>OZ023312.1:47564406-47586906 GCA_964007375.1 Ophion obscuratus
CGTGCGTGCGTGCGTGCGTGCGTGTGTGTGTGTGTGTGTGTGTGTGTGTGTGTGTGTGTGTGTGTGTGTGTGCGTGTGTAAGAGCGAATTTACTATTTTTGTCGAAATTACATGCATGTGAGTAATGTTTTTACAGCCTAAGGGCCGTTGCCAATTGCGTATTGTCTACGATACGCAATTGGCACACATGATCCACACGCTTTTTGGACTGAAAAACGCATATAGATCAAGTGTGTATCGCGTTTGTATCGCGTGGTCTGCGTGTAGAAAATACACCGTGTGCAAAGGCCCTAAATGGGCAAAAAAATTCAGCGGTAAAAATATAATTATTGTTACATTGCAATGATGTAACTTTGAACATCATGCATAAAATTATTGACATTCTGTAGAATATAATTAGACTGATAAAGATAGGGAAGAAAAGAAGAAAGTTTACACAAGTGTTAGGATGGCTAAATAGGTAGCGCGCTCAGCTCTAGAATAAGAAGGCATGGGTTCAATCCCAAGGGTAGGTAAAAACTTTAACGAGGCAGAATAATGTTTTAACTCAATTATCATATGAACAGGAACATAAATAAGGTATATGGAAACAAATGATACTAACAGAATTTTTTTATTCATAATTTTTGGATTGTTTTTATTTGTCATTTCAGGCATAGATACGGCAGCCGGATCAGAGCCTGCAAGGGTATACTGACCAGGTCCGTAACCAGCATCCGCATCAGGGCCGGATGCAAAAAGCGTTTCACGCCTGTTGAAGCCCTGATATGGCGGCCTGCAAAGTGCCGTAGTACGGAATACGGCATGCCGGATACGGCCCTAGTCTGCTGCGTAGCAAAATTTCTAGTCGGGAATTTCAACAGCTTTTTATATCATCCCGAGTAGAAATCTTGCTCCAGCTACAATAAACACCTGATCAGACATCCTGATTTCTTTTTCCAGCCTTGATCAACATTTTTTATCAAGCCCTGATCATTTTTGAAACACAATCCCTGACTTCCCTCTGATCAGGGTAAAAAATCAAGGCCTGATCAGAGTAAACTATCAAGGCCTGATCAGGGTAAAAAATCAAGGCCTGATCAGTGTAAAAGATCAAGGCCTGATCAGCGTAAAAAATCAAGGCCTGATTAGAGCTTGATTTTTCACGGCTTAATCAAAGTGAAAAATCATATGATTTTTCACGGCTCAGGATGACCGATTTAATCCTGAAATAAAAAATACAACGCATACACAAAAGAGAAAAAGGCACGACTTTATAAATAACGCTGATCGTTTATTTTTTAATCTTAATATAAAATCTATCACATATATTTTTCACATATATCTATATTAAAAACAAACATCATTTTTCGTATATTTGTAATAGAACAAAAACTCGAAATAAAATAATATATTTTTTAAACAAAGACCAGACGTTTCTAGGAAACGTTACATTGGGCGTTCTGTTCGTTTTTTTTCCGCGACGCTCGAAACTTGTCCCAGTCTTTTGCTGAATTAATCAGGCCTTGATACCGCTCCAACGGCTTGTCCAATTTGCTTCGAAAGAACTTCTATTCCGTGTTCCCTATATTTCGAAATGACAGCCACTGAAAAATACGAAAATGTGTATCCCACTTAGAATTCAATGTCTACATATACTACTGTGTCCAAAAAATAAGGTGACATTGTATTTATTTCGAAAATTCTTTATTTATTTTTCCAAATCAATTTCATCCCCTTCAAAGTAATCCCTTCCCGATGCAATGCACTTATGCCAACGGATTTTCCAATCTTCGAAACACTGACTGCAGTCACTTTCCGGGATGGCCTTCAGTTCCGTCTTCGCTGCGGCTTGAATCTCCTCTATCGTATCAAAAGGGTGTCCCCGGAGCAATCTTTTCAGCTTACTGAACAGCCAGAAGTCGCACGGTGCCAGATCAGGTGAATACGGTGGTTGAGGAACGATATGGGTTGAGTTTTTCGCGCCGTGCGACTTCTGGCTGTTCAGTAAGCTCAGAAGATCGCTCCCGGGACACCGTTTTGATACGATAGAGGAGATTCAAGCCGCAGCGAAGAGGGAACTGAAGGCCATCCCGGAAAGTGACTACAATCAGTGTTTCGAAGATTGGAAAATCCGTTGGCATAAGTGCATTGCATCGGGAGGGGATTACTTTGAAGGGGATGAAATGGATTTGGAAAAATAAATAAAGAATTTTCGAAATAAATACAATGTCACCTTATTTTTTGGACACAGTAGTATATCTATAAAAGGTATGCACATTATTTTATTAGGGTGGCACAAATTTGAGCTCCATTTTTTTTCCTTTTTTTCACTATCCAATTATCTACGTTAAAGAAAAAAAGTTGTTGGTAAAGCTGCAAGCGGTCATTTTTTAATGAAAATTAGAATCGAAGCAGGAGAGCCCGTACAGCGAAGACCAACCAAATAATGGTAAGTTGACAGCGTAGTGCAGTTCGGTGAATGTACTATCCATCCGAAGTGCATTTCTTATGGGCTAAATTGCACCAATAGAATTACTTTCACTTAACTGAACTACGCGGTCAACTTATCATTATTCGGTTAGCCTACGCTGTCCAGGCCCGTACAGCACAGGCTAACCAAATAATGGTAAGTTGACAATGTAGTGCAGTTTAGTGAGTGTAATATCCATCCGAAGTGCATTTCCTATGGGCTAACTTGCACCGATGGACTTACTTTCACTTAACTGAACTACGCAGTCAACTTATCATTATTCGGTTAGCCTACGCTGTCCAGGCTAATCAGCACTGATGGCAAAACCTTTACCAGATTGAACTACGCTGTCAGCTTACCATTATTTGGTTGGCCTACGTTGTCTCTTTTTCTCCTCTAACAAAGGAGACGGACCAAGTAAAGGAAAATAAAAGCGATACACAAAACAAATATAAATCTACTTACACAGTGGTAGCGCCAACACATGCCAATCCTCAGGAATTGCAAGTTGTTCCTCGCTGAGAGGATCTGTTCCGGATCTGTCAAATGTATCATAATAAATATTTCAACCAATGCATATATAATTTGGCGTATGGTTAATTTATAGTCAGATTTAATTCAATTTATATTTATAGAATTAAAAATTGTAAGGCTTTGAAAAAAATTAATTGTTATACTAACCTGCTGCTGTATGTCTTCTTTTTTTCCCTTATTTAGAGCCCGCTATTCACGTAGACGCAGTCGTTGCGCAATTTTATTCCGATTGTGTTTGTCCATTTTATTCACAACGTACACGTTATATGTAAAAATGTATAAAGTGATTAATAATATGTCTCGTGCTTCTCTCATGTCTGTTCATCATTTGACAAGATGAGGTTAGGCCCGTTTTTAGCGCCAAACTGTAGAAGTCCAGTTACATGATGATTGCTTGAAGTTAGCTGGATCAGGCGAATTGAAGTAAGCCGTAAGTCCGATTGCTTGACATCGCCTGAAGCTAGCCGGGTCAGGCGAATTGAAGTAAGCCGTAAGTCCGGTTGCTCGACCACCGCCTGACCCCAGTTTGATCAGGCAAATTAAGGCAAACTTAAGTAAGGCCTTCGTACTACAAGGTGATCAGGCGCAGATCAAATATCAGGCCAGCCTGACAATATTTCTACTCGGGATGGCGTTGAAGTTTGCATCGTTGGAATGCAACGAAAGTTCTCTGTGGGTCTGAAGTTTGCATCGTTGGGACGCAACGCTTTTATTTAATTTCTTTTCTTTCAGTTTTTTAATTTTCTATAAATTCCTGCACATTTCAGCTCTAGTTGCTTTAAAAATATCATAAAAGGAACTTCAAAAAAATCCTATCGCCCGAGCGGTACATCTAATCCCTTTTCTTATTGTCGTTGTAGGTGAGGTGGCCCGAAACCAGCCTTGAGAAACCATTTTCATCTTCCGGAAAGCACCCTTGTCCGGGGGTGAAATCCATATATTTTTTGTATCGATCAGGTTCGTGGATCTCTTATGAGGATAAGAAAAAGCGTTTTAGTGATTTTCTCACCCCAAATCGGCAAAAAAATGTAAACGAAAAAAAAAAACATATTCGTTGTGTTCCAACGATGCAAATTTCAATATCCTTTTAAATCACCACTAACCTTTATTCTATACGATGTTGAAGTTTGCATAGATAAAATTCGACGAAAGTTAATTTTTCTTCGACTGGTCGCACTTTTAATCCACCGATTTTCGTCACGAAAATCATCAAAACGTTTTTTTATCCTCATTAGACCTCCGAGATCTTAATGTATAAAAAATAATCAATCATCCCAAAAACAAAGAAATTCAAAACATAAATAAAAACTTTCCTTGCATTCCAACGTTGCAAACTTCTATGCCGTCTTTCCGTCAGGTTCCCCAGCTCTTAACACCATTCCCAAAAAATACACTCCTGCAAACCCAAATACAAATGGTGGCTCAACAACAAAAAAATCTCCATATCGAAGAGAGTACAAAAACCAAAAATCGAAAGTTGCTTCGTCTACCCAATGAAGTACACATAAGACTCAATTCCTATGCAGGTTTTTCATTCGATCCAATGTGTTTCTTTTGCCAGTAGTTTCATTCAGACGCAGTATCCACATGTCTGCGAACCCGAGTACGAGGGCTAACCGCGTACCGGCAGAACCCGTGCTATAGACGAAGTTCCGACGATGGGAACGTGGCTCGTTAACGTTTCACTCCTGCAAAACGTGTCGGGGACGTTCTCTCCTATGCCTATACAATGTGTGTGTATGCGAGAGCGATTCGCACTTCGAGACAATCTCGTCTTCCTTATTCCACGCTGCCGGGATTAGTCACCGGCTTGTGTGACGGCGGACACAATAGGCACGGCTAAAAGAGCTTGGTTTTTTTTTTCTTTAAGCTTGCGTTTATACGAGTGTACATCAGGAATGCGGCCAAACTCGTGTGTTATTTTATTTCTTCGAGATCTCGTCTATGCACGCGTGCAAAGTTCTCCGACGATTTGACAGGAGCTGAACACACATACACACCTCTATATATATATATATATATATATATATATACGTAGGCACATGAGGAGTAGCACGGCTAAGACACCAACAGTCTTGCATAAACCGCAAGTGGGAATACTCAAAGGAAGTGATGGATCTTCCTGCCTGGGACTTCCTCTTTCACCTATGCTGTGCCTTGACGATAATCCAGATTTTCGTTGCACTCGCTTTTTAATTGTCTCTGGTGTTCTACCCTTTTGTCCCTCGCGTGATCCTCTGTGCAGACAAAGGACCTTTTCACGGGTATATGCAAAGATATACGCATGTATGGATATATATATATATATATATATATATATATATATATATATATATATATATATATATATATATATATATATTGCATAATGTACGCTTTACTGCGGTCAGCGCACTGTCCGTTTTTTTTTCTCATTAAAGCAAAATGAATTCCGCTCTTTTCTTGAATTATTTATGCCCGAGGATTTCGAACGACGCGTTCTAACTTCAATATGGCGTCACATATCACATTGTCTGGCTCGTACCAGATGTATAATAATTAATCAAGATCGCAGGAAGTATCGCAGGTCTTTTTTTCGTCTCTCGCTCATCGTGTCCGATCAATCGATGGCTCTGATCGATCAACCGTTAATACGAGATATTGAATAGCCTTGGAGTTTTTTTAAGACGAAATATGGGCAGCTCGTGTGGAACGTCAAATAAGCGTTTCGTATTTGAAATTGCTCTGCAGCATGGGGTTGAAGTTTGCATCGTTGGAATTCAACGAAAGTTCTGTTTAATTTTTTATTTTCATTATCGTTGAAAATGATATTTTGCAGATTTAGGTTGTAGGTCACTGCATAAGATTTGTAAGAAAAGTTTGCGTGATTTTCGCGGCTCAAAACTGCCTAAGGAAATTCGGGGAATAAGAAATAATTATTTTCGTTGCATTCCAACGATGCTAATTTCAACCGGTCTCAGTGACTGAGGTAACTCAGTCGAGATTCAATATCGTATTGACAAGCGTATATCGTTCGGGAGCTTCGGGCAGAGAAAAAAAGAAAAGATCTTTTTTTGACGGACGCGTTTTATTTTATTTTCTCCATTGATACGTGGCTCTTCTGCTGATCCTTTCTTGTCTTCTTTCCTATTATAGCTAATAATCTCACCTTAACAATTGCATCGTTTTTCTCAATGGGAAGAATATGGTCAATTCTTCATTTCTCTTGAGTCACAGTAATGTCGCAATATCCGTAAAAGACCCCACCACACGCTTATATATTTCATTTTGATGTTCGTTCGTTGCGCCCACGCTGAGCTCTTCGGCTTTCTATTTCAATACGTTTTTTTTTTTTTTTTTTTTTCACGAAGGCCACACAATATCTGTTAGAATCGAGCACAAATTTGGCGAATTACAGAGTAAGATGCTCGATCTTTCATGGTCTCCATTTTCGAAAGTATGATCGACGCTAAGTCGTAATTATATCTTCATTACGTATTTTCATATAAGTCGACCTGTTAGCCAACATGGCTATAATGGCACCAAAATATACTTTCCTTACATGTATGTATGTGGGTGTGCGTATATGTATACATGTAACTTCGAGGGGTGCTTTGTCTGTTATTTGTTTATTTTTGCAACATTTCTTTACAGATCGCTCATATTAACTACGAGTGGAAAAATCGTATTTGAAAAAAATGTCATTTATTTGTTTGTCGATAGCTCGAGACCCACTGAATGAGCGTCGATGGTCTTTTCATAGAAACACAGCTTAAGGGGTTATATACGGACAGGAGGCCTAAAAAGATCGATTTTTCAAGAATTTTTCTTGAGGAGACCTTTAAATCTATTAACGTAAAAGTTTGTACACATATTATGGTAACTTTCAACTGTATTTTAACATTTTTTATTTGTGAATATAATTATTTTGACAGCTGCTATAGCTGATCTCCGGCAGCACCTTAAAAAAAAGGCGTCTTGCGGTGAGCGCGATATCTCTGGACTGGATCATCTAAAATGAAAAAACAAAAAATATTTCGTTTACATAATGGATTATCTTGTAATTGATCGAAGGAATAAGCAAAATAATCATTTTTAGCAAAGTGGCGGCTTCTAAAAAAATCAATTTCTGACAAGAATTTAGGTCTTAAATTGTTTATAAAATGGAAAATATTTATCGGTGTGAAAAACCTTCGATATATTACTAGAACATATACTTGAAAAGATTGTGTTAAAATATGAAACTGATCGGTTCAGCCGTTTCCGAGAAATCTTGCTCACCGACTTTAAAAACACAGTGTTGAAAAAATGCGTTTAAAGTTTTAAAAACACTTGCGAACGCCCCGACACGTCATGACAAATGTGCGTCTAACTTCAAGAATATTCGCCGGATTGACAAGAAATTTTCTGTGTGTACTCAAAGATATGTACATTACGAAAAAAAGTTATAAAAAAATCGATTTTTCGAAAATTTCAAGTGTATATAACCCCTTAATGTGCGGAATATGATTTAGGCTATTGGGCATTACACTTTGTGCTCAATGGCAATTATAACAATCAAGCAAACAAGCAAGCAACGTTTACATTTAAAAAAACAAACAGTTGAGACAAATGTGTACGAATGACTAAACAAATGAACACCCAAGACAAACGCGCCCAAACAAATGAATTCAAAAATAAACCCAATTAAAAAAAAATTAACGAATAATCAGTAGTTCTTTGCGATATTCCAATTTTCGTAAATTGTCTTTGCAGATCGTTATTGGTATTTTCAACAGGCAAAATATATTTAAAAATCTAGAAAGAAGGAGCTTTAGACGAAAAACCAAATGAAGTAATTAACAAAAATGTACAAATAATGAGGCGTGATTTGTCTGTAAATCTGTGAATGTCCATCTCATATATACATCCACATTTAATAAAGTTGTAAGGACTGCTTTGTCTGTAATTATTACAGATCGTTTATATTAACTAAATGAAGTGGAAAAATCGATCTTGAAAAAAAATAGTCTGCCTGTACGTTTGCCCGTTTATAACTCGAGAACTACTGAATCGATTTCAATTAATCTTTCACAGAAATACTATTCAGACCGTGGAATATAATTTAAGCTATTGAGCGCTCTGCTGTGTAGTTAATTATTATAATTTCAATAAGCAAGCGTACAAACCAATAACGATTACGTTCACATTAAACAAAACAAAAAACGGTTACACCAAATGAGCACAAACAAACAGAAGAACGATTAAACAAATGAACCCAGAGCAATTTACGAGGAATCAAGGGCTGTCGATGATTTTCGTATTTATCAAAAATATCTTTACACATCACTGTTTGCAAGGATGACGGGAAGGGGAAAAAGGAAGGTCAGGGGGAGGTTTGGTGGGTAAGAATCCAACGTACTGAGGTAGTGATAACCAACATAAAAAACCAAAAACGTAAAATCTGAATGAATAAATTAACAAAAATGTACAGATAATGAGACTTGCTGAAGCACAGAAGGGGGGGGGGGGGTAGAGGGTGCGAGGGGGAGAAAGATTTTGTTTGGTGAAAAAACCTACACCGAAAGGGAGTGCGAATCCTTCTCACAAGGGGACAGTACGGCAGTCGGATTTTTGTAATTTTTCGTACTCATGGTACGCGAAGTTCAGAGCTCGAATATTAATATCCCAAAGCAGTTCGACGCCATATTCAGAAATTTTCGAGAAAATTGACTTTGAAATTTTCGAGCGCACTCTTATCCCACAAAGATGCAACGATATTCGAACCGGGCTCGTGGCGTACCCGGTAGCGCTCGAGTCTAGTAATCGCGGGGTCGCTGGTTCGAGTCTCACTTCGAAATTTTTTTTTTCTCATTGGTTGTTGTTTATAAATATTGATACTTGAAAATGTATGTTTATAATCAAGAGATAATTAAAAATATGACTTGCGTTTTTTCATTGAAAAAAAAAAAAAAAAAAAAAAAATTCGAAGTGAGACTCGAACCAGCGACCCCGCGATTACTAGACTCGAGCGCTACCAGGTACGCCACGAGCCCGATTCGAATATCGTTGCATCTTTGTGGGATAAGAGTGCGCTCGAAAACTTCAAAGTCAATTTTCTCGAAAATTTCTGAATATGGCGTCGAACTGCTTTGGGATATTAATATTCGAGCTCTGAACTTCACGTACCATGAGTACGAAAAATTACGAAAATCCGACTGCCGTACTGTCCCCTTGTCAGTATTTTATGTAAGACTAGCTTCTGCCCGCGTCCATACACGCAAGAAATACAATTTTCCGTACAAATTTGTACACTTCATTTCGCCCCCTTAAGAGTTGATTTTCGAAAAATACTTTCTTAGTGCGTCTCTACGCACCTACTAAGGCGTGCGTAGAGACGCCTTAGTAGGTGCCTTAGTAGGACCCGAAATAAAATATATATATATATATATATATATATATATATATATATATATATATATATACAGGGTGACAATTTTAATGTGGCCATGCTTTTTTTGAGGGCCTTGCGCGAAGATTTTGGGTCTGAAAAAAATATGATTTTGAATGGTTTTTCGAGCCTTCTTCGAAAAAAAATACGGCAGATTTTTGTCTTGAAAAATGTACGCCAGAAGAAATAAGGCACTGCGAAAAAAAACGCAAAATACATTCCGAGCACATGAGATTGAAGTTTTTTAAATGCCGAATACAATGCACCCCGGAAAACTTGATTTGCGCCCGCCACCATGGTGGAAAAAATTGTTAAAAGTACGCCGTAAAGTGGCAATTTGAGTGAAACAAACGATTTAAGTCAGACGCGATCGTGCTATAGGATGCCCTAGCTTGGTACGTTACAGCTGCAACTTCCGAATGTTCGGCTGTCACAAGAAGGTGGCTGAGAGTCCCTTGACCCGCGAATGAGCTAAGGAATCTGAACTTGTACCCATCCGAGTCCATTGCAGAGAATATGGTCAATTTCGAAAAAGTTCGAAAATTCCATGTACTGCAAATAATATTTTGAATAATTTGGAATTCGTTTCCAGCTCGTGGACACATCATTTTGAAATAAAAATTTAACACAGATTAGGAAAAATTTACAAACTTTTTCCTATTACGCGTATTATTTTTCCCACATTCATTACTGCGAGCATTGTGTGAGCGTGTGCGTGCATGAGGATGCACGAGTGCACAGGCGCGTGTGCGTAATGTGGACATTTGCCACGTTTCGAGCGCGCTCTGAACTCGGGTTCGGAGAGCACGCTACGCGGTTCGGTCCGAACGCATAGTCAAACGTCAAAACGCGTTATTTGACGTTTCGGATTAGTTAGCTGATATTGTCAGCTGATACCATCTTGGATATGCAGATTTAGCGCACACACGTCGAACTGTCGTCGAAACGCCAAATTTGACGCGTGATTTGACGTTTCATCAATCGTCTGCTATTAATTTCTGACATCTTGGGCAAATGGGGAGCACGCGCGTTGAAGGTTTGCCGAAATGCACTGTTTGGCGCGCGATTTGATATTACGTGATATCGCCGGCCATGATTGTTTGCCATTTTGGATGTGCAAAATCATGATTCGCCACGGCGAGCGATTATCTCTAGAGTTATTAAACATTTCGATTCGAATAAAAATCTACAGTACGTGTCTTTGTCATTTTTTTGCGTTCACAAGACGTAAATGAAAACACGACAACGTACTGGAAAAAGGTGTTTTTAATGATTAATTAAAAAGTACCGAACATCGGAACAAAAACAAGTTTGGTATTTTTTTCAGACAAGTTGACCGTGCCTCTACCTGGAGCGCCGATTCGATTTCTATCTACACAATAAATAATTAATACATGTCTGCGATGGTTCTGAAGGCGTAAACCAGTTATTCCATAATGATGATTATGGTCCTGGGGGATGGGTTCGGAAATCCCTGATATGACTGTCCCGAGCTTATGTTCGCTTTTGCCTTACTTTCGGTTATTTTGAGGATGATTACAGGCGCATTTGTTAATAAAAAAAGATAAAAGCAATAATTGTGCTCATTCTGTGGGACCCGAATGGACATTGCTAATATGACGGCATCGAGTTCTTCTCTGCTTTTGCCGCTATTTGTGTCGAATCGCATCAAATACAATGACGGTGATTTGAGGATGATTACAGGCGCATTTGTTAATAAAAAAGATAAAAGCAATAATTGTGCTCATTCTGGGGGACCCGAATGGACATTGCTAATATGACGGCATCGAGTTCTTCTCTGCTTTTACCTTTATTTCTGTCATATCGTATCAAATACAATAACGACGATTTAAGGATGATTACGGGCACATTTCTTAATAAACAAAGATAAAAGCAATGATTGTGATGAATCTGGGGGACCCGAATGGACATTGATAATATGACGGCATCGAGTTCTTCTCTGCTTTTATCTGTATTTCTGTCATTTCGCATCAAATACAATAACGAGGATTTAAGGATCATTACGGGCGCATTTCTTAATAAACAAAGATAAAAGCAATGATTGGGCCGATTCTGGGGGACCCGAATGGACATTACTAATACGACGGCGTCGAGTTCTTCTCTGCTTTTACCATTATTTCTGTCATATTGCTTCAAATACAATGACGACAATTTAAGGATGATTACAGGCGCATTTCTTAACAAACAGAGATAAAAGCAATGATTGTGCAAATTCTGGAAGACCCAAATGGACATTGCTAATATGACGGCATTGAGTTCTTCTATGCTTTTACCTTTATTTCTGTCGTATCGCATGAAATAGAACGACGAGGATTTGAGGATGAATACAGGCGCATTTGTTAATAAAAAACATAAAAGCAATAATTGTGCTCATTCTGCGGGACCCGAATGGACATTACTACCATGACGGCATCGAGTTCTTCTCTGCTTTTACCTTTATTTCTGTCATATTGATTCAAATATTATGACGACGATTTGAGGATGATTTCAGGCGCATTTATTAATAAAAAAAGGTAAAAGCAATGACTGTGATGAATCTGGGGAACCCGAATGAATATTACTAATATGACGGCATCGAGTTCTTCTCTGCTTTTACCTTTGTTTCTGTCGTATTGCTTCAAATACATTGACGACAATTTGAGGATGATTTCAGGCGCCTTTGTTAATAAAAAAAAGGTAAAAGCAATAATTGTTATGAATCTAGGGGACCCGACTGGGCATTGCTAATATGACGGCATCGAGTTCTTCTATGCTTTTACCTTTATTTCTGTCGTATCGCATGAAATACAACGACGACGATTTGAGGATGATTTCAGGCGCATTTGTTAATAAAAAACATAAAAGCAATAATTGTGCTCATTCTGCGGGACCCGAATGGACATTACTACCATGACGGCATCGAGTTCTTCTCTGCTTTTACCTTTATTTCTGTCATATTGATTCAAATATTATGACGACGATTTGAGGATGATTTCAGGCGCATTTATTAATAAAAAAAGGTAAAAGCAATGACTGTGATGAATCTGGGGAACCCGAATGAATATTACTAATATGACGGCATCGAGTTCTTCTCTGCTTTTGCCGCTATTTGTGTCGAATCGCATCAAATACAATGACGGTGATTTGAGGATGATTACAGGCACATTTGTTAATAAAAAAGATAAAAGCAATAATTGTGCTCATTCTGGGGGACCCGAATGGACATTGCTAATATGACGGCATCGAGTTCTTCTCTGCTTTTACCTTTATTTCTGTCATATCGTATCAAATACAATAACGACGATTTAAGGATGATTACGGGCACATTTCTTAATAAACAAAGATAAAAGCAATGATTGTGATGAATCTGGGGGACCCGAATGGACATTGATAATATGACGGCATCGAGTTCTTCTCTGCTTTTATCTGTATTTCTGTCATTTCGCATCAAATACAATAACGAGGATTTAAGGATCATTACGGGCGCATTTCTTAATAAACAAAGATAAAAGCAATGATTGGGCCGATTCTGGGGGACCCGAATGGACATTACTAATACGACGGCGTCGAGTTCTTCTCTGCTTTTACCATTATTTCTGTCATATTGCTTCAAATACAATGACGACAATTTAAGGATGATTACAGGCGCATTTCTTAACAAACAGAGATAAAAGCAATGATTGTGCAAATTCTGGAAGACCCAAATGGACATTGCTAATATGACGGCATTGAGTTCTTCTATGCTTTTACCTTTATTTCTGTCGTATCGCATGAAATACAACGACGAGGATTTGAGGATGATTACAGGCGCATTTGTTAATAAAAAAAGATAAAAGCAATAATTGTGCTCGTTCTGGGGGACCCGAAAGGACATTACTAACATGACGGCATCGAGTTCTTCTCTGCTTTTACCTTTATTTCTGTCATATTGCTTCAAATACAATGACGACGATTTGAGGATGATTTCAGGCGCATTTGTTAATAAAAAAAAGGTAAAAGCAATGACTGTGATGAATCTGGGGAACCCGAATGAATAATACTAATATGACGGCATCGAGTTCTTCTCTGCGTTTACCTTTGTTTCTGTCATATTGCTTGAAAATAAATTGACAATTTGAGGATGATTTCAGGCGCCTTTGTTAATAAAAAAAGATAAAAGCAATGATTGTGATCATTCTGGGGGACACGAATGGACATTACTAACATGACGGCATCGAGTTCTTCTCTGCTTTTACCTTTATTTCTGTCATATTGATTCAAATACAATGACGACGATTTGAGGATGATTTCAGGCGCATTTGTTAATAAAAAAGATAAAAGCATTAATTGTGTTCATTCTGGGGGACCCGAATGGACATTGCTAATATGACGGCATCGAGTTCTTCTCTGCTTTTACCTTTATTTCTGTCATATCGCATCAAATACAATAACGCCGATTTAAGGATCATTATGGGCGCATTTCTTAATAAACAAAGATAAAAGCAATGATTGTGCCGATTCTGGGGGATCCGAATGGACATTACTAATATGACGGCGTCGAGTTCTTCTCTGCTTTTACCTTTATTTCTGTCGTATCGCATCAAATACAACGACGAGGATTTGAGGTTGATTACAGGCGCATTTGTTAATAAAAAAAGATAAAAGCAATAATTGTGCTCGTTCTGGGGGACCCGAAAGGACATTACTAACATGACGGCATCGAGTTCTTCTCTGCTTTTACCTTTATTTCTGTCATATTGATTCAAATACAATGACGGTGATTTGAGGATGATTACAGGCGCATTTGTTAATAAAAAAGATAAAAGCAATAATTGTGCTCATTCTGGGGGACCCGAATGGACATTGCTAATATGACGGCATCGAGTTCTTCTCTGCTTTTACCTTTATTTCTGTCATATCGTATCAAATACAATAACGACGATTTAAGGATTATTACGGGCACATTTCTTAATAAACGAAGATAAAAGCAATGATTGTGATGAATCTGGGGGACCCGAATGGACATTGCTAATATGACGGCATCGAGTTCTTCTCTGCTTTTATCTGTATTTCTGTCATTTCGCATCAAATACAATAACGAGGATTTAAGGATCATTACGGGCGCATTTCTTAATAAACAAAGATAAAAGCAATGATTGTGCCGATTCTGGGGGACCCGAATGGACATTACTAATACGACGGCGTCGAGTTCTTCTCTGCTTTTACCATTATTTCTGTCATATTGCTTCAAATACAATGACGACGATTTAAGGATGATTACAGGCGCATTTCTTAACAAACAAAGATAAAAGCAATGATTGTGCAAATTCTGGAAGACCCGAATGGACATTGCTAATATGACGGCATCGAGTTCTTCTCTGCTTTTACCTTTATTTCTGTTGTATCGCATCAAATACAACGACGAGGATTTGAGGATGATTACAGGCGCATTTGTTAATAAAAAAAGATAAAAGCAATAATTGTGCTCATTCTGTAGGACCCGAATGGACATTGCTAATATGACGGCATCGAGTTCTTCTCTGCTTTTACCTTTATTTCTGTCATATCGCATCAAATACAATAACGCCGATTTAAGGATCATTATGGGCGCATTTCTTAATAAACAAAGATAAAAGCAATGATTGTGCCGATTCTGGGGGACCCGAATGGACATTACTAATATGACGGCGTCGAGTTCTTCTCTGCTTTTACCTTTATTTCTGTCATATTGCTTCAAATACAATGACGACAATTTGAGGATGATTTCAGGCGCATTTTTTAATAAAAATAAGGTAAAAGCAATGATTGTATTGAGTCTGTGGGACCCGAATGGACATTGCTAATATGACGGCATCGAGTTCTTCTCTGCTTTCACCATTATTTCTCTCATATTGCTTCAAATACAATGACGACAATTTGAGGATGATTTCAGGCGCATTTGTTAATAAAAAAAAAAGGTAAAAGCAATGATTGTGATGAATCTGGGGGACCCGAATGGATATTACTAATATGACGGCATCGAGTTCTTCTCTGCTTTTACCTTTATTTCTGTCATATTGGATCAAATAAAATTACGACGATTTAAGGATGATTACAGGCGCATTTCTTAACAAACAAAGATGAAAGCAATGATTGTGCAAACTCTGGAAGACCCGAATGGACATTGCTAATATGACGGCATCGAGTTCTTCTCTGCTTTTACCTGTATTTCTGTCATTTCGCATCAAATACAACGACGAAGATTTGAGGATGATTACAGGCGCATTTGTTAATAAACAAAGATAAAAGCAATGATTGTGCCGATTCTGGGGGACCCGAATGGACATTACTAATACGACGGCGTCGAGTTCTTCTCTGCTTTTACCATTATTTCTGTCATATTGCTTCAAATACAATGACGACAATTTGAGGATGATTTCAGGCGCCTTTGTTAATAAAAAAAAGGTAAAAGCAATAATTGTGATGAATCTAGGGGACCCGACTGGGCACTGCTAATATGACGGCATCGAGTTCTTCTCTGCGTTTACCTTTATTTCTGTCATATTGTATCAAATAAAATTACGACGATTTAAGGATGATTACAGGCGCATTTGTTAATAAAAAAAGATAAAAGCAATAATTGTGCTCATTCTGTGGGACCCGAATGGACATTGCTAATATGACGGCATCGAGTTATTAAAGTTATTAAAGGCAGAGAAGAACTCGATGCCGTCATATTAGCAATGTCCATTCGGGTCTTCCAGAGTTTGCACAATCATTGCTTTCATCTTTGTTTGTTAAGAAATGCGCCTGTAATCATCCTTAAATCGTCGTAATTTTATTTGATCCAATATGACAGAAATAAAGGTAAAAGCAGAGAAGAACTCGATGCCGTCATATTAGTAATATCCATTCGGGTCCCCCAGATTCATCACAATCATTGCTTTTACCTTTTTTTTTTATTAACAAATGCGCCTGAAATCATCCTCAAATTGTCGTCATTGTATTTGAAGCAATATGAGAGAAATAATGGTGAAAGCAGAGAAGAACTCGATGCCGTCATATTAGCAATGTCCATTCGGGTCCCACAGACTCAATACAATCATTGCTTTTACCTTATTTTTATTAAAAAATGCGCCTGAAATCATCCTCAAATTGTCGTCATTGTATTTGAAGCAATATGACAGAAATAAAGGTAAAAGCAGAGAAGAACTCGACGCCGTCATATTAGTAATGTCCATTCGGGTCCCCCAGAATCGGCACAATCATTGCTTTTATCTTTGTTTATTAAGAAACGCGCCCATAATGATCCTTAAATCGGCGTTATTGTATTTGATGCGATATGACAGAAATAAAGGTAAAAGCAGAGAAGAACTCGATGCCGTCATATTAGCAATGTCCATTCGGGTCCTACAGAATGAGCACAATTATTGCTTTTATCTTTTTTTATTAACAAATGCGCCTGTAATCATCCTCAAATCCTCGTCGTTGTATTTGATGCGATACAACAGAAATAAAGGTAAAAGCAGAGAAGAACTCGATGCCGTCATATTAGCAATGTCCATTCGGGTCTTCCAGAATTTGCACAATCATTGCTTTTATCTTTGTTTGTTAAGAAATGCGCCTGTAATCATCCTTAAATCGTCGTCATTGTATTTGAAGCAATATGACAGAAATAATGGTAAAAGCAGAGAAGAACTCGACGCCGTCGTATTAGTAATGTCCATTCGGGTCCCCCAGAATCGGCACAATCATTGCTTTTATCTTTGTTTATTAAGAAATGCGCCCGTAATGATCCTTAAATCCTCGTTATTGTATTTGATGCGAAATGACAGAAATACAGATAAAAGCAGAGAAGAACTCGATGCCGTCATATTAGCAATGTCCATTCGGGTCCCCCAGATTCATCACAATCATTGTTTTTATCTTCGTTTATTAAGAAATGTGCCCGTAATCATCCTTAAATCGTCGTTATTGTATTTGATACGATATGACAGAAATAAAGGTAAAAGCAGAGAAGAACTCGATGCCGTCATATTAGCAATGTCCATTCGGGTCCCCCGGAATGAGCACAATTATTGTTTTTATCTTTTTTATTAACAAATGCGCCTGTAATCATCCTCAAATCACCGTCATTGTATTTGAATCAATATGACAGAAATAAAGGTAAAAGCAGAGAAGAACTCGATGCCGTCATGTTAGTAATGTCCTTTCGGGTCCCCCAGAACGAGCACAATTATTGCTTTTATCTTTTTTTATTAACAAATGCGCCTGTAATCAACCTCAAATCCTCGTCGTTTTATTTGATGCGATACGACAGAAATAAAGGTAAAAGCAGAGAAGAACTCGACGCCGTCATATTAGTAATGTCCATTCGGATCCCCCAGAATCGGCACAATCATTGCTTTTATCTTTGTTTATTAAGAAATGCGCCCATAATGATCCTTAAATCGGCGTTATTGTATTTGATGCGATATGACAGAAATAAAGGTAAAAGCAGAGAAGAACTCGATGCCGTCATATTAGCAATGTCCATTCGGGTCCCCCAGAATGAACACAATTAATGCTTTTATCTTTTTTATTAACAAATGCGCCTGAAATCATCCTCAAATCGTCGTCATTGTATTTGAATCAATATGACAGAAATAAAGGTAAAAGCAGAGAAGAACTCGATGCCGTCATGTTAGTAATGTCCATTCGTGTCCCCCAGAATGATCACAATCATTGCTTTTATCTTTTTTTATTAACAAAGGCGCCTGAAATCATCCTCAAATTGTCAATTTATTTTCAAGCAATATGACAGAAACAAAGGTAAACGCAGAGAAGAACTCGATGCCGTCATATTAGTATTATTCATTCGGGTTCCCCAGATTCATCACAGTCATTGCTTTTACCTTTTTTTTATTAACAAATGCGCCTGAAATCATCCTCAAATCGTCGTCATTGTATTTGAAGCAATATGACAGAAATAAAGGTAAAAGCAGAGAAGAACTCGATGCCGTCATGTTAGTAATGTCCTTTCGGGTCCCCCAGAACGAGCACAATTATTGCTTTTATCTTTTTTTATTAACAAATGCGCCTGTAATCATCCTCAAATCCTCGTCGTTGTATTTGATGCGATACGACAGAAATAAAGGTAAAAGCAGAGAAGAACTCGATGCCGTCATATTAGCAATGTCCATTCGGGTCTTTCAGAATTTGCACAATCATTGCTTTTATCTTTGTTTGTTAAGAAATGCGCCTGTAATCATCCTTAAATCGTCGTCATTGTATTTGAAGCAATATGACAGAAATAATGGTAAAAGCAGAGAAGAACTCGACGCCGTCGTATTAGTAATGTCCATTCGGGTCCCCCAGAATCGGCACAATCATTGCTTTTATCTTTGTTTATTAAGAAATGCGCCCGTAATGATCCTTAAATCCTCGTTATTGTATTTGATGCGAAATGACAGAAATACAGGTAAAAGCAGAGAAGAACTCGATGCCGTCATATTAGCAATGTCCATTCGGGTCTTCCAGAGTTTGCACAATCATTGCTTTTATCTTTGTTTGTTAAGAAATGCGCCTGTAATCATCCTTAAATCGTCGTAATTTTATTTGATACAATATGACAGAAATAAAGGTAAACGCAGAGAAGAACTCGATGCCGTCATATTAGCAGTGCCCAGTCGGGTCCCCTAGATTCATCACAATTATTGCTTTTACCTTTTTTTTATTAACAAAGGCGCCTGAAATCATCCTCAAATTGTCGTCATTATATTTGAAGCAATATGAGAGAAATAATGGTAAAAGCAGAGAAGAACTCGATGCCGTCATATTAGCAATGTCCATTCGGGTCCCACAGAATGAGCACAATTATTGCTTTTATCTTTTTTTATTAACAAATGCGCCTGTAATCATCCTCAAATCCTCGTCGTTGTATTTGATGCGATACGACAGAAATAAAGGTAAAAGCAGAGAAGAACTCGATGCCGTCATATTAGCAATGTCCATTCGGGTCTTCCAGAGTTTGCACAATCATTGCTTTTATCTTTGTTTGTTAAGAAATGCGCCTGTAATCATCCTTAAATCGTCGTAATTTTATTTGATCCAATATGACAGAAATAAAGGTAAAAGCAGAGAAGAACTCGATGCCGTCATATTAGCAGTGCCCAGTCGGGTCCCCTAGATTCATCACAATTATTGCTTTTACCTTTTTTTATTAACAAAGGCGACTGAAATCATCCTCAAATTGTCGTCATTATATTTGAAGCAATATGAGAGAAATAATGGTAAAAGCAGAGAAGAACTCGATGCCGTCATATTAGCAATGCCCATTCGGGTCCCCCAGATTCATCACAATCGCTGCTTTTACCTTTTTTTATTAACAAATGCGCCTGAAATCATCCTCAAATCGTCGTCATAGTATTTGAAGCAATATGACAGACATAAAGGTAAAAGCAGAGAAGAACTTAATGCCGTCATATTAGCAATCCCCAGTCGGGTCCCCCAGATTCATCACAATTATTGCTTTTACCTTTTTTTTTATTAACAAAGGCGCCTGAAATCATCCTCAAATGGTCGTCAATGTATTTGGAGCAATACGACAGAAACAAAGGTAAAAGCAGTGAAGAACTCGATGCCGTCATATTAGTAATATTCATTCGGGTTCCCCAGATTCATCCCAATCATTGCTTTTACCTTTTTTATAAACAAATGCGTCTGAAATCATCCTCAAATTGTCGTCATTGTATTTGAAGCAATATGACAGCAATAAAGGTAAAAGCAGAGAAGAACTTGACGCCGTCATATTAGTAATGTCCATTCGGGTCCCCCAGAATCGGCACAATCATTGCTTTTACCTTTTTTTATTAACAAATGCGCCCATAATGATGCTTAAATCGTCGTTATTGTATTTGATGCGATATGACAGAAATAAAGGTAAAAGCAGAGAAGAACTCGATCCCGTCATATTAGCAATGTCCATTCGGGTCCCCCAGAATGAGCACAATCATTGGTTTTTCCTTATTTTATTAACAAATGCGCCTGAAATCATCCTCAAATCGTCGTCGTTGTATTTCATGCGATACGACAGAAATAAAGGTAAAAGCATAGAAGAACTCGATGCCGTCATATTAGCAATGCCCAGTCGGGTCCCCTAGATTCATAACAATTATTGCTTTTACCTTTTTTTTATTAACAAAGGCGCCTGAAATCATCCTCAAATTGTCGTCAATGTATTTGAAGCAATACGACAGAAACAAAGGTAAAAGCAGAGAAGAACTCGATGCCGTCATATTAGTAATATTCATTCGGGTTCCCCAGATTCATCACAGTCATTGCTTTTACCTTTTTCTATTAATAAATGCGCCTGAAATCATCCTCAAATCGTCGTCATAATATTTGAATCAATATGACAGAAATAAAGGTAAAAGCAGAGAAGAACTCGATGCCGTCATGGTAGTAATGTCCATTCGGGTCCCGCAGAATGAGCACAATTATTGCTTTTATGTTTTTTATTAACAAATGCGCCTGTATTCATCCTCAAATCCTCGTCGTTCTATTTCATGCGATACGACAGAAATAAAGGTAAAAGCATAGAAGAACTCAATGCCGTCATATTAGCAATGTCCATTTGGGTCTTCCAGAATTTGCACAATCATTGCTTTTATCTCTGTTTGTTAAGAAATGCGCCTGTAATCATCCTTAAATTGTCGTCATTGTATTTGAAGCAATATGACAGAAATAATGGTAAAAGCAGAGAAGAACTCGACGCCGTCGTATTAGTAATGTCCATTCGGGTCCCCCAGAATCGGCCCAATCATTGCTTTTATCTTTGTTTATTAAGAAATGCGCCCGTAATGATCCTTAAATCCTCGTTATTGTATTTGATGCGAAATGACAGAAATACAGATAAAAGCAGAGAAGAACTCGATGCCGTCATATTATCAATGTCCATTCGGGTCCCCCAGATTCATCACAATCATTGCTTTTATCTTTGTTTATTAAGAAATGTGCCCGTAATCATCCTTAAATCGTCGTTATTGTATTTGATACGATATGACAGAAATAAAGGTAAAAGCAGAGAAGAACTCGATGCCGTCATATTAGCAATGTCCATTCGGGTCCCCCAGAATGAGCACAATTATTGCTTTTATCTTTTTTATTAACAAATGCGCCTGTAATCATCCTCAAATCACCGTCATTGTATTTGATGCGATTCGACACAAATAGCGGCAAAAGCAGAGAAGAACTCGATGCCGTCATATTAGCAATGTCCATTCGGGTCCCACAGAATGAGCACAATTATTGCTTTTATCTTTTTTTATTAACAAATGCGCCTGTAATCATCCTCAAAATAACCGAAAGTAAGGCAAAAGCGAACATAAGCTCGGGACAGTCATATCAGGGATTTCCGAACCCATCCCCCAGGACCATAATCATCATTATGGAATAACTGGTTTACGCCTTCAGAACCATCGCAGACATGTATTAATTATTTATTGTGTAGATAGAAATCGAATCGGCGCTCCAGGTAGAGGCACGGTCAACTTGTCTGAAAAAAATACCAAACTTGTTTTTGTTCCGATGTTCGGTACTTTTTAATTAATCATTAAAAACACCTTTTTCCAGTACGTTGTCGTGTTTTCATTTACGTCTTGTGAACGCAAAAAAATGACAAAGACACGTACTGTAGATTTTTATTCGAATCGAAATGTTTAATAACTCTAGAGATAATCGCTCGCCGTGGCGAATCATGATTTTGCACATCCAAAATGGCAAACAATCATGGCCGGCGATATCACGTAATATCAAATCGCGCGCCAAACAGTGCATTTCGGCAAACCTTCAACGCGCGTGCTCCCCATTTGCCCAAGATGTCAGAAATTAATAGCAGACGATTGATGAAACGTCAAATCACGCGTCAAATTTGGCGTTTCGACGACAGTTCGACGTGTGTGCGCTAAATCTGCATATCCAAGATGGTATCAGCTGACAATATCAGCTAACTAATCCGAAACGTCAAATAACGCGTTTTGACGTTTGACTATGCGTTCGGACCGAACCGCGTAGCGTGCTCTCCGAACCCGAGTTCAGAGCGCGCTCGAAACGTGGCAAATGTCCACATTACGCACACGCGCCTGTGCACTCGTGCATCCTCATGCAC
>OZ023312.1:47589406-47696906 GCA_964007375.1 Ophion obscuratus
CCGAAATGAAGATCGCGATGCGATCAGGAGGTTCCGTTCATTCGCCTTGATAACAAATAATTTATTTACTCTCATGTTGCATTTTGAACAAATCGCAATGGGTTTCGGTATAGTCGAATGAAAAAAAAATCCCCCCCCCGCCACGACCGAGCAAACGCATTCCTATCATACAAGCTACAAAAAAAAATTAATTTAAAAAGGATCTATTTAAATTAAATAGGTTTTTCCTATAAAAATCGTTTTTCCTAAATAAGTAATTCCAACAATGGAATGCAATAGGAAACATTTGATTTCACGAAAAATGTAGTTAATTCAATTTTTTTTAATCAAATAGACGCGGTTAGTTAATATCAATAGAATTTGTCTGTTAGTGCACGGCACCATCATATTGAGGGGCTTAGGCTACTGTGACGGCCCGAAAATGAGGGTTACTTGAGGAAAATTATTTTGAACGCATAATTAAGATAATTGAAAAATCGTTTGGACATTTATTTATATGTAGACTACCGGTCCAAAGATTCCGGACCTTTGAGATAATTGCAAAACTTTCGATTACTTTGGATAATTACAAAATTATATTAGAATAATATAATTCAATATATAGAGCTATTTGGTATCTTCGTAAAATGATAAAAGAAATTAATTATATTATTCTAACATTATTTGGCAATGTGTGATTGAAAGTTGCAATTGATTGAAAGTGATTGAAAGTTTTGCAATTATCTGAACTGTCCGAAAACTTTTGCCCGGCAGTGTACATTAACGAAGTTAGGTACCAAATTTAATATTTTTAAATCAATAATTAAATAGGTTATAAGCAATCTCGTGAAGGACCTTTGACCGTAAGGGTCTCAACGGTGTACTCAATTTTGGTCATTAGGTTGACCTGAAACAAAAAAAAAAACGTTTTTTTTTCTCAAAATATATAATATTGCCGAAGACTTGACCGAGCTTTTTTTTCGTTACCGTGTTTAAATCATCAAAAACAAAGATGTTGAATTTTTTTTCTATTTTTCGAGGAAAGGTTACCTCATTATTGTTAATAACTAACGAAAAAAAAATTTAAGAAGAACGTCGGCCAAGGCTAAACTACTATTCCACTGAATAAGTGTACCAAATGCCAAGTGAATTCGTTCATTGGATGTCGAAAAATCTCGTACACCGTTTTGAAAAGCATAGTTTCGAGAAAAACGCGTTTACAAATTTTACCAACAGTTCTATCGTTGTTAATCATAAGTTTACCTTTAATCTGCGATTCCTGCACCATATGGTGGACCTTTCTCTTCAATTTGACTTGCTTCTTTTTCATTCCCACAGTACCCTTAACCCACAGCAACCCTTCGATATGAATTATTCCCTTTTCAAATCGTGGCCCATCGCGCGTTGAAGAATTTTATACCACCTATTATGAAAAATCCTTCCAGGGCTTACGTACCGTAAAGCAAAAGTTTAAGGTATTCTTAGTGAAGAATATGAGGGAGTGGGGGTGTTGAAAAGCGGAGAATGAAAAAAAAGGATGGGGAATCGGTGTACGAGAAAATATTTAAATGCAAACGCAGGAGAGGAGAGACGGCAAGAGGGCGTTGTGAGGGCGTATAGTACCGGGAGAGACATTGCTCCTGTATAATAAACTTGAAATGCATATATATACATGCATGTAGGTCCCCCGGGAATGGAGCCGACCTCCGAGATACTCGAGTTTGTTCTCTCAAGAGCATCCGAGGGCTTGGTGAATATCAATGAACATTGCGCTGGAGAAAGAAAGAACTAGAGTTAGAGGATTACAGACTAGGTTCTCCATTAGCAGCCTACTCACCCTCACCGCCTTGCTTTCCACTTGCGTCCTTGCTTTTGGTCCTTATCCGGCACATGTCACGAAATTTGCGTTCATTTGCGTGGATTTTCGTATCCTCGTGCGCGCTAGCCTGGTCTGAATGGAGAAACGAAGAACTCCGAATACATAATGACATTGATATCATAGTTCCCATTATTACCCACACTGAGAAAACAATATATTTCTATTCGCCAGGACTCGTTAACTATTAACAAATGGTAAAGTTGGATATGGGGAAAAAAAATGTTCTTACAGTTGGTAAATCATTCATTTGAGTCTCTGGATTGTTACAGATAAAGATTTAGTAATAGTTAAGAAATAGTACGATACATATGTCGGGTGGAGATCGGAGATTCGAACGATCAATATTCAGAAGTACCAAAATTTTGAATTCAGTAATGACGAACGTTCAAATATAGATAGATCAATCTTATGGTAGTCTGTAAAATAGTTAATCGAAATTGTAAATACAAAACTTTCGTAGTTGATTTATAGCGAAAAAATATCATATTTAACAAAATAATGAGAGATGTAATATCGATTCGCCTGTACATATACACCAAACAATTCGAGACGTCAAATCGTCGAGTTGTAAATATTACGACATTTTACAATTTCGAATTCATTAAAGCGAAGGACCAAAAAGTCGAATCAGTTAAAATAGCGATTAGTTAAACTTGTGATCGAGCAATTCTACTTGCGCTTCAGAATGAAGATGGCAGATGGCGTTAGTGGTCAGTCGGGTCAGGCAGCCATGCCATGTTCGCCACTTAGATATTCGCCATTTCGCATCATCGATCATTTGCGTTTCTAAGATCTACACATTCGAAGTTTGTAGTCTCGATATATGGCTTTTTGCTATAGACGGTATTACGAATATGAGATACTCACTTTTTTCTATTTCGGAGATATGAATGTTGTGGATTGTTCGAATCTGTATTTGCATGACTCAAACTGTAGACTATCTGAATATATGTTCTCGAAAAAATGAGTTCTCGAATAAATAATGCTTTGAAGTAATAGTTATTCGATGTCGTCATCAGTCAAAGCATACAATTTTGAATAATTTAACCTTCGTTCTTTTGAGAGTTCATAATTCTGTCGTTTCGAAATCTTTGTCGTTCTATATTTGATCATTCGACATTTTGACACCCACCCCTTATCTCAAGTACAGATTTGTTAACTCTTAACAAATCAGTATTCGATACGAGTCGTCGATTCTTTAATAGTTATTTTCTAACTATTAACCAGGGCTATGTTTGATTGAACTGAATATTTTTTAATTATTGCCAAATATTCATTTTGTGATAAGTGTACGACTGTTACCTCAAATAACTACTGGGCCAACATCTTAAATACAGATTAATTAATAGTTCATAAATCCTTATTTGCGTCAAATAGAGAAGGTGTCGCGTCAATTGTGTGACTGTTGGCTCAAACGTGGTCGAGATAGTCGTTTTGAATGAAGATCAGTTAATTGTTGTGACACGTTCATTTGCATCGACCACCGGATAGTTGCGGCAACTATACGTTAACGGCCTCAAATCTAAATATATTAATTTTGAACAAATCGCTACTCCTTTGAACTATATTATCATATCACAATTTCAACTCGTTATTCGATCACCACAAACATCTACTGAGTTAAGAGAAATAAAAGTCATCGAATAAATCATTCTTTCCAAAGAAATACTATGGCTATAAAATGTTATCATGAGTGCACGAATATTTCTTAACGACTAACAAATTTTGTAACAGCTAATGAATATTTGAATGAAAGTGCCAACTAAATATATCCCTTAACTATAAATAAACTGTTTTCCCAGTGCAGTGTGTCACTTTGCAGACGCTTTTTCAATGTGTTCCACCCTCGTAGTCTCGTTTGCCGCCCCTATTTCCTCGTAAGTGAAGTAAACTTATTCTACCTCTTATGAATGTAATCGTACCTGCAATTATTCTATTGTTTTCATCGGAGTCATGATTACACTTGCACTTCGATTTCCCGGTACAAGGATTAGGTCACTCTCTACGAATTAATAAAGTAGAGACGCGATGTTTCGAGCTGTAGCTCACTCGTGGCTTTATCACGATACGATAAAGACCCAATGGCACACGAAAAGTGCTGCCCTTGCGATGTTTTAGTTTTTTTTTTCATTACCGGTAAACGATACCACACGTATCGTTTCAGAATTTTTTCCTCCACGTGTCTTGAATCTTCATCTCTCTCTATCGCCCGGCCTCGTCGCGGTCTTGTATTTTATCAGTTGGGCGCCCTTCTGACGGTGCTGTGGGCTATACCGTTTCTCATCGCCGAACAAACATCATCCATTTTACGTTTCTCCCTGCGCAGGATGATAACGCGATATTATATATAGATATAAATATATATATACATACATACATACATACATACATACATACATACATACATACATACATACATACATACATACATACATACATACATACATACATACATACATACATACATACATACATACATACATACATACACACACATATATATATATATATATATATATATATATATATATAACGAACTTCACCTGCATTTAATTAACATTAAAGAGAAACAAAAAATAAAAAGCATAATGGTTCTCATCGTGGCGTTGGAAAGTGCGAAGCTGGTTCAAGAAGCTAAAACGAAGGGAAAAAACCTGACGTTGGAGTTTGCATCGTTGGAATAAAACGAAAAATATTTATTTTTGATTCCTAAATTTTTTCGGCCCATTTGGGTTACGAAAATCGCTCAAACGGTTGTTACGTATACTTATTAGAAATTTACAACCTCAATTTGCCAAAAAGGCTTTGGACAATGGTGAAAAAAATGGAAAAAAAAAGAAAAAAAATCGATGCGAACTTCAACATCATGAAAAAACAACGTAAAACGGTGCAGGTTAAAAATTCCTTCCGTTCTTCAGTTTTATGGCAAAAAGTCAATTAGTGCGGCGCGAAGCTTTGGTTAGCCTAAAAATGAATTTGAAAAATCGTGAAAAGTTTGTGCATTAGAGGAATATTCGAAACATGGACGTGCCGATGAGTGGATACGGGGCCATTGAATATTCGACCTGCCAATCGAGATGAACGATCCCGAAGAGGATCGAACTCACTGACGCAATTGTCGCGCGAGAACAAGACGAGGTTCGTTGAGAAAGATGGAGCCAGACCGAGTTGGCGTAATTTTATTGGCGGAGTATCATCGGAGGATCAACGGAGAAGCCCAAGGAGTCGTTCGTTGAGACGCATCCCTGTAACACACAGATTGCTGCGAATCAGCTTGTGATACGCGCATAAATTATTTGGCGCGAAGCATGCACAAACATACGAGTCAATTGCGCGGGGCGAACAGCTCGTCCATCGGTCGTGGACCCGTACGAAGATGGAACAGTTTTCACGGTGGTGGAGTCGGTAATTTCGGTGACGGTATTACCAATGGCGGTAACGGAGGCACGATCACGAGCCTCGGCGTTGCGAATAAAACAACGTCCCAGCAGGAACCCTTCAGAGCTGTGCCAAAAGCGGTTCAGGCGCTCAGAAGCGAGAGCGTCGATCGCACTCATCGGGCTCAACCTCCGCCACCACCTGCCTTTCCACGCAGGAGATTTTCCGTCTGGTGAGTGTGTCGCGACTGACGCAACTACATTTTTTTCCAGATACACAACACGTCTTTCGATTATACGAATTCTTCGCTTTGATGTTCGAAAAGGTTTTTGCGAATACGTTTTTTTTTATGGGTACAAACTCCTCATCCACACTGCAAAAACAAATGTGCTGTTGACACACTTTAGGTGTGTAAATGGCTGTAGACACTTTTTACACGTATTAACGTGTGTGATAAATAACACGGCTAGATGCGTTCAAACAACACACTTACGTGTGTTATTTTCTTACACGCGTTAAGGCGTTACCCCCACTTGTAGCGCAAAAAAGGCCTTTTTCATGAATTTTTTTAAAGATAACTACAAAACTTTTTTAATCGATCAATATACCATCTTAAAGAACACATCTTGAAGAACTTTCAGTAATTTTTTTATTGAAAAATATTACATTGTTCAGTGGCAAATGGCCGTCAATGAAATAATGTTTTTATATACACGGTTTGCGGTGACCAACATTGCGGCGAAGTGAATCATCTGAAAAAAAAATGCGGATGGATTTAGTCAAATATAAGTATAAACTAGTCTTTAATCGAAGGATTTTAAAAAATATTCATTTTCCACAAAATGGCGGACAGTCAAAGTTAATGGTTCGATTTTAACGAAAAAAACGACCGTTTTTTGGCTATAAAACGGTAATTTTTTTTCGAAAAAAAAAATCGAACGATTAAAGACTACATTTTTATGTATTAAATAAGCCTGCAAAATTTCAAGAAGATCCGTTCATTAGTGTTCGAGTAATCTTGGTCACCGACTTCAGAAATGCCATTTTGAGAAAAACGCGTTTAAAGTTTCAATTTCCGTTCGTTTACACAACGGATTCTTCTCTTTCAACGCTCATATCTCTGTCAATTTTGTTCGGA
Organism: Ophion obscuratus; assembly: GCA_964007375.1. Taxonomy (NCBI): domain Eukaryota; kingdom Metazoa; phylum Arthropoda; class Insecta; order Hymenoptera; family Ichneumonidae; genus Ophion; species Ophion obscuratus. Next base: position 47,595,781 of record OZ023312.1, read on the forward strand.
TCGACTTGAAATTTTCAGGACATATTCTCAGATACTTATGCTTCAAAAAATGCAATAAAAAAAATCGATTTTTTTCAAAATCGCAAGTGGGGGTAACCCCTTAAACGTGTAAAGTCTACCGCCATTTACACACTCAAAGTGTGTAGAAACAACACACTTATTTTTGCAGTACTGTATATACGTGGGATGCGTCGGAATAATAAATTGAATAACAAAATTCTTTTATCGTCAAAATATATGCATTTATTGAACTGAACTCAACAGTACTTATATATTACTCTGTAGTATGTATGAGAGGTGTCACTGTTTTTCCTGTCTTCTCATAGGCTAGGTTCTCATACAGCTTCACGATGACGGCCGCTTTTTGCTTGTCGGTGATGGCCTCGAAACAAAAATACGTCACTAAAGATTCAATGCAATTACGGAGGTTTGGAAAATAGATTCCAATTTCACGTTCTTCGACGTGACAAACCCAAAAATGATCTATGAATGAAACAAAAAGTTAAGACCAAATGTGGTCTTAACTTTTAATTAACCGGTTAATCAATCGATGTCAAATTAACTAATGAGTTTCACGTGATGCCGTAACCAAAGTGATTTTCAAAACATACTCGAAATTAACACACTTAAACTGTGTTGCTTTTCCTGTGTTACTTTTGCCCGTGTGTTGCTATCAACGTGTGTTGTTTAGTCCAATGTGTGCAAAGATGCGTCTTGTATGTTGATTCTACACGCTTTATGTGTGTTCGAATAAGCGTGTTATTGATGGGGACACCTACGAAGGTGTGTAATAATTTAATGAGTAAAAATTGCACACTCACGTGTCATTTTTACGAATTACGGGTGTAATTGTAACGCATGACGTGTTACCAATAGCGTAAGTGTGTGGAATTAACATGGCGACGCGTGTCTAGCCTTTATGTTGTGTTACTTCTACATACACTAACAAGGAACATCCCTCGGGTGTCCGCCTCCGATTTTGTTGAAACTCATATATGTGATAGAGCATCGAAAACTTTGAGACACGTATTTTTTTTTATCGGCGGAAAAACGGATTTAAGGGGGGAAACCGCCCCTCAAAGAAATGCGTGTCGAGGGGTGATTTTGCAGTTTCACCCAGAAGCAATCCACCAATCTGAATGAAAGAAAAACGAAAATTCTTCTAATGAAAAGCGATGAAAAATCCACTATGAAAATGTTAAGAAAAAATTAAATTAGGGGGTAAACCACCCCTTAATTTGCCTTTTTTCACCCCACACTTAAGAGGGTTCTATGCAAATAAATAAAACAGGTATCATTTTGAAGGGCAATTAAAATTAAAGTTGACGGGTTTTTGCGTTTTGGCGGCATAGCAAATTTAAGGGGGTAAACCACTCCTAACGTAAATTTATTTATCATGGTCGTTTTTTCTGTGTTTAAAGTATATACGCTGATTATAAATATTTCTATAAGCTACAATTTAATGTTTTACCATATGTCAAAATTATTACATTCGTCTTAAGGGGTAACTACCCCTTTGACGAGAAACATCATTGCAGTATTCGCTTTCGATTTCGTTGAAACTCATAAATGTGGTAAAACATTGCAAACTATTCAACATGTTTTTTTTGTATCGGCAGAAAAACGATGTTAGGGGATGAAACCACCCCTCAAAGTTTCTCCCACAAGCAGTCCACCGATCTGAATGAAACAAAATCGAAAATTCCTCTAATATTAAGCGATGAAAAATCCACTACAAGAGTGTTGATTAGAAATATAATTAAGGGGTAAGCCACCCCTCCATTTGCCGTTTTTCACCCCACGCTTAAGAGGGTTGTATGAAAATTAATAAAACATGTATCATTTTGAAGGGGAATCAAAATTCAAGTTGACGCGTTTTTGCGTTTCAGCGGGACAGCAAATTTAAGGGGGTAAACCACCCCTAGCATAAATTTGTTCATCACCGTCGTGTTTTCTGTGCTTAACATGTATCCGCGGATTCAAAATATTCTCCCGCGTTTTTTAATTATTACGTTTTGAATTTTTACATTTTAAGGGTAAACTACCCCCTCTAATTGCTTTTCGTTTGAAGTTTCGCGAAAGGTTTCACGAATTTCGTTAAAACTGTTTTCATTCCATCGGTAATATCAATTTTATGTTTGTGTGTGCAGGCATATTCGTTTTGAGCTTTAGGAGTGGTACTTTGGGAGTGGGGACGTGGGGCTACCCCTTACTCATAAGACTTATATTTTCGTGTCGAAACGCTTCCGATTTTAATATGCACGTCCATTAAGCATCTCCATAGGAATAAACATACACTTCTACTATATCATTAATTATAATAATTTCCAGAATAAGTTATAAGGCTCACTTCGTATATTTCGGAACGATGATGCGCCTGGATCAAGCGATAGTTTAGCCAGCAACGTAATTTTGTGGAGGAATGTATATTTTAATTATTTTACCGTTTATTTAATTAAACATATTAATGAAACTGAGGGTTTTACAGTAGGTTAACGAACATGTTTTTAATATATTTTGACATATTTCAATTGGTTATCATATCAGCTGATTTAATTAATAGTACTTGTCAAAAGTATTGCAGTCATAAGCCGTCAAATCATTTTTTTGTGATATATACTTTTTTTTGCTCGTCTATCATCTATCAACCACCAACAATCATGGCTCATAATTCCTGCAATAAAGATAATCGTCAAACAAATGCTTTAAACACAACGACTTTTTGCACCATGCACATCTGATAATAGCCAAATTATTGCAAGCGGGTATTTCACAATGTGTGTTTGATTCACCAAGACCAAAGGTAACAGGATTTTCAAAATCTTCTGATTTTTTAAATGAATGGAAATGAACAAATTTATGTTAGGGGTGGTTTACCCCCTTAAATTTGCTGTCCCGCTGAAACGCAAAAACGCGTCAACTTGAATTTTGATTCCCCTTCAAAATGATACATGTTTTATTAATTTTCATAAAACCCTCTTAAGCGTGGGGTGAAAAACGACAAATGGAGGGGTGGCTTACCCCTTAATTATATTTCTAATCAACACTTTTGTAGTGGATTTTTCATCGCTTAATATTAGAGGAATTTTCGATTTAGTTTCATTCAGATCGGTGGACTGCTTGTGGGAGAAACTTTGAGGGATGGTTTCATCCCCTAACACCGTTTTTCTGCCGATACAAAAAAAAAACATGTTTAATAGTTTGCAATGTTTTACCACATATATGAGTTTCAACGAAATCGAAAGCAGATACTTTAATGATGTTTCTCGTTAGAGAGGTAGTTACCCCTTAAGACGAATGTAATAATTTTTACATATGGTAAAACATTAAATTGTAGCTTATAGAAATATTTAAAATCAGCGGATATACTTTAAACACAGAAAAACGACCATGATAAATAAATTTATGTTAGGGGTGGTTTACCCTTAAATTTGCTATGCCGCCAAAAAGCAAAAACCCGTCAACTTTAATTTTAATTGCCCTTCAAAATGATACCTGTTTTATTAATTTGCATACAACCCTCTTAAGTGTGAGGTGAAAAAAAGTCAAATTGAGGGGTGGTTCACCTCCTAATTAAATTTTTTCTTAACATTTTCATAGTGAATTTTTCATCGCTTTTCATTAAAAGAATTTTCGTTTTTGTTTCATTCAAATCGGTGGATTGCTTCTGGGTGAAACTGCAAAATCACTCCTCGACACGCCTTTCTTTGAGGGGCGGTTTCCCCCCTTAAATCCGTTTTTCCGCCGATAAAAAAAAATACGTGTCTCAAAGTTTTCGATGCTCTATCACATATATGAGTTTCAACAAAATCGGAGGCGGACACCTGAGGGATGTTCCTTGTAAGAAAAGAAAATCGTTGAATGTGTAAAATGCATTTTGTTCTCTCGAAATTTTGTTGCTTCAACAGTTGCTCAGACATGCTAAATAAGCTACAGTTCACACCACTAAAACTGTCAGTTAGATTGACAAAACGTGCTTTATGCCAACCAAAAATCAAGTTGAACGTATTTAAAGATACATTTTGTTAAACCAACTGAATTTTGGATGGATGAACGTATTTTTTTTTCAGTGTACTTTGAACACACGTCAAACACGCCTAGTTTTGCAATGCAGAAATTACAAGTTTTTTAGAGAACATATTTTCGGATTTTTTATCCTCATCTGACTAGCGTTATAAAATTGCAGCGTTGTTCTTGTAGGCTGATATTGAGCTAGGTAGAGTTAGAATACGATGATGAGATGATATCCATCATTATTGTAAATGTTTTCTGCCTATTTTGGCGAAGCTGGCCTGAAAACGGCGGAATTTTTTTCCCTGAATCTTTGCTACGTGAAAATAAATGCTTCCACGATTGCACTGCACTCTGTTTCATCTGGATCCCCGTTTGGGGGAACCCAAAAAAAGCGATTTGTTAGGTTCGATCGGGTTACATTGAAAAATTCGCGATCAACGGATGATCTTACACCGACAAGATTTTTGCCGAATCTGTCAGGCTGAATGATTTTTATTGGTGATATCGGATTGATCTGAAGAACCAAAATTGGTCCTCCCAAGTGCAGAGTTGCTTAGGTGTGATGAGATTGAAGTTAGCATCGTTGGAATACAATGAAAATGATTATTTTTTAATTGATCTAATTTCTTCTGCTGAATATTCGTTATGAAAATTCCTCAAACATGCTTTAATTCGATTATTTGGAGATCTAGAATTTGAAAATGCAAAAAAGATATTGTAAAATAATAAAAATACACAAAAGAATTTTTGTTGCCTTCCGACGATGTTAACTTCGAGACCATTAGGTGCAGAAGTATTTCAATGTCTCAAAATAAATGGGACAACATGTATATACGAATACACAGCTTGTTGTTTATATTTATGGAACGATTGCTGATTATGTTAAAATGAAAATCAGCAATCTTCTATAGGATGCTCTAGAAGATAAAATATCTATCCTATTGAAACGACGTTGATCGTTGCATCGTTAGAATGCAACGAAAGTGCGTTCCTAATATTTATTTCTTCACTTTCGTTAACATCCAAAATTTGAAAAAATATTAGTCCTAAAGTTTAACAATTTCGTGTAGAACATTTCTAGTAAAATGGCTTGGCAAATAAAAAAATGGAATCTGATTATTTTTTGTACATTTGATTACCTTGAAATATCGATTAAAATCATTGCTTCAATTAAAATGAAAAATAATGATAAGGTAATTCAGAATAATTTCATAAGGTAAAACAAGCGATAATGTTTTTGAGGGAATTTTTTTTATCACTCGATGTTAAATTTTTTACTTTTCAAAAGTTTTAAAAAGGATATTTATTTCTTCACTTTCGTCATCTTCTGAAATACGGTCCTGCGAACTTTAGCTGCAGATTTTTAATAAGGATCCTAAAAAAGGTTGGAGACATTTTCGCAGCTCGAAATTGTAAAAAAAAAAGTTCGGGCTATGGAATTTTCGATGTGACCAACCGATGCAGCTTTCAATATAATTTATTGAAGACCTGTGGTATGGAAATCCAGTGGAATCGATTTGCTGAATTTCAAAAAATTTTCCGGGACACCAACCCAGACAATTGACAAAACTAACCTCCCGCATACATATTTAGGTCAAAACGAAAAGTCTGCCCATGTACTGCGATTCAAACTCCACCACAAGAGCATGTACAGCTTATCGTTATGACTTTTTACCTGGCGTGGAAAAAAAACTTGATGGAATAATTATTCGACCAGTTCTACGAACGATTGAACATTGGAGGAATTATTTTGTCCAATGAAATCGGACACATCGTTGAATTGAAATTTGTTTTTCTTCCCTACAATTTTATATGTGTCCAGTTCGGTATAAATTGTCGATGCACATAATTACACTGCATGTCTGCGCTATCATCGTGCACCGTTTGTGATGCATTATTGCGTAACGTTGGAAGAATACACAGATGAGAGAATCGGCGCGTATATTTGAGCGTGAATTCCAATTGAACTGTGTACCAAGTATTCGGGTAATCGGATCCGTCCAACGTTCGGCGCGGGTATCACCATGGAATTTATCTCGTCACACACGCACATATACGATCATATACACACACGTGTACGTACATATATACTCAAGGACATTCTGACGTGTGTGAGGACTCGTGCGCAAGGGCGACTTACCAATGAAAATGTTCATTAGGCTGAGTAGACGGGTCTGGGGCGAGTGCTCTTCATCCCACGTATAAAATGGATTGGATAATTTTGGTAATGTAAGTAGATCCGACGAGAATTGGCTGACTGGTCCATCCACAAGCTTTATCCAATGACAACAAAAAATACCACTATAGCCCTGCTGCCTCTTTTTCAACCCGACTCTACACCTCAAAGTTTTTATTTAATTTAGAGAAAAAAAAATTGTTTTATTTTTATTCATAAAGAAAAACTGTATCTGGAATCCCGAACGATGGATCGCACGTAAGCCTCCAACGATATCCATATGTACAACAAAAATGTGGAAGTGCTTTTCATTGAGTACTTATTGTAAACAAAAGTGCATCACCTCCACATTTCTAAAGTCAAGATTTGTAAATTGGAAAAAAAAATTGTAAATTGTAAACAAAAGTGCATCACCTCCACATGTCTGAAGCCAAGATTTGTAAATTGTAAACAAATAAATTGTGAATTGTAAACAAATAAATTGTAAATTGCAAACAAAAGTGCATCACCTCCACATGCCTGAAGTCGAGATTCCGTTCGTTCAATTATCGAAAATATTTTTTTCTATTTATTTCAACGAGACACACCGCATTCCTGCCATTTTGGAAAATGCGTTTGTGTCCACTTTCATTTCGATATACTCGCAATGATGAAGGGAAAATGCATTTTCACATGGTATTGAAATTTGCATCGTTGGAATGCATCGAATATTTTTTTTCTCTCACCACTCAATTTTTTTCTGCTCGTCTAGGCAACAGGAATCGTTGAAACATTTGTTTAAACTCTTATTAGATATTCATAACCTGCACCCTCAAAAAAGAGTATAGATGGTGGTGAAAGTGAGGAAATGAAATTTCGCTATATTCGCAATGTTGAAGGGAAAATGCATTTTCGCATGGTATTGAAGTTTACATCGTTGGAATGCTCCGAAAATATTTTTTCCCTCCCGTCACTCACTTTTTTTGTGCTCGTTTGGGCAATGGGAATTGCTGATACATTTTTGAAAACTCTTACTAAAGATCCATAACCTGCACCGGTAAAAAAAGCGTTTCGATAGTGGTGAAAATGAAGAGATGAAAAGGTGAATAATTTTCGTTGCATTCCAACAATGCAAACACCATTATTTTCGCCTCGATCTGTCCATCAAATAGACCTTCGCTTTTTTTCGCATATCGAATAAATCGAATACTGGACACCCGGAAAATTTCAAGCGGTCAATTCACGAAAGGTGCGATAATTCGACGCTTACATTCGCATGTTCGCAACCCCGTGTCGAGTTATGAAATGAGTGATCGATTCTATTCGCTCGCACGTGTGTTTGCGTGTATACGCACACGAGCGTGGATAAAGTAAATGGTACCTACAACCGCAGTTGAACATGATTGGCTTAAGGGGTCGATGGACAAAAAATGGAAACGCTCGATCGAATCGATGGGGATGTATACACACTATCGACGAAAAGAGCGATGAAACGCCAACTGCGATACAATAGGTTTGGTCATATTGCTCGAAAAGCCATATATATATATATATATATATATATATGTGTGTGTGTATGTATACGTGCATTGGCAACCGCATAATGGAATTGAATAGGACCCTCCGTCTGTGGTCGGTTTCGGTGACCCTCGAAATCCCGTGAAGTTCGCCTCCACAATATACGTGAAATCCTCTATACATCGTGGCACACGGTTCCCCCCCATAAAGTGGGACAATACTTGGAGCAATTTAAGGGAGCCATTGGATACGATCCGAAACGATTTTTCAAAAATATGTTGCCCCTAAAATGCTGTTTGGATGGACTTTATTTACGACTAACTCCCCCCCCCCCCCCCCCCCCCCATTTGACACACCCAAAGGGAAGATGAAGATCCAACATTAACTGAGGAATGTTCAGGTGCATTGCTCGGTTGTATAGCGATTGAAAGAAAATCGAGGATATTCAAGAGCTTCTCAGCTTATGGCAACATAACCTCACAAATTTTCCACCAGAGTTTTCTCATCCATGGTTAAGTTTTATACGTAAAACAAAACATCAGGCTCTGTAGAATTGACTGATGCAGAGCTTGACAATTTTCGTTGTCCCGTCATCTCTGACAAATCTCTGTTCGAACGTTTCAGCTGTCTCGTAATTTGTTCGCAGATTAAGATCGTGGGTCTCTTCTGAGAAGAATGAAAACTGTTTGAGTGATTTTCGGACCCTAAATCAGCGAAAAGCATATGAGGAGTAGAAGAAACATGAACTTTTGTTGCGTTCCAAAGATGCAAACTTCAACACCATACTTCATGCATGTTTGCATCGTTGAAATTCAATGAAAATCCTTCTTTATTTTTCATTTCCTTATTTTGATTACTTTCCAAACATTCCTTTTGCTGTTCTAGGTTATAGATCCGTAATGAGGATCTCCAAAAATATTTCAGGGATATTTGTAGCCTAAATGTGAAAAAAAATCAGCCAATGCAAAAAAAAATAATAATCTCGTTACCCTCCAACGATGCGCACTTCAACACCATTATACTTCGCCTTGAATAGTGATAAAGCAAGGAAATGTCGCCCGTACGTTTTAAGGTCATTTGACTTGTGTAATCATGCATTCAACATTTTTTCACTAAAGATAAATCAACACACTTTGTTTTGTAAATTTTTTTTTTCACATTTATTCGAGTCTGCATTGAAATCGCGATGCATGAATTCGATCTTCATTTTGTGGTAAAGGTTTGCGCACATGTATGTATATATGGTGTGTGTATGTTTATATACACAAATACTCCGTTTTTTTCTGTGACGAATCGGTTCAAGTTCGTGGGGGGTGTTTTTCCAACCACACGAGCTTGAGGGATGCTGGTGAAATTACATAATATATCCGTATATACATCTCGATATTCACTCATACACACATAGGAATATATCTTTTGTGCAATGGAATGATGACATATATAAGTGTGTGTGTGTGTGTGTGTGTATAAATACGGTAATGGTTGTCTTTGTCGATTCGAGAAGTGGTCTGTCAGTTTGCTGAAAGCGCAATGTCCACGAGGGGAACATCTGCTGGAGTTACATATGTGTTGGTACGTTGTGAGAGAAATCAATGGTAAATGCGGGGGCTGAATCGTCAGGGGTAGGAGAGATTCTACGCCGTCTGAATTGACCACATAATTGTAGAGACACACATACACACATATATGTCTACCAGCTATACACGCTGAGTATTCTTTCTCTTCCGTAATTCATGATAATCTCCTATGCTAAGGGAATAAAGTTGATGACGGTACAGCGCCCAATATTCGTGATTGCAGCTGAGCGCTTGTACTACTGTGTCCAAAAAATAAGATGACATTGTATTTATTTCGAAAATGCTTTATTTATTTTTCCAAATCAATTTCATCCCCTTCAAAGTAATCCTCTCCCGATGCAATGCACTTATGCCAACGGATTTTCCAACCTTCGAAACACTGATTGTAATCACTTTCCGGGATGGCCTTCAGTTCCGTCTTCGCTGCGGCTTGAATCTCCTCTATCGTATCAAAACGGTGTCCCCGGAGCGATCTTTTGAGCTTGCTGAACAGCCAGAAGTCGCACGGCGCCAGATCAGGTGAATACGGTGGTTGCGGAACGATATGGGTTGAGTTTTTGGCGAAACGTATCCGCAGCAGAAAATTGATTCCGCAAACAAAATTTAATGCAAATTCTTTGCTCAACAAATTTCGACATCGCAAAAAACGAAAAACTCACTTTTAGCAGCTCACAAAACGACGCGTATCTCAAACACTAATGAATATTTTGACATGTAAATTTGACATAGATGTCACTTACAGTACTACCAACCTGAAAAAAAAAATAATTCTCCAAATCCTTCGACGCGCGCAGTTTAAATTCAAATGTCACCTTATTTTTTGGACACAGTAGTATCTACACACTGGGAGGAGATTACGAGCGTAAACCAATTCGGGACTATCTTCAACGTAGTACCCGTGACTGATTACCGATCGTGCGTCGATCGACGGACATTTCGCCGGGACAGTTTTACGATCGCAATTGAAGTATGAAACGAGAGTTAACTTCACTGATCATCCTTTCCGCCCAATTTTGTGAAGGTGGCAAAAGTATATTGTAAAAACGGAAAAATCCAGCACAAAACTGCAGTCGAGATTGAATTTCGAAACAATTTATCACATTTATCTTACAAGAAACATCACTTGAGTCTTCGATTTTGTTGAAACTCATATATGTGAGTTTGAAAACTATTAGACACGTATTTTTTTTTTCTGCGGAAAAACGTTTGGTCCTTCTTTAGATAATTGAATTTTTGGAAAAATGAGCCAAACATTCGTTTTTGCTATTTTCTCAGTTATTGGGTTATAAATTATGATATTCAGTCGGGGGAAGCTGACATTTTCTCCATTAACAAGTTTATTGCGAGCAAAAAATTGTTAATAATAATTTCGAATTTTTCGGAAAACTCCTGTATTAAAACCCAAATGTGGGGGATTTATAAAAGAAGAAGCCTACAGAATACAAACAAACCTAAATAACTCCAAACAAATAACCGAACCCCCTCCGGCGTTCGGTTTGTTTGGATTTTTGTTTTGTATTCAGGAAGGCTTCTTTTATAAATGCCCCCACCCTCCACCCCCAATATAGACGTCGAAATGGTAAAAAATGCCCTTTTTTGTGACGTCCTTCCTCGAACTTAAAAACCCCATAACTTTTTGGGGGTACGGGTGGTGAATTTCAGCGGCTCCCGACTGAAAACAGAAGAAAAAAAAAATTTAGACTCATTTTTCGAAAAAGTCACTTTTCTAAACAATTAATAAAAAAAAAATACTTCCGCGTTTGTATAAAATCAAATACGAAACATCGCAAATAAATGCGATAAATTGATTCGAAAATCAATTCGATCACCACACGACCGGTGATAATGTATAAAATATGTTATGTGTAATATATAATCGGTGATAATATAAAACATATATATCGATCATTTTGAAGATTGATTATCGAATCTATTTATAACGTTTTTTTTTACAATTCCGAAAAAAAAAAACTAAAATAAGTGCGATCAATTATTGTGAAGCTGAACATATTTAAAGAATTGAAAAGCAACAACAACTACGATGAATTGATTTGAACATCGATTTAAAAAACTATCAGTATATAACTTTTTAGTTACGTTATATATATATATATATATATATATATATATATATATATATATATATATATTTCGGCCATGATCTTGTGAAGATTGTGGCGATGATGCACGTAATTCTCGTAACTTCCAACAACGCGGTAGTCGTGTTCACCCCACGAGAGATCGCCGGGGCGGAGAAATTGGGCGAATCTCCTTAGTCTCCCTTACTCTGGATTTGCCGAGTTATCCTATTCGAAACTTTACGTGCGGCTCTCGTATAAGGGATATTTACGCGTTTCGGGAGATGAGCTACGTTCCTCGTTGGGAGTCTTTTGGAGGTGCGCTAGCGGGAAGAATCCTAGTTTCAGGGCATATAATGCCATTAGGGGAATTCTAGAGACCAATGCTATATACCCGTACGCATACAGACGCAATCCAACAATATGCCCCACCATTGAAGCCGTGGAAAGACGCCAGGACGATACACGAATCCGAGGGTGACTGCACGAACAATAAAAAAAATAGTAAGGCGATCTCCAACAATGGGAATCATGCGAGACATATTTTTTGGCTCGCAAAAATAAAAGAAAATGAAACGACACGTGTCGTCGCACTCGCAGTGGGCGCGAGGTCTCCACCCACGCACGCGAGAAACGTTCGCGGTATTTCGAAGTTCCTCGTGCGTAAATGCCCCTTGGATTCACATCGTTCCAATTAAATACAGCGCAAAATCATTTTATAATAAAGCGCCTAGATACGGTTTAAAAATTGTTCATGACGACAAGATATATCGTGGAAGTCATGTGATACGTGTTTTTTTCTGGAATTCTTCAAAGACAGGTAAAAATAAAATTTTAGTGACTTATGGATTGGACGTACTCGAATCATATTTTATTCTCTGCCTGTTATTTTATTATTATTCTATTTCTCCTAAAATTTACTATTTTTTTGCAAACTGAATTCGAATTATATGCTAGAACGTTTTTTCATACGTGTTCATTATTGAGATCGACCGAATGCGAAAAATAAAAAAATGTACATTGGTTACGAAAAAATATTCAAAAGATGCTTGAAATATACAATTTCAGAAACCTAATGATGTTGAAATTATGGGGTTGAAGTTTGCATCGATTTTTTTTTTAATTTCTTATTTTATTATTATCCAAAATCATATTCTGCAAATTTGTTCTAGATCGCTAAATGAGAATTCTAAAAAAGGTTTGCTCGATTTTCGTAGCGTAAATCTGCGAAACAAAGTTTAGGAAATTAAAAAAATAATCATTTTTCCTGCATTGCAACGATGCACACTTCAACCTTATTTGACATTTGTATCGTTGGAAAGCAACCAAAGTCAATTTTCCGTCCATTGCTCACATTTTTTGGCCGATTTAGGGTTTTCCAAAATCACACACAATAAAAAAAATTGTAGAGTGTAATAAAAATGAAGAAATAAAAAAAGTTGGAAAGAACTTTCGTTGCAATCCAACAAAACAAAGTTAAACGCAGTGAAACCTATTCTAAAATTCCACGATGCGAAATTCTCATCGTCGAAATGCAATACTTTCTTTACGTTGATTATGTGGAAACGAACATCAGCAATCTTCTATGGGATACCTTAGAAGATATCTACTTTATTGAAACGATGTTGAAGTTCGCATCGTTAGAGTGCATCAAAATTCTTTCTCAATTTTCTTTGCCTCATTTTCGTCGTCATCCAAAAACCGGTCCTGAAAATTTTAACTGCAGAATTCCGATAAGGTTCCTAAAAGACGTTACGGAAATTTTTAAAAAGTTCAAAGAACTTTCGTTTCGTTCCAACGCTGTAAAGTTCAACGCCATAAAACACATCAAAAAATTCCTTGATGTGAAATTCTCGTCGTCGAAATGCAATACTTTCTTTTTGATTGTCCTATTTTTTCGCCACTGATTTAGGCTACGAGTATCACGCGAACGTTTTTTGTTCTTCAAAATCTTTTCATTCGGGATCTACAAGCTGAATCGGCAGAAAAAGATTCCGGATAATGTTAGGAACGAAGGAGTAAAAAAGAATTCCTTAATCCCCGAATTATCTCTTTTTTTCAAGAGTTGATATATCGTAGGAGATCTAATCATCGCGGACCATCAATCGAGTCTGTCAATTAACGACCTTTCCTCTCGTTATTACGTGGGGTCTCGTCGTCGATTGGGACAGTTTTGCCAAGTCCCAGGTCTTTCCACGCATATAAAATGGAACACGTGCCTGCTTCGTGCACATCGAAACAATGACACTCGTCGACGATTAATAATACTCCTATGCTCGTACGGTTGACGGTAATTAACGAGGGAACATTCCCATTTCGTGTTTCAGCTTCGGCAAGCGGACGGGTGGCAGCGCCAGGAGACCCAACGAATGCTTCGTCCTCGAACCGTCCGAGATGATAGTCGTGAGTACTTAATTTTCGTATACTGTCGTACCTGCTTCGTGTCTTTTTACCTGGATACAACGATTCGTGTTGTTCTATGAAGAAAAAAAAACGAAAATAAGTTTGGATCGTTTGATAATGAAATGTCGTAGACTTTACGTCAAATCCCTTTTGACAGCAGCATGCTCGAATCATTTCCGAATAATATTTTTGCATGAAAAAGAAAAGTCCCCGTTTCTTAGGAAAATATATTTTTTCATTGATATTATTATTATCTCAGGAAATTATTATTATCTCAGGAAATTATCATTATTTCAGGAAAAAATATTTTTTCATTGATATTATTATTATTATTATTGTCGTCCAGAATTTTTACTATTTTATTATTTCCTGAGTGCCAACGTATACCCTTGAGGCTTTTTACGTATTACCTTTCCCAATTGCACCCCTTTTCTATCATTCCCGACTCACACTTGGCTAGTCTAACACAACTTCCGTTTCATCCACAGTCGTCTTAACCCTTCCTTGATATACTTATGATTTGGCCACGGCGTTGACACACTGGGTCAATTCGACCCGGATAGTACTTCATCCACCTGCCCTTAACAACCCTTCGGTCAATTTTTATAGAAAAAAAGTCCGGGATACACTTAAAAAATTTCTTAATATGACTGCACAATTAAAATCCGTAAAGTGTTTCATTGAATTATCCTAAAAAATTATTGAAAACTTCCAGTTTTCAGAAAATGAGCAATTTTTTTCAAATTTGTGCGGGGAAGGGTTAAGCTAAACTATACCCATTCGCCAAGAGTAGCGAAGCGAAGTTAGCGCGTTTTTGTACGTGATTTTTAGGATCAAATAACCTTTAAACTTTTCGAGTTTACTTCATAAAATTGTTTACACATGTTTATTGATCTTTTAAGAATATGTACAAATTTAAAAAAATATTCTCATGCAGTTTTGTACATTTGTTTACAACGGTGCGTAAAAATCGCCCCCAATTGGCGTCCAGTTTTTTGTACGTCGTATGAATCCGAAAGAAAAACCAAACATATTCTTAATCTTTGTGATGTTTGGTACTAGATGCAGCAAAAAAAAACGTTATTACGAAATGGCTGCATGCTAAGTTTCGATTATCAATCTTTCCTATTTTTCTAACCATTTTACAGGTTATATAAAAATAATAAATTATTCCGACTAAATTCTGCTACCAACGTTGAAAAACAGTCTACTGAAGGTGTATGCCAAATCTGAGCTCGATCGGCCAAGTTGTTATCGAGATGTTGTGGTTGCCGATTTGAAAAGCATAGTTTCGATAAAAACGTGTTGAAAGTTGCTGCGTCTCAATTTTATATGTAGTATTGAATGGTTTTTACAGATATATTCAGAAAGGTCTATACCAATAAAATAAAATATAATTTTTTTTTTTTTTTCAATTTTCTCGACATCGATGCTGTCTCAAAAAATGTTGTTCCCATTCAATACATTTTTATTTCGGTACAATTTTGTTTGATACGGCTATGTGTGTGTGCGTATGGGTATATATTTACATATGAAAAAACATTTTTTCAAATTTCTTCACAACAATGCTGTCTCAAAAAATGTTGTTCCCATTCAATACATTTTTATTTCGGTACAATTTTGTATGATACGGCTATGTGTGTGTGTGTGTGTGCGTATGGGTATATATTTACATGAGTAAATCTACCCATGTTTATATATATACACACTAGACTGATTAAAAAAAAAAAAAAAATTCTGGATTCTCGTGCTATTGTTGGGCACTGATAAAACAAAATTTCTCTAAAAAGATGGGCGCGGTCACTAAATTTTTAGAGGTGGCTATCTCGACTTTTTTGTATTTGAATTTTTTTTAACGAACGTATTGCATTTAAACATAGTCATGGCTTCGGATTACGGATAAAAATCGGAAAAGTTTTGAGTTTGTTCTTTTACAAACATAACAGAGAAAAACTGACCATACGTCGAAGTGCACACGAAACGATGAAAGAAATTTTCGAACAATGGAAATGTGCTGAAATTCCAACGCGTCGATTGAATAACGCAATCTTGAAATCAATAAAACTCCATCTAGTCTGGAAACAACTTTTAAAAAATCGAGTTAAAAAGAATTTGCCGTCACAAATATCGAAGGAGCGTAAATTTAAGAGAGATTTGGACAAACTGTTCAACGTTGCACATTTTCTTTCTGCCCAAAATGTTAACGAACTTGAGAATGGCTGGGAAGAAATGTAAATGAGTTTGAAGATAATATAAGCGTAGCATTTTGAAAATGTAAATATACGATTTATGAATAAAAGCTTATAATTTAATTTTTCGTAAAAAGTGCAAAATGTTAATGCGTATAAATAAATCTACATGAATAACGAGAGTAGTATAGACGCCATTATTGATCTACCTGGATTTGAATTGTGAATATTGCACCCTTTTCAAATTGTTAGAGTTTATTTTTGTTACGAAAAAGCTGCTGGATGTGATTTTTATCCGTAATCCGAAGCCATGACTATGCTTAAATGCAATACGTTCGTTAAAAAAATTCAAATACAAAAAAGTCGAGATAGCCACCTCTAAAAATTGAGTGACCGCGCCCATCTTTTTAGAGAAATTTTGTTTTATCAGTGCCCAACAATAGCACGAGAATCCAGAAGGAAATTTTTTTTTTGAATCAGTCTAATACACACACATACATTATGTATATGTAATCCTACATACAATTCGTTGATACCTCAGTGTGTTGTGATCCTTACAAGTTCTATATTCACACAGGCTGCTAAACGTGCCCGTACAATAGCGAATGCGAAATCCAGTTGGCCGGTGCTATTAATTTCAGGGTCACGTCGTAGGTTTGGATTAACGTGACTACACGGCAAGCTACGTTGCAGCATGTACGTTTATGTGTATACATAGTATGTATGTATTGTTCAGTGATACCGCATGTACTTACAGTTATTAAGTGTTCCTGCAGGCTTATTAAATTCGACCTTGTCCCGGTGCAATTAAATCCGGGCTCTCGAGATCCGGCATCGTCGAGCTCGAGCCTCGGCCAATATTGGAATTATTTCGGGCGAAAAAAAAACCTAAATATACAAACGTTCAATAAAAAAAAAATCTTTGGATAATTAATATACATAGGCATGGCTAAAATGCGATGGGATAAAAATATTCTCAACCGCCGGAGCTTCGATACCATAGGAAGTCACGGATTATTTTGTTAATTTGGATAGACAATCTAAAGAGGAAGACCGAAGGACTAATTGGGACGCTGCTACGGGCATTGATCAATATCCTCGCAGCCGCTTATATTTGTCAGCTTTAATACTCAGCTTTGTACTGATTGGAGAGAATAAGTATATACGTTTCGCATACAGTCTATACGCCAGTATATTATACTTGGCTGAGAGATCTGGTATTAATCCAAGCTGAAAAAGACACGAGTATCGGATCGAGAAATTCGATAGACGGGGATGGGTTGAGCCTCTTGATATCGAGATGAAAGACAATGCTGTCCAGAAAGAGAGTAGAGACGGAGACTCGAGAAGCACAAACCTGCACGACAGCTAATCGATATCACCTCTCGCTCCAGAGTTATGCCTACCTACCTATATAATACATTCCCTCGAACTTCCAACTTGATCTCATATATATATATATATATATATATATATATATATATATATATATATATATATATCTGCTCGAATACATCCCGCAAAGTTTCCATAGTAGCTAAAGCCTGACTCCGACGGGGTGGAATATCACGAAACACATCGCTGGATGTTAACAATTCTCGACATTCAGAGCCCGGACCTTCGCCATGAAAACGTCGTCGGCATTTCTGTCCAAACCATCATTTCAATATCAATAATTTACACAAATCGAAAAATTTATCATACTATTACATATTATAAGCAGAGTGCGACGCTTGGGTTATCATCTTCAGACACAACAACAATAACAGTAACGAATGTTACTCAATTTTCCATGTGTTGAGAAGAAAGAAAAGTAAACGTTGGTTGTCAGCAGGTCTGGCTATTTCGAAAACGACCCTCAGCATTTTAAACGAAATCGTTGCTGTTGGGTATGAGAACATTTTGGGTACTCCCAGGGTGACCCTCGAAGTCTAATGTAATAAAAATGTCTTGAAACCCACCTTTTCCTAAAGTAATGGGCACCCTAGTGTCCCGTTTTAATTACACACCCGAAATAAATCGCGATAACGAAGTTGTGGGGAAAACGTTTATTTTCGTGAATTTTCGCGAATTTATTTCTGGAAAAACGTATGCAGGTTTTCATTTATTTGGTTACATTGAATAGTATGGCTTTGAGTAACTTTTACCATTTTTGTATTGAAAAGTATTTATAAATGTTGCACTGCTGCTCGGAAGCAGATCATCCGAAATAAAAAAACCAAACGTATTTAGTTTTTGCTTGAAATGGTCTAGTGCTTCGACGAAGGATTTGATAAAATATTGATGTTTGAAAAAAATGGCCGTAGTCCAAAGTGAAAGTATCGATTTTCGGTGAAAAAACTTTCGTAGATAAAAAAAAA
This sequence comes from Ophion obscuratus, assembly GCA_964007375.1. Taxonomy (NCBI): domain Eukaryota; kingdom Metazoa; phylum Arthropoda; class Insecta; order Hymenoptera; family Ichneumonidae; genus Ophion; species Ophion obscuratus. The sequence goes on from OZ023312.1 coordinate 47,614,075, forward strand.
TGTATCGAAACAAAAATTCTTTTGTTAAAGCACTGCTTTGTGCTAAGTAAAGGCAGCTCGTAAAATTTGAAGGCGATCGGTGCAGTGATTTTTTAGATATCGTGGTCATCGATTTTGAAAAAGTCATTTTGAGAAAAACACTTTTAACTCTTACTTGCCACACTTCTGTAGACTACACATCATCAATACATTATTGGATGAGAGAATAAGTGATGGGGTTGTTTCGAACCCCACAGTGGCAAGTACGGTTTAAAATTCGTCGGCTCGCAGAACGTACCTGTAAAGCCCATAACTCCCTCAATTTTTAGCGGCTCCGACTTGAAATTTTTAGAGAATATTTTTGAAATGTTATATTTTAAGAATACGTCGAACACCAAAAGTGGATATTTCCAAAAATTTATCTTACGGTAACTTTCTTTATTCTTTATTCACCCAGAAAATTGAAGCTTTCCAATCCAATCTGACCGAAAAAAACTTTATCCTTCTAGCAGAAAGGAACGAATGTTGTGACGTTTCCAACATTTCTAACCACCACCCGCGAAGGTTGCGACGTCGGCTTTGTACTCTGCGTACATGCAGGCTGTCTGGAGCTACCCGTTACAACAAATAATTCCGGGCGACCGAATTGGCAAATATGTGTGACAATTCCCAATAATTCTGAACAATCGAATCACAAGCCAAACCACGAATTAAATGTAAAGTCCGTTTTTGTTCAACGTTATTCCACATATTTGGAAAAACGAACAGTAGAGGAAAATGTTGGTGCGTTCATTTTGCGTGGAACGTCCTATATGTATCCGTGTACGTAAACGGGTTGGCCAAAGCAGTGGTGCCATCTGCAAGCAGCAAACTGTCTTGCCGACCCTCCGTCGGTTAACGATATTTCTGCGCAGCTGCCTCACCCACGGAACCGGCACCTTCGAGCGAGAGGTCTCCGCAACCAGATCAAAGATGACGCACGTGCCGCCCACGATGCAGCGATCGTACTGACTCATAATTAATTATCGAATAAGTCGTTAGGCCGCGACAGGCAAGATCGAGTGCCACCTCTCTCTCTCTTTCTCTCTTCTCTCTCTCTCTCTCTCTCTCTCTCTCTCTCTCTCTCTCTCTCTCTCTCTCTCTCTCTCTCTCTCTCTCTCTCTCTCTCGCTCTCTCGCTCTCTCGCTCTCTCGCTTTCTGTCGATCGGGTTCTTCAACGTATAAATGTCAAATTAAGGAGGTTGGAGCAGTCCAGTTAAGTCAAAAGACGGTTCAAGATTTTTTTTTCGATGGATTTTAAAAAATCCATACGAGGTACAGATTTAGTTCGTAGTTGCAAATTTTTCGTAAAATGTATAGTTAAGGAGCAAAATTATGCATTTTGATATTTTTATTACGTAAAAAAGAAAAACTTTTGTGTTACTATCAATTTGAAAAAGTATAACATTATAGATAATTATTATGAGAAAAAACTGCGTCAGCGAATGTTTTATACAACTCAGAATAAAATTTTCAGTCCTTTACAATTGTGTCTATTTATATATGTCATGAGCTTATTTATTATTACCATTAATTAATATTAAATGTTGCCAAAATACGGCAAAGTCGCGGACATTGAGGATGGCAGGAATGCTATTAATTCGCCAGCCAAGATTCGTAATCTTTCATCAAACCTTTATGATTCAATATTATGGTTTACGACGGGCAAGATGGTTTTTTTTTCTAAATGTTTGCAAATGTTTAGTTTGCGTTAATCCGCTATTAGAAATGGTTGATCTTGGTGCTAAATAGTAAAAAAAAATAACAGTACTCGTAACGGGAACGTTACGGGTAATGTTATTGTTAACGATCTAACCGCACGTAAAATTACATACATTAAACTATCTTTTACTCCTGGTATAATGTGGTGAAAAAATTTCGAAAAATTCGGAAAGCCTCAGTACAGTCTAGATAATAACGAATATATATTTTTTTAAATCTCATATTGAATTGTGGCTAATGCTCCAACCTCTTTAGTTATACAATATTATAGACGACAATAGTTGGAATCTACTCAAGAATGTAAAATAATAACGGGAAACATTTTGAGTGTGTGAGTGTCGATTAAATACGTTTGCACAGGAAAAAACTGTTTGATAAATGCGAAAGCTTTCAGATACGGAACAGTATTCAAGAATAAACCGTCCGTGTTTTTTTTTTCTTTACAGTTCAGTGCATTTTTGTAGTATTCGAAATCTACGGGAGTGCATTTTGCACGTCCATTGATAGCGATATAGCGTGGGCCGTGTTCTACCGCCTTTCCCTCGGGCTACGCGCGAAGCATCGTTCAATCGCAACTGCGATAGAGAACGTGAAGTCGAACTGGCGAATATTTCGTGGGTCGTATGAAAAAATGGATCCGTCTCCCCTCTCCCTCTCTCTCGTTCCTCGCATATTTTTTATTCACGGTTGAATTTTCCCCTCGGATGAACTCGCGTATGTTCGTACGGTGAGCAGAAGTTCAAAGGTTAAAACCGTTTACAAATAAAATCAACCGTAGAGAGAGCGAGAGAAAAAGAGTCAGAGGAAAAAGGATGGATGGACTGATGAAAAAGATTGATTGAAATCAACTAAATGCTTTTTTATCTAAAGTAACGAAAATTCTCGTAAAATAAACATTTTTCATTCGATTCTACTTTTGCAGAGATTTATTTCAAATATATTTATTTATTTAAATCAAGATCTATTTCAACCGTTGAGTAAAAAATATATATATGCTGCTAATTATTTCGGTATTTGCTATTATTTGCTAAAAAAATATTTTGTGTTATAGATTAAATGGGTCTATTGAGATTTTTTAAATGTATGAGCCAGCAAATTCTTAGACGTAGTACGCTTGGTGGCCTTTGTACACCGGGTGAGCATATAATCGAGTCCGTGAATTTTGCACGTTGTCGGTCGTCGTCGACCAATTGCGTTCCAAAGGACGTGGGAACTACGTATCTAGTGATAACGACCGCAAGAGGACCATCCTCTCGTATACACAGAAATGGTGGTATCGCAAAATATCTTTCATAATTGTTCATCACCGAGGATTGATAACAACACGGATAAAAATGTATTGCATACGAGAAAATATGGTAAATTTGCTGGTTGCCAATCGAAATACTAGTAATTCGAATACAATTTTTCCTTGCTCGATATAACAGTATATTTGAATTCGACACACATTACTGCATGCAAATAAAGATAATTTTATTCAAATATATCTCTCATACGTCCAAATCATCGATGTATTTTGATCGAATACGTATTCATTGAATAGTCCTCCACGTCAGAGAATGCTAAAAACAAATGGTATACCAGTAGGCCGTGAGCCAACGAAAAATATTCCATTCAAATGAATACTAGTTAAATCAAATAAGCTTTTTTAACAGTGCACCATTCTGAAAACGTTGCGACTGCGTGACTTTCTTTCCTTCCATCTAAAAATCGCTTTCCCTAAACAGATCGATTAGCATCCCAAACAACTAGAATACCAGTAAGCCGTCAGACGAGGCGAAAATTGTTTTACTCAAATAGATCCTAGCTAAATCAAGTAAAAAAAGTTAACAGTGTAACAAACGACCGCAAAAACACGTTATTCCACTATGGGAAATATATCGAAATGCGTTATTCCCGAATTTTCGTATATTATTGAATCACTCCACGCATACGACGGGGCCACCTGGGGTGACAAACACTGCATTAAAAAATCACGAACCATGGTGGACGTGGGCGTCGTTCCTCGTGACGAGGACCCACCAGTCATGGTCCCACTGATTTATAAAACAAAATAGTGCCGATCCGTACACTGCTCCATATTATCCCGTCTGTGTGTGTATGTATGTGTATATATATATATATATATATATATATACGCGTGTCTTACGGGAAGAGAGCCATCGTATATGTGCAAGCTGTGCGCTCTATACCATAAACGCGAGAACCGCGGGTAAATAACCGCTTCACCGTCACTCTCGTAACGGTTCTCGCGGTTCTATATATACGAGAATACATACGTATAGCGCGAGAGGCGCGAGGTTCGCGGTTATATACTCAACAAAATGGAAAGCCTTGCCTCGTGTGACGGGATGTCGACTACGGATTGTATGTACGTACATCCACACACACACACACACACACACACACACACACACACACACACACACACACACACACACACACACACACACACACACACACACACACACACACACACACACACACACACACACACACACACACACACACACACACACACACACACACACACACACACACACACACACACACACACACACACACACACACACACACACACACACACACACACACACACACACACACACACACACACACACACACACACACACACACACACACACACACACACACACACACACACACACACACACACACACACACACACACACACACACACACACACACACACACACACACACACACACACACACACACACACACACACACACACACACACACACACACACACACACACACACACACACACACACACACACACACACACACACACACACACACACACACACACACACACACACACACACACACACACACACACACACACACACACACACACACACACACACACACACACACACACACACACACACACACACACACACACACACACACACACACACACACACACACACACACACACACACACACACACACACACACACACACACACACACACACACACACACACACACACACACACACACACACACACACACACACACACACACACACACACACACACACACACACACACACACACACACACACACACACACACACACACACACACACACACACACACACACACACACACACACACACACACACACACACACACACACACACACACACACACACACACACACACACACACACACACACACACACACACACACACACACACACACACACACACACACACACACACACACACACACACACACACACACACACACACACACACACACACACACACACACACACACACACACACACACACACACACACACACACACACACACACACACACACACACACACACACACACACACACACACACACACACACACACACACACACACACACACACACACACACACACACACACACACACACACACACACACACACACACACACACACACACACACACACACACACACACACACACACACACACACACACACACACACACACACACACACACACACACACACACACACACACACACACACACACACACACACACACACACACACACACACACACACACACACACACACACACACACACACACACACACACACACACACACACACACACACACACACACACACACACACACACACACACACACACACACACACACACACACACACACACACACACACACACACACACACACACACACACACACACACACACACACACACACACACACACACACACACACACACACACACACACACACACACACACACACACACACACACACACACACACACACACACACACACACACACACACACACACACACACACACACACACACACACACACACACACACACACACACACACACACACACACACACACACACACACACACACACACACACACACACACACACACACACACACACACACACACACACACACACACACACACACACACACACACACACACACACACACACACACACACACACACACACACACACACACACACACACACACACACACACACACACACACACACACACACACACACACACACACACACACACACACACACACACACACACACACACACACACACACACACACACACACACACACACACACACACACACACACACACACACACACACACACACACACACACACACACACACACACACACACACACACACACACACACACACACACACACACACACACACACACACACACACACACACACACACACACACACACATCGTTTGTAGCACTGAATACGGTAAAATTCTGCAAGAGAGCACGTGATGCACTGGGCAACTGTGACAAACTGTAATGCAGGATGAAACGTGGAAGAAAATTGGAGAAAGCGAGACGTAGAATTTTACGATCACCTTATCATAATAATATATTTGTGTGAAATGTCGTTGACGTTTCACACGACGTTTCACGTGACTAAATCACGTTGCAAAACAACGTGATTTAGTCAATTTTGATACGCGAACGCGGAAAAACCATTTGTCAAAATATTTGCTCGGTATTCTGCCGTACTTGTGAGGTATGTTTTGTGCTATAACAACGTATTGATCAGTGAGAATAATAATGTTATAACAATAGCAAGGATTACAATAACAACAACATCGATAGTGATAATAACAAGGATTACTATTGGGGGTACAAATTTTAAAGGAATTTTGGGAAAAATGCCGCTTTATTGTGCAATAAGGCATGACGTTGAAGTGTGCATTGTTGAAATGCAACGAAAATATTTTTTTTTTTTGTTTTACGAATTTCCTTTGGCGGATTTCAGCTACGAAAATCGAGCAAACATTTTTTAGGATTCTTATTTAGCGATCAGAATAAATGAGCAAAATAAGATTATCGATAATAGTGAAAATAAGAAATTGAGTAGAATTTTCGGTGCGTTTCATCGATGCAAACTTCAACCTCATAAAAACGCTTCCAAATACTTCTAGCAATTCTTCAAGTTCTTTTTTGCGTTAGGCACGAGTCTTCGTTCAATAATGCCTCGGATTCTGCATCTTTAAACATTTGTGGCCTTCCTTCACGTTCTTTATCCTCCTTATAAACAGGAGTCCAAGGTGAGGCTTTTGCTTTTACTGAAATGATAATCGTCTTACAAGTAACATCACTTTGGTGTCCGCCTTCGATGTTGTTAAAACTCATGTATATGGTACAGTATTGAAAACTATTATCTATTAAATCACCCTTTAGAGTGAATCATATCAAGTGTAGATTTGGCAGTTTCACCTACGAGCAGTCCACCGATTTCAGTGAAACAAAAACGAAAATTCTCCTCATGCAAAACGATCAGATATAGAACTACTAGTGCAATGAAGCAAAAATAAGGAATGCACCACCCCTTTATTTTTCTTCGGTTCAAAGGAGTGTATTAAATTGAATGAAACGGGTAACACTTTAAAGGGGGGATGAATTCAAATCTTACGGATTTTTGAATTTTTGCCAAATGGCAAGCTTAAGGGGGTAAACCACCACTTACTTGAAGTTGCTTATCGCACTTATGTTTCTGAATTCAAAATTTGTGTGTTGATTCGAAATATCTCTACAAACGCCAAATGAATGTTCAAAGCATAAGAAAAATCGCGAACATCTATGGTCTGACTTTTAAATTCTGGCAAAAATCGAAAAAAAAAATCGGAGGTCAATAAATGAAACGACATTTTAAAGAGCAAACGATACCGAAGAGATTAAACAAAGAATAAAATTCGGCATATCAGCGAAAAAGGAATGATCGACGATTCAGTGAAGCCACTTATTTCTTGCCGCATCGGGAAAAACATTTAGATTTCAAATATTTTTTTTTAGGTCATAGCGATGTTTTTTTATCCCCTCACCACAAATTCACCGTTCAATTCCCCCAAAAATTTTAATGTTTATTAAACATCTTCGAAAATGTATGGAACGTGGTTTATCCCCTTAAGCTTGCTATCCGGCGAAAATCCAAGAATACGCAAACTTCAATTTTGTCCGCCCTTTGAAGTGTTACCCGTTCCGTTCAATTGAATTCACCATCATTAAAAGTGGGGCGAGAAAAATAAAAATAAAGGGGTAGTTCATCCCTTAATTTGTTTCCGTTTAATATACATTTAGTAAATTTTACACTGAAGTCAGCGAAATCAGTAGAGTGCTTGCAGGTGAAACTGCAAGATGAGCCCATCACATTTCTCGGCTTAAGGGGTGGTTTCGCCTCTAAAATCATTTTTCCGCCAATAGAAAAAATACCTATCTAATCGTTTTTCATGCCTTACCACATACATAAGTTTCAACAACATCGAAGGCCGACACCGGAGTCATGTTCCTTTTTCAAGAAAAATACTCCACGGGTTTTTTTACCGACTGAGCAATTTTTTTCTCTCATGACCCAAAGCCATACATCCTTGTCCCTTCTCAAAGTATTTTATTTCTTTGTTTTTCGTTAATTTAAAGATAGAACGACTATCTCATAGGTCACAGCTGACAGAATGGACAATCAGCTCCAAAGGCAAGTGTTATCGTAATAGGTAGCTGAGATCACTGGTATGAGAACGATGAGTGAAAACGAAAGAAAAGAAATAATAAGAGCAGATAATGGGGAAACGGGAAATTATATGCAAGCGGTTGGCGGTCCGGCGATGGGTACACACCCTCTCGAACGATCGTGTTAAGCTAGCACTGCACTGAAAAAGCTCTCTGTGCGATCTTCTGGGGGCGCACAGGGAGATGGATGGCAAATGAGTTCATCCCGCAGCTCTACGGACAAGTATAGCAGCGTCGAACGGTAAAGAGAGACTACGTTGAAGACTCTCGAATTATACTATCCACTGTTGAGTCGGAATGTTCAAGAGACAACGGGAGAATGAAAGATGATGAAAAGTAGGGGAGAAAAAAGAGAGTTGAACTAGGATGGATATTCTATACCGGGTAGTAATTGAGGAGAACCGAGGAGGTTTTAAAAGACGTAGAGAGGGAGGGGGAGAGAGAGAGAGAGAGAGAGAGAGAGAGAGAGAGAGAGAGAGAGAGAGAGAGAGAGAGAGAGAGAGAGAGAGAGAGAGAGAGAGAGGAGAGAGAGAGAGAGAGAGAGAGAGAGAGAGAGAGAGAGAGAGAGAGAGAGAGAGAGAGAGAGAGAGAGAGAGAGAGAGAGAGAGAGGGAGAGAGGTAGGGAGGGGGGAGAGAGGGGGGAGAGAGAGGGGTGGGGGGCAGAGAGGGACAGAGAGAGGGGCGCAGAGAGGGGTAGAGAGAGGGGGGGACAGAGAGGGGTAGAAAGAGAGAGGAGAGAGGAGCGGAGAGAGAGGGGGAGAGAGAGAGAGAGAGAGAGAGAGAGAGAGAGAGAGAGAGAGAGAGAGAGAGAAGAGGCATGCCAGAGTATTTAAGTGAAGAGGGATGTAAAAAAAAGAAAAAAGTGGGACAAAAACGACGAGATGAATAGCTTTATAGATTAAGTCCTCGGCCTTATCGCACTCCTAGATAAAAAATTTGATTCTCAGACACTTTTTGTCAGATACAACAGGCGAGAGAAACATTGACGTTCCTGTGCTACAGAAGTGAGAACAAAAAAATAAGGTTCGCCGTAATTTTGTGGGAATAGAAAATACGATGATGAAGTTTGCATCGTTGGACTGCAACGAATTAAATTTCTTTTGGCAGATTTCGCCTACACAAGTTCTCCAACAATTTTTTAGATATTTATTTAGCGATCTACATGATAAATCTATAAAAAGAGATTGCCTATAATAATAAAAATATTAAAAATAAAATATGAAACAGAATTTTCGTTGGGTTCCAACGATGCAAATTTCAACACCATTAGAAAATCACGTCCCGTTCTAGTCGATCGGTGCAAGTCCAGAACAAGAATGTGCCCATTAGAAACTTGCGCGTGGTTTTTTCATCGTTTCATTTTGCTCCAGAGATTTGGCCATGATGAAGTCGGTATTTCGAAATTGATGTCGTCATGGCGGAACATTAGTGGGCGCAGTACAATGGTAAAGAAACTATGTACAGGTTTCCAATTTGCACAGTTGTTTTTTTCGCAACGGTATATTGATAACGTGATGCCTACCATTGGTAACAAATCACTTTGCGAAATATAAATGTTGTATTAGAACTTGTCGTGCGGAGCAATTTGCCCGGAATGTTCAGGTTTTTGGCATTAATTAAAGCATAAAGTGACGGTTTTCTAGAACTCATAATTTCTCTAGAACCAAATCCTTTCAACGATTGTATGAAAATTTCATCCTGACATACCCTGTATCACATACTAGTTTGATGAATGTTTTAGAGATTTTTAATTAAATCTGGTGATAGAATGTAAGTTGCATAAGGTATTTCAAATTTTGCAAAGGTTTGAGTATGAAAAAGCTCTTTGCCTGGAAATTCATTTGTCCTTAAAGTCTAAAACGAACGTAGCTCTTTAATATCCTATTGCTGCACAGAAATATATCCCGATATCTTGAGGGATCTTCTCACTTTACACGCTAAAAAAGGCTCATGATTTTTTTTATACAACTATAGCTATAGCGCATATCAAGGATTCTCTTTGAATTTTGATATTTACTATTTTTTTGGTGAAAAATCACGTTTTTTGTTTTTGTTTTCGAAAAATTTCCGCCATTTTTTTATTTTTGCATATAAAGAATCGTATGATATGCGCTATAGCCATTAACATATTGAATCTAAAACCGTTTGATATTTTTGTTTCGGATGATCCATCTCCGAGATTGCATCTATAGCGCAGACCTGCAATTTTTTAGGACATTTTTTTAACTACCATTTTCGCCTATAAATAGTGACTTAAATAAAGAATTTTTTTTTAAATGTATTTTGAAAGTGTATTTATTAAGTGTAATAACTTTTATATCAATATCTATAACATAAACCTATTCTAAAAATTCATGAAAATAGCCTTTCTAGCGTGTTTATCTGACGGTCGACATTTTTTCAAATTTAGAAAAAACCTTTACAGATTATAGTTACTATAAGATGAATTGTAAATGACTAACTGATGCGCCGAATTCATGCACATGTCAGGCTCTCATGATCGTTAGGCTCACGACAGTGAAAAAAATACACATTTTGGTCTGGCTGTTTCAACTGATTTTATGGAAAAATTATGGAAAAATTGGGGTTTAGCAAAAAAAATTGCAAAAGTATCGTGCCAAAAGACATTTTTCTGAAAATCAAAACTCCTGTGAAATCTAAAGCATTTAATTGATTTTCACTGAATGCATTTAGATTCATTTTATCTACGATATCCTTTTCGCTACCAAACGCAGACATTTTTTCTAGAAGCCATTTTTCGACGTTTCAAAATACTTCGTCCACCCCTCTACGAAAATATAGAGAAAAAAATGGTTTACGTTAACAGAGCTCATACTATACAAGAAAGCTAATTGATGTTGCTTCAATTGAACATTTGTAAACTACTTTTATAACTATTTCCCAAAATGTCTCGTCGGCGGATACCCGAATGACGGTCCATCAAACGAAGCGGCTAAAAAAGTCTTCATCAATCGAATGCGGAGGCCAAAAAAGTGTGACACGAAAGCCTCGAAAGAAATACAAGTTACGCAACACTGAGAGCCTGCATAATAGTTACTCGCTGTATCTTTTGGTCCATGTCCATGTAGTCGTTGGGTCTCTAACGCCACGGCGGGATTCACGACAGATACGACTTCCTGTCGCCAGTTAGGTACTCGCGTAGTTGTGACAAGTGTATGCACGTGTACGTACTCGGCTGTGTGTGTTGCATGTAAAAAAAAAGGAGATTCGTCGAGCGAATGGACTGGGGCCTCTTATCAGTGTCGCCCAAGCCCGGGTCGCGATGTGCAACGATCATTGTTCGTTGCACTCTCCCACACGCGTATAGCACCATCGTAAAGTTGCTCGGATGACGATGACAGCGGCTACGATTAAGTGAAATCTTACTCATAGCCGTATACATGAGCGTATGATGGCTCGATCGATCATCATCTCGACAGGTACGTTCCAATAAATACGCGAATAAAAAAGAAAATTCGGAAACGAAGAAAATGTTAGGAAAATGCAGAAATGTGCAGTAACACGTTGGTACCAATTTATTATTTCCGGTAGTTCGTGCTCGATTGGACCGCGAACCTTGGAAATCGACGCTTCGATCGTTCAGCGTTTCCATTGGGCTTGCACTCGCCGTCAGACACGTGCGAGTTGGCGACGGAGTACCAGGGAATCTCGGGTTTCGCCATCGAGATCCCTCGGGACCCGCGGTGTATCGATTTCTATACCTCCCAGGCCGCTTTGCACATCCGTACATTGCAGGCTCGGTATTAATTACCGCCGGGATTTAATCGTCGTTCAACGTTGGTACGGTGCCATTCAGTGCACATGCGTAATACAAGCATTAGGACGTTGAATAAGTTCTTTAATCGTTTTTTTTTCTAGCAACACTGGTTGGAATAAATTAATTTTTTCCCAGCATGTTGTACACATGTTTGTGGTTACAATGTAATTTTTTCGGAAGAAAATCGTTCAATGTGTTCGTGGTGATGCAGTTGGCGTTGCAGTCCTCCAGCGGTGAGGCCCAAAACGATGGGATCTCTACCAGGCTCAAATGTAATCTGAAACGAAAACAACAAAGTTTTCTTCATATACAGGGTGTCCCTCTTACCTCTGCCACCCGAAATAACTTGCTAATTATCCACGTCACAAAAACCTGTTCCAAACAAAAGTTGTACGGTGTGAAGGGAGCCATCAAACGCGACTAACTTTTTTTATCTCGGTGGAGGCGCTGACGCACAGGTCACCTCCACTTTTCTTAAATGGAATGGTACATTTTTTTCAACCATTTTGTGGAGCACCTCAAACCGCATTAAAAAACAGGGGGTCAAAGTCTCTTAAGGTCATTCGAGGTCATCTATTTAGATTTGCATCATCGATACCGACCTTTAATGACCTTGAACGACTTTGATCCCCTAATGTTTTTTATGCGGCTAGAGGTGCTCCACAAGATCGTTGAAAAAAAATGTAACATTCCATTTAAAAAAAGTGGAGGTGACCTGTGCATCAGCGCCTCCAACGAAATAAAAAAAATTGGTCGCATTTGATGGCCTCCTTTACACCGTACAACTTTTGTCTGGAACATTTTTTTGTGACGTCAATAACTACTGAGTTATTTCGGGGGCAGAGATAAGAGGGGCACCCTGTATATCCAACTGACTATGGGTTCACAATCCACTGTTCGAAATTTCGAAAAATACAAAAAATGACAGCTTCTCCAAAGAAAACTTCATTTTTCTCTTGAAAAATAGCATGCTGACGTCATTGCTACTAACAAATGGTTCATCAAATTATGAATGTGATCGTGAACCGAAAATGATTACTGTTTGAACGCTAACTATGCAAATTCAAGAGAATAGAGTGAAAGTTACTCGAAATATCAAGCCCGCCGTGTCAAGATATGTAGTTTTGAGATAATCGAATTCAAACTCGACCGATCGCTGTAAACCGGACGCACACTCTTCCACTAAGATGGGTGTAACTACGTCAATTTTTAGAATTTGAGGGTCCGGTTGGTCTGTAAATATTCTTGAAACTTCGCACTATAACAATATGAAAAAAAAAATGATTTTTTGAAGTTTCCAGAGAGGGGTACCTCCTTAAGATAGTAATGCATCTATAAAGTACTACCATACGAAAGCTTGAAATTTAGTGTTTGTCATTTCGCCGAAGTGTAAACAACTTTTTTCGTTCATAGTGTTAAACATGTCGAATTTTGTGCAAAAAAGAGTATGTGCGGGAAATTCACCGCACTAATTCATTCAAAAAAAATCGGGAGCTGAAGCACATAGAACTGTTACTGAGATTTACGGCGACCATGCTCTGTCGGAAGCAACGTGCAGATATTGGTTTAGACGCTTCAAAAATAGTGATTTTGATGTGTCGAATTGGTGGCATTACCGTAAAACGGGGTTAAATTGACATTAAGGGTAACTTTGACAGTTTTTGGGTTTACTTTAACAGAGCGCTAAAATACGGATTAAATATGTGCGCATTAAAATATATTTGAATTTTTTGTTCAAGTTCATTATAATGTTGCTAAAGTTGATTGTAATGTTCCTCAAGTTGATTTTGATCTCAATGATAATTACAAGACTAAGTGCCTATAATAGTACCTAGGTGCTTGACATGTTTATGTGAAATGTTTCCTTAATAATCATCATTGTTAATAATAAAATCATTGCTTTTCATTTAATTCCATGTATAATGCCTAAAATATGATAGTTTTTTGTATCAAAATGACGTCAAAGTAACCCGTAATCTTTTATATAAGTTGCACTTAAATGCCTTATCAAAGGAACCCCACTCTCAAGGTTACTTTCACACTTTCTTCGTAAATATAAAATTGTGTGTGGGGGGGGGGGGGGGGGGGCTTGACTTTTTTATACATTTGATAGCCAAAGGACACATTGTTTTATCAGAGCAAAAAAGTTGGAATTTAGGGTGTTAAAAAAAAGTGACCTACAAAAAAGTTCCAATACCTGTTCAAAGTAACCCCATTTTACGGTACTTCATGAAGACTCATGTCAGCCGCTCGCTAACCTTGCAAAATCATTAGGAGTTGATCACACAACATTTTCGAAAGGTTTGAAAGTATTAGGAATGATTTTTTTTTAATAAAGCATTCATTTTTACCAAAAAAAAAACAGCGAGAACTTACTCAATATCCCAATAATAAGAAAATTAGCCAAATCCATTTTTCTCACCACTTTTGTCGATCGGTCGCTTACGAAGTTCGATGTGATCGACGTTTCCAATTACGCGCGAAACCTGTTGTCGATGGATCGTAGAACTTTCGTAGAGTTCAAAGTGTCCGAATGGGAAAAATACGTTTTCTACATTACGAAAGTTACGGAGATATATCAAGTGCAAGTAGAGCGCCGGTATAACGATAAACGATAATAAATCATACGACTCAGTGGACCGATGAGTCAGCAAACTCTCGCGACTTTCGTATCCACGATTATTCATTGCTCAGCGAGTGTGGTATTATTAATTTTCTTTATTCTCATATTGTCCACCGTATTTCGAACTATTTGTGCGCTCGGTCGGATGGAAAAATGTACGAACGAGTCAACGAGGAGGCGGTGTGTACGGCGTGTGTCACTGACAGGTGACCTGGTGACCTGCCATTTCGAGCTTGATCCCGTGACCTTAACATTCGTATCTCTCTTTAGGTCGGCACTTTTTTGTATGCTTTTCCTACACCCACACGATACAGGGTGATCCTTTCAACTGCGAAATTCACACTACTGGAATTGAAAAACTTACACAAAACCTTGTTGGAACGTTGAAAATAGTTTCGCTGTGCCGAAAAGACGCAAGTTTGAAACGACACTCAAATTTCAAAATCTTTCTTTTCAAAAGACATGGTTGTAAGAAATAAATGCGAAAATGCACTTACGTTGCACGTATGTTACATTATGTTGAAGTTTGCATCGTCAGAATAAAACGAAAGTTAATTTTTCTTCTATTGCTTACATTTTTTCGATTTAGAGTACAAACATCAATTCAACTGTTTTTCTTATCCTTATAAGAGATCGACGATCTTAAGGCTACTGTGACGACCCGAAAATCACGTTTATTTAACCCTTCGTCGACACACTGGGTCATTTTGACCCGCACCAATTTTCAATAAAACGCTCACTTTTCCGAAATTGAAAGTCTTCAATAATTTTTTGGAACAATTAACTTATAAATTTTTCGAATGTTAATTATGCAGACATATTAAGAAATGTTCAAAGTGCATTCCTGATTTTTGTTCAATAAAAATCGACCGACGGGTTCTTAATGACAGCGGGACGAAATACTATCTGGGTCAAATTGACCCAGTGTGTCAAAATCATGGCTACATACAAGTGTGTAAACGTAGGGTTAAAAAAATTAATTTAGGAGGAATAAGATGATAAAAAAAGTTGTTTGAACATTTATTTGCATGTACATTAACAAAGTTGTGTCCAAATTTCATTAAAAATATGAATAATTAAAGAAGTTATAAACAATCTCGCGAAGGATCTTTGAACGTGCGGGGCACAACGGTGCACTTGATTTTGGCCACCTAGATGATCTGAAACAAAAAAACGACTTTTTAAAAATTGATAATATTGGCTAAGACTTGACCGAGCTTTTTTTTATTATTCTATTTCAATCATCAGAATTTTTGAATTCGTATTTAGTTTTGTCATTTTGTCATTATAAAAATGGCATTATTGTTAATAACTAATGAAAGAAAAATGTTAAGAAAAACGTCGGCCAAGACTATTACACTGAACAGCTGTACCAAATTTCAAGTCAACCCGTTCATTAGATGTCGAGAAATCGTGTACACCGTTTTGAAAAACATAATTTCGAGAAAAACGCGTTCAAAGTTTTACCATCAGTTCTATATTGTAATCAAACAAATCGAGCAATCAAACTTGGACCGTCTTCTTCAATTTCAGTTGCCCCAAGTTACGAACGACTGTCCATCATTTTCACAGTAGCCTAACTCCTTAACCTATCAAAAAAAGCATAGATTGTAATAAAAATGAAGGAACAAAAACAGTTTAAAATATCTTCCGTTGCATTCCAACTCTGCAAGCTTCAGTGCCATGAATCGACACTTCTTCTTAAGGATTTCATTCACAAAATTGAAGGTAACGCGAAACTAAATATCCCCGCAATTATTGACAGTTATTTGTGGCCATCGCCTCGAATAGTCGATGTTCTCGACACTTTGGGGGGGGGGGGGGGGGACCCGGCGAAGCCGAACGATCGAGGCGATCCAAAATAGTTCGTATGAGATAATTCAAACTGTCAGTCCCACGTCTTGCGATTCGAGAATTTGTCTGTCGTACTCCGTAATGATCTGTTCATACGTCGCACTTGATGCCTTTCCTCTTGCTAATTAAGGTAATCTCATTACGTATACGAGTACAAGGTGCGCGTATGTGGTTGTACAGTATTAAAATGTCGCTGAACGTTGCCTCTATCGAGGGCCTGCCTTCGCGTCTGTGTGTTCCACGCTTGGCTGGCTTCGATAATTGATCCCCCTCCTCTCCCTTCCCCGTTCACCTGTTTTCTCGACGTCGCAAGCAGAGCTGGCAGGGCTTTAAGAGCTTCGGAGTACCATCACCATTCTGTCGATATCCTGTCCTTGATGGATCGTTAACTTTATTATGGCAATATTTTCTCTGCTTCTTTTGGTTAAGTAAACATTATAAATATAACAATGAAAAAAGAGTGAAAGGACTATTCAAGCTCAAAGGACGACAGTGTAACTTTAGAAAAAAATCGGTCTTCGGTGTTTTTTTTTAACTGACTAGCACGATCCACATTTTGATCCACGATAACAAAAAACGAATTAACGGATTATGCCTTAGTTGTACCAACCAAAAACAGCTCATTTTTATTTTAGAAAATCGTGATGATAAATTTCTCGAAAAATAAGGCATTTGAAAAAGTATCATCTGAAGAACACTCTCTAATTTTTTCGTGTATAATATTTCATTTTAATCGATTTATAACTGATGTCTGAACCAGGTTACTAATATTAATAAAATCAAACAGATTTCGTTAGCATATTATTTTATCCTATGATTAATCAAAGACAGTTCCTAAATATCATTTTTTTTTAATTGTTCAAATCTTGATTTTTGCGAAAAAAATTGACATTTTTCGTTAACCAAATCAAAAGTATACATCGACCAAGAAATCCTTCGATCAAATACTATATTTTTCCACCTAGAAGAAGCCCCAAAAATATTAGAAAAATCGATGCAGTAGCTATTGCGCTCACCGACTTTGAAAACGTATTTTCGAAAAAAAAGCGTTTAATCCGAAGGACGCTCCAAGCGTTCTGACGGGCGTCAACATAATAGCCTATAAGTCTGTCAATGTTCATTCGACCACCTTAAAATTTTCAGGGAACTTTTATAAGATGCTATACCGTCAAAATATATTAGTTTTGAAAAAAGTGATTTTTCAACTTTTACAACTACGCATGACCGCTCAAAAGGAAAGAGAAATTTCAATTTAATAAGAGTATGAATCTTTCGATCAATTTCAATCGTACTCGGTCGTCCTATTGAACATTTCTCGATTCAACTATACTGTCCACTTTCAACGGAAACGTCCAATTCGAGAAAATCGATGCATCGACTGGCCAAGAAAGTTAACGGTTTACGTTATACAGCCGTTCTCAGGGAACGAGGAAAAGATGAGAATGGACAAAAAAACATGAAGGCTAAGAGTCGAGATTCCGATTGGCGTCACTGTCACAACTTCGCGACGAATAACCAATTGACCTCCTAAAAATGCGATTTTTATTCAGTTCGTAGACGAGCCGAATTCCGATACGTTCAATTAAACACGTTGAATCGTCTGGCAAATTGTAAATTTGGTGCAATTTCGATTTGTACACCGAGAAAATAATTGCGGTTTTTCCAACTGTCAGATATGTTGAAGTTTTTCATCAATTTAGAAAAAATATTTCTATCACACTTTGATAATTTTATACGATCGAACATAACTCATCATAGGATCTCGAATAAATAGATTTGCGATGGTCGATCATTTTACTCATCTCTCACTTTTTCTATGACGTTGAAGTTTATATCGTTGGGATGCAACGAAAATGATTGTTTTTTAACTTTCCAAATTTCCTCCGGCAGATTTGAGCTACGGTAATCACGCAAACATTTTTTAGAATTTTGATTTTGAGATTTACAGCCTTTATCCGCAAAGTATGATTTTGTAAAATAATGAAAACAATAAATCAAAAAGAATTTTTGTTGTATTCCAACGATGCAAACTCCAACCCCATCTCTCTCTCTCTCTCTCTCTCTCTCTCTCTCTTACGTGCTTTTACTTTTCTCTGCTCGGCCTTAATCTAAAACACAACAGCTGAGTTGAGTTAGTGATGGTCCGTAGACAATATCCAAGAGCAACCTTATTTTTCATTTTATTTTTTCTTCTGAGAGCAGCCTTTATTTTCTTATTTTTTTTTTTTTATTATTTTTTCTCATTTTTATATTTGTTTTTTATTTTTATTCTTATTTATTTATCTTCTCTCAGAGCATTGCCGGTTAGGAGTCGTTCCTACGGGCCGGAACTTGTATTTTCTATTAACTTCTTCTAATGGCAATATAATATTGCCATTAGTGGGTTGTCTCACGATTGTCCGCATTTTGTTATCGGCGATCATAACGTAATTATGTTATAGCAATTACTATAAACACGATCACCAATAGTATTATTACTATCAGCATTATAATTATTGGAACCACTATCTGTATTCCTATTATTTTTTTATTAATTTTTCTAATTTTGTTTTATTTTTTATTTGTTATTTTGAATGTATTTATTATTGTTTTTTATCACTTCTTCCGTTCTTACATTACTTTTGCAATCTTGTTGTCTCAAGGTATTACCAAGGCATAATAAACTAATCAATCAATCAATCAATCTCTCTCTCCCCCTCTTTCTCTCTCATCTTAATTAAGTCTCGATTCGTACGTTTCATATCTCACTAAACGTAATATTATTGAACGGAAAATGTCGATCGCGTCATCGACGTCGAAAATATCTTTGAATCTGGTCACTCGTTTGCGGCTTTGCGTTCTTTACATATACGTCAAGTTTAATGTCTTTACGGGAGTGACGAGTGGCCTAGTCGCCCAGACGTCGGGACGCTCTCTCGCCACATCCGTCGTGAGTAATCCACACCCGGCATGAGTAAAAAGATCGGCAAGACGAGGGTAGCTCGAGAACAAAAAAAACAAGGGCACATGTGTCTTACATATGCTAATCGTAATCGATTATGGTAATTATGCAAATTGAGGCCGATCCAATTATGTAATGATAAAGCACCTTTTACAACAGTATATAGTAGGAGAGAAAACATATTTTCATACCGCGCTTTACCGCGATGACTCTTCGAAAAAAACAACACTGTATAGTTTTGCAAATAATTTTATAGGATAGTGTATTCCAAATACAAATACTGTGCATTAATAATCATAAATAATGCATGTTCGTGCAAAGCCCCACGAAACACTGAAACACGAGACAGAAGCGGGGTGTGCGAAAATGTTTTCATCCGCATTAAGGGGTTAGGCTACTGTGACGACCCGAAAATTAGGGTTATTCAACTAAATTAATTTTGAAGGGAAAAGTAAGATGATTGAAAAATGGTGTGAACATTTATTTACATGTGCAATAATAAAGTTGTGTACCAAAATTCGTTCAAAAATAGTTATAATTAAAGAAGGTATATCGTAAAGGACTGTATATCGTATATCGGAAAGAAGGTATATCGTAATTAAAGAAGGCAATATCGTAAAGGACCTTTGAACGTGAGGTGCTCAACAGTATACTTGATTTTGGCCACTCGGTTGACCCGAAACAAAAAAATACGAGTTTTTCTTTCTTAAAATAGATAATATTGGCTAAGACTTGACCGGGCTTATTTTTGTTATCGTGTTTTAATCATCAAAAAAATGTTGGATTTGTCTTCGATTTTTCGAGGAAAAATGACATCATCATTGTTAATAGCTAATGTAAAAAAAAATGGTAAATGGAAAAACATCGTTTAAGACTAAACTACAATTGCACTGAATAAGTGTGCCAAATTTCAAGTCAATCCGTTCGTTAGGTGGCAAGAAATCGTGTACACCATTTTGAAAAACATATTTTCGAGAAAAACGCGTTTAACGGAGTCATCTCATGTGACAGCTATATTTGTTTCGCGTTGTTGGGATTTTTTTTTCATGAACCATTAAAACATACTATCTTTGAATGTTTGCCACACATTTAATAACATTTCTATAGTCCACCAAAATGTTATCAAACAAAAATAACGAGTTGAATTGACTTTACACCGTTGGAAAGACACTCATGTGTAAAAAAGGTGGTTGACGGCTGCTATGATTCCGAAGGTGTTGCTCATCCGAGTAAAGTAAAAATATCGAAAAGTGAATTTTTGTCACGCTTTTAAAAGTTAAGTACCAAGTTGCGTTATTTTCTTTCGATTTTTTCAACTTAAAAAATCTATGGCAGATTTCAGAAATATTATAGTTCGGGTGAAAACTATAGGTGTGCTGACTACACCACACAAACTTGAGCGAAATCCGTTCAATAGTTTTTGAGATATCATGGAAGCCAATTTCAAAAAGACAGTTTGCCAAAAAACGCGTTTAAAAGTTCAAGTACGATTTACCCGAAAAAAATCTCGACTCACAATTAGTCTACTATGCCGTCCAAATAACACGCACACGATTTTAGCAATTAGTGCAAGAAAAAAAATCTTTTTTTGTATCTGTCACATGAGATGACCGCCTTAAAGATTCACTAGCACATCTATCGTTGAAATCATAAGTTTGCCTCCAATCTGCGATTCCTGCACCATATGTAGGACCTTCCTCTTCAATCTAAGTTGCCTCGAGTTACGAACGAGTGTTCTCCATTTTCACAATAGCCTAACCCCTTAAATAGCGAATGAAATCATTTGAAACATTAGGCAAGATGTTCCGCAAAGTCCTCGATCCGGCAAGAATGACGGCAAAACTTAAATATACATTTCAAAGATGTTTCAATATGCCAAAAGGATAGTTTGATTAAACTCCGCGATCTGGAAGGCTGACAGGACTGAATCCAAAAAATTCATCTTCTCAGAACCAGAGAAACTTCGAAAATTAAGCGTCTACTAATTACACAGAAAGGCGATGGATATTCGGTGGTAGGGCGTGGTAGCGCTCCACCTCTAAATGAAAGTTTTTTTTTTCTAACAGTTTTTTGGTACACTGAGCTTCCTTACTTGAAGACTTCGTACCTCGAAGTCTGTCCGGCGTCAGTATAGCTGTTTTTAGTTTTTTTTTTTGTTAGGCTGTGCGCGTACACAATATTGATTGTTATTTTTTTTACACCGAACAAAACCACAGTGAAGGTGGAGCTCCACATTCGAATAATTACCCAAATGACAATTGCAATTCCATAATTTTTTTAAACCCTGCGTACACAGTATTTGAAGAATTCTCCATTGAAACAATGATTTATTCATCAACAATCCAATTGACTCACAAGGAACATCACTCAAGTGCCCACCGTCGATATTGTTGAAACTCATATATATATGCTAAAGCATTAAAAACTGTAAGACACGTATTTTTTGTATCTGCGAAAAAAACGATTTTAATAAAAGAAAGCACCCCTTAAGAAAGGCGTGTCGGGGGGTGGTTTTGCAGCTTTCACCCACAAGCAGTCCACTGATCTGAATTAAACGAAAATCAAAATTCGTCCAATATACAACGATGAAATATCCTATATGGAATAATTGAAGAAAAACGTTAAGGGGCAACACGCCTTTCTTTGAAGAGTCGTTTCTCCGCTTAAAAACGTTTCTGTGCAAATAAAAAAAAATACGTGTCTAATATTTTCCAATACTTTATCAAATATGTGAGTTTCAATAAAATCGAAGGGGACAGTTAAGTGATGTTCCTTGTCAGTTCATGGACAACGACCGAACAGTACTGGAGGCATGACAATAATGTATTTCCGCCGCAGATTTTCAAAAATTGGAAATATGAGTGTGATCGTGTCGTCTGGCATTGATTTCGATGAAGTATATACCTGACTGGGTCGGGTAACCGCGGCGCGGGTCCGTTCGTCCATTATCGGGGAATTTAATTCCGCGTAGCCTGTGCGATCGCGAGCACGCGTGCAGACTTGAGAATCTCGCCATCCGTAAGATCGGCGTCTCTGCCAGCTTTTCGAAGCCACGACGTAGAAACTCCATTACCTTTGGTCGAGGGCTATCCCCCTTCCACGTCATATAGATATCGTACTCACGTACAAGATATTACTGTACGTACCTGACTGCGGGTTTGCTTCGAACTCTCCCTCGTAGCCGCATCCGCGCGAACGGTTTTCGCACCAGTGTGCCAACATCGTCACCTTCTGTAGTAAAATGCAGCGGGACATACAACGATGAACGAGAGTGCCTGGACATCACGAGATATCGTCTGGTTGGAACGCCTGAAGGAATCTGACATGCATTTGCTTTTTTGATTCAAAGGATGTAGAAATGAACGGAGAAATCCACGAACTCTCTCTCTGTCATTTCCATTCGCTTTTTTTTTTATTCAAAGGACATGAAAATGAACAGAGAAATGCACAAACGCTGCTCTCTCCTAATTCCAAAGGTCAACAAAATGTCCCACCTGAAATTGCCCACACCGAATCAACCGTAGATAACGATTTTGAAGTGTCGAGTGGAGAACAAGGAGCTTTATGGACTCGACTTAAGGGGAGATATACACCTAGGAGCCGGAAAAAAGGACATTTTTGTGAATTTTTTTCAAGGAAAACTATTTGAAATTTCGGATTGGAGTTTTAATTATCTAAAAATATATACATTCAAAAATATGTTTAATTTTCTTTATTTAAAAATATCAAAAATATAAAAGGATATTGTATGATCCTTGGAGCGTCGTAAAAAAATCTGCGTGTACGGTACCCACTGACGTTTCTCCAAAAATCATGTGAAAAAAAAAAACCAAAAAGATTATTAAATTATATACTATAATTTAGTACTTGTCATAGCTGATTTTGAAAATATCGATTTATCACAAAATGGCGGACGTTTGAACATAAATAGTGATTTTTGGGCCAAAAATTAGTTATTATTTTGCCTATAAAACAAAAACTAAGTAACGAAAAAAAAAAAATCCTATGACAAGTACTAGATAATGGTGTATAGAATAACCACAAAAAAACCTCAAGGCAATCGGTTCATTGGTTTTCGAGAAATTTTGGGTACCGATTTGAAAAACGTGGTTTTGAGAAAAACGCGTTTGAAAATTTGGGAATGAATAAGTCATGAAATTTGTCGACTTACATGGAATCATCGATACCAGGCCCATAGTGTAGGTCTTCTACGGTCGACGGAATATTCATAGCTTCTAGATCCTCGACCTCAACCATCTAGGTGTATATCTCCCCTTAAGGATGTATCGGAGTCCAACAGCAATGTTATCATGACGATAAGAATTTTCATTCGACTACACATAACAGGTGTAAAACACCTTACAAACAAGTATGAAAGGTACAGTTGTATTTTCTAGGATAGCCTTCGAGATCTGGTTGATATTCGACCCAAATGGGAAACTGGGTTTTGATGAAATGTGCTGAGTCAGGGTTGCATTGTTTTTAGCCATACTGATATCTAGCTATTAGTAGAATTGTTTCTACATTTTTGTAGAACTTCTTTTACATATGCAACCGATTATTATTAAAAGTCTGTGTTCTACTAATTATAATTTGTCTCCTATCGTATCGCGACTCAATATACGCTTTAATTGTTTCGTTCGATCATCCACCCCGTAGGAAGCGACATCTTTGTAAAACGAACAATGAGAATGTCCCGCCGATGGTCTCGTCGTAACGAGAAACAGGCCCTTTTCTGTCTCGTTGGTGTAGAAAGTACCGGAGGGTTGACCAGGCACTTTCAAGGATTTAGTCTCGAGTGGCGAAGTTGCCAACGTCTCAAAAGAAAAGCAATTAGACAGAGTCCCGGTCGCTTTTGTGTACTCCCTTTCCTCTCTGACCCTCTATCTCTCTCCTTCTCTCTCTCCCTTTTTCTCTCTGGCTTAGACCAACGAATATATCACTATAGCAGACTTTCCCTCAGCTGTATTAGGCAGTACTCTGGGTTCCAAAATAGTCCAGAACCCTCCGAAATCCGGAAGAACGTTCAGGGGCCAATTTCGTGGAAATATGTGTCGCAAACAGTGGGGATGAAAATCAGAGCGGAAAAAAAAGAAATAGGTTCACCGAAGCAATTCCCATGGGTGTTATATGGGGACACGAATGTGACAGCGGACATTTGGGTACTTCCACATACGGGAATTTACACCGAGAAAGGGAGAGGGAGAACGTTAAGGTGCAGGGGAAAAGGGTGTCGGGAATTTCCATGGTGAACTAAATCGGCGAACTGCAGGTTCGGAAAAAATGTCTGGTACATGTTGCACTCGCTATGAAGGGACAACTAAATCAAATAAGTAAATCTTTGAAGGTAAAGTCGTAGCCCTTGCCATTCTTTGTGCACAATCTTGGTCTACTTTCTGTGATAACTTTTACCTCCCCAGAATCAGCCGAAAATAATGATCTTGAAATCTTTTTTATATTTTTATTTCCTTATTTTTATTCTTCTACGAAATATTTTTTGCAGATTTAAATTACAGATCTCTAAATGACCAATTTAATAAAAGATTGATGGCTTTTCGTAACGAAGATTAGCCACAAGAAATTCGAGCAATTTCAAAATAACAATTTTCATTGCATTCCAACGATGCGAACTTCAAACTCATCGCAAATATTGGTCACAGAAACTCTCTGTAGGTTTATGAAACCAGTTTTCCATGGTCAATTGTTGGCTTTGCTGTTTTTCAATCTAGGCATAATTGTCTCGTGGCCAACTGAATTGTTATTGAAAATTGAAAACTGCCATGAAGGTGGGAGATTTCCCACCTTCCGGCAGGCAGGCCGGCGATTAGCGAATTTTCGAAAATTCGTTGTGTCGAAACTATTTATTGTACACAATAACATTTTTATGTATCATCACATATTTTTACTTTTTTTTTAATATTTAAAAACATCAGAGCCAAAAAGTTTCAGATTTCTGAGACCCGCACACTCTGTGTGGACCTAAAAATAAAAGTGAAAGTTCGTAAAATCGTACATATTTGAAAAAACGTTCTATTTTTCATGAAAGTTTTACTGTAGTATTTGTTAGTAAAAAAAGTCGTTTTTTAAAAATCATTTTCAATGAACAATAGGTTCACATAGACGATAATTATGTTAGTTAAAAATGTGCACAATTTTAAGACAATCGACCAGGTAGTTTTTGAGTTATCTTGAACGAGGTTCCCGAAAAAAGTGGCTTTCAGTAAAACTTGTAAAGTTCAAGACAATAATTGTGACTGAATGTCCTAGTGATTAATCTGCGATTCCGGGGCCATAAAGTAGTCCCTCAGCCTTCTCATGGAGTTCATCTTCTGCCACAATCTCTTCTTCACGCCATAAGCAGACCCCCTTAAAGAGCCATCATGACTCACTAAAACTACTTTTTCCAACTTAGCATCATCGAACTGTTAATTGCAGTAGTCCTGATAAGACCGCGTTGATTCAGTTCGAAAATAAATTGCTCCCGAGAACAACAGATTGACAAATTGCACTCTAGAAACTGTTCGTAAAACAACGAGAGCGCAGAATCAGTAGACGAAAATAACAAATGTCGAGAATAGTTGTAAAAAAGCGTGAAGAATAGTAACACTACAGTTTTTCAGATCGCAGTGATGGTCTTTCATTTTGTCAGCCAATTATTTCGAACGACATTTTCACTCGAAGCCCCCTAGTCTTTCGTGGGTCTCTTGGCAACCGCACTCACAATACTGTTATATAGTGTGTACGGGCGAGCTTTGTGCGAATGAAAGAACATCAAAGGATGGAAAATCAGCCTGAGTTCATTCATCGTACGCACATGCGTAACGTAACTTCCGACTCTACGTACAATACAGAGTGGGGGCCTCGTGTGTGGATGCGGTTGTGAGAGGCCCCCTGAGAGAGCACGTTCCAAGACGTCCCACTTCCGGTGTGTAATGCGCTGTTAATTCACTTCGCGGGTGCGCCATTCTCGTCTTCGTAACTGCGCTTCTTCACCTTGTGTTGCAAGACCTCTCGCTCTCTCTCTCTCTCTCTCTCTCTCTCTCTCTCTCTCTCTCTCTCTCTCTCTCTCTCTTTCTCTCCCCCTCTTTCTTTCTTTGATTCGATCTTGCGGATGCGTGTATTGTTTAATTGTCCCATACCGATCTGTTCTCCTCTTCTCACGCGAACCTTCAGTCGTCTCTCTTGCTCCTTATTTTTGTTCTTTCACATCAATCTTACGCTCTTTCGAATGCAGGATTTCCGGATGACGAACATTTACGTTTGTGCCAGTCTTATATTTGGAATTATTTTTAGAAGATGCCATGCCGTCAGCGTCATAATGGAATCGGACGTCCGATTCGTGACGCTATCGCAGGAAAAAAGAGACGACATTGTAATCGCTGTATCGAAAAGCGACGGAATTTCATGGAATTGTTGAAACCACCGGGAGTTCCGTGCCGTCACTTCCGAGTTATGTGCATGTTTCGAACTGCTTCTCTTTTTTTTAACAATATAATTATCGACTGTCTACAGTGCTACAGTTATTTATCGACGTGCTTTTTTCGGAAACTAAGAGATTGTTTAACATTGTTTAACAAATTGAGCTTGTACGAATAAGCAGGAATTCCGTGACAAATAGTTGTTCGTTAAATACTCAATTGGAATGATAGTTTTGTAGTCACATTTTAGCGAAAAAAATTGCGTTGAAATTTGCATCGCTGGAATGGAACGAAAGTTCCTGGTATTTTTTTGTATTTCTTTATTTTTATTACATTCTATAACTTTTTTGTATAGATTAAGGCATTATATACCTTTGGATAGTCAGAAAACGAGGCTTTTTCGGGTTAAAAAATATTAATACAGCAATGAAAATGGGGTTTGGTGGGTTTATTTTACATATCTGCAGGAACTCAAATAAATTTTTTATCTTCCAAAAAATTATAAAATAAAGGCTTTATTTTGGGGTTCCATATATTACGTCATCGATTTTGGCTGATTTTTACCCCCCCGAAATCATCCTATCCTGCCTATCGTCATAATCGAACTATCGTCACCGTCAGCCAACGATCTGACCCCCCTATTCTAAAATGATGTCATTTATGGACGGCCCCATAGCGGCCCAGTGGCCGGTACAAAGAAATCGCCTTGTTTGACGCCTTCCACTGGCGGACTCGTTGCAGACGCACATGGGCACCTAGACCAAAAAACAATTTTTTTTTTCGTAATCTACATGCATTTTGCTAGTGAAGTACACAAAATTGTGGCAAAATATTTATTTTTGCAAATTAGGTACCATTTTGAAAAAAAAAAAGTTGCAATATCCACTGAAAAAGCGGCCTAAATGGGTTGATAAAAACCGTAATTGCTAGACGATCGTTAAAATCGTATGTACTTCACTAGAAAATCGATCGAAGGAGCTACAGTTGAAATTTGAAGTCTGTCGGTTGAAAATTGTAGTAGCTACGAGCCTGCCCGATTTTCAAAACATGGTTTCAAGAAAAATGGCTTAATGTTTTTTTTCAGACCATCTCATTCTTGGCATGTTTATACGTATCAACCGTATAACTTTTGGAGTGTTCATACATTATCGAAGACAGAAAAAAGGCGAATTTTTTGTTGTTTTCAAAGGTATACAAAAGACCTTAAGATCGTGAATCCCTTGAGAGGATAAGAAAAAACCATTCGAGTAATTTTCGTACCCCAAATCGGCAAAAAACGTCAGCTATAGAAGAAATTTAAAAAATCGTCCCTACAGTCCTAAATTTGAGATCCTTCGAAATGCTTTTCCACGCAGGTTAAAAAAATGTGCATAATAAAAGGGTTTTGTTTTTTTAAATAAAAAAATACTGCTTTTCTTCAGGATTGGAATAGCTGAATTGCCATAAAACGAAATTGATCAGCGCCTACGCTGCGGCCGATGATTAAGAAATTTTCTCAAAATTTCGCAGCGTCAGGGGTTCGAGACTGATCGAATGATTATGTCTTCCCGAATAGGCTAGTTCGGATACGAGGCGGCGTCATTGTTGAGCTTATTGCAAAGCCTCCGGTATATAGATATATACCCATGCAATTACTTGACGATAAAACGACCCATACCGGGAGATTTGCGTCATCCTATACGCAGAGTATAGTGCACCTGTTATTCCGCACTCTCGACAGACGGAGAGAGCCGCTCGCTCTCTGTACGCGCCCGCGCGCGCGCGCCGAAAGCATTATACGCTCGTGTTTTCATATGCATTTGTGTCGCACTCGCTTGCTCTCTCATTCTCGAGGTTCGATAATACCTATCGTATAGATATATACGAGCTCGTATTTCCCTTTCATTTGCTTTGTCTACGCTCGCACGAATCATTCAGTCTCGCTCTGCGTAAGTTCTTGAGATCCTGACGTGAGAGCATAGTCCTCGTCATTGGCGTGCAATCGATTCAATATCGTTATAGATAATCTACGGACGAATTGGTGTTCGTGCGATTTAATTGAGAAAACGACTCTTGCGTCATGACTCTTCTTTATTATATCATAGGCTGCATACATACAGGGTGTCCTGTAATTAATAGATAATCCTGCAAGTGTCGATAGGTCAGATCACGTCCTACTATATGCTGGAATTTCCGTTCAATTAAAGTTCTACGGTTTTCGAGATTTTGGGCTTTATGTTATTTAAAAAAATCATCTGTTTTTGGTTTTTCGCTTGCCAATTCTACAAATGATTTTTTAATACTCTTGGTTATTTTTTTTCTCTAGAAAAGGCTGCTTTTTAAACTTATGGAGTCTTCTCCCTTCTGACGCTAAAAAAGGCTATTTTTATGAATTTTTTGGATAGGTTTATATTATAGATATTGATATAAAAGTTGTTACACTTAATAAATACACTTTCGAAATATATTTAAAAAATATTTTCATGTATTTATGTAACCCAGACAAACTTTAAACGCGTTTTTCTCGAAACAACGTTTTTCGACGGTTTGTTGATAATATCTTCGAAACTACTGAGCCGATCCTTATGAAATTTTAACCACATATTCTTTACAACTATAGCTATAGCGCATATCATGTATTTTCGTAAATGTTGGTATTTACAAATTTTTTTGCCAAAAACGGTGAAAAAAACACGTTTTTTTTGTTCGAAAAATGTCCGCCATTTTGTTATTTTTGCATATATAAAAAATCGTATGATATGTGCTATAGACAATAACATACTGAATCTAAAAACGTTTGATTTTTTTGTTTGGAAAGATCCATCTCCGACATTTCATCAGCAGACCTACAATTTTTTTAGGACATTTTTTTAACTACCATTTTCGTCTATAAATATTGGCTTAAATAAATAAATAAATGTTTGTTTTTTTATGTATTCGAAAGTGTATTTATTAACTATATTTATTAACTTCTATATCAATATCAATAATATAAACCTATACAAAAAATCATGATAATAGCCTTTTTTAGCGTCTGAAGTGAAAGATCCCTTAAATGTTAAGGAAACTTTATGAAAAAAAACTATGCTGAAGTTTGCATCGTTGGATTGCGACGGAAATTCTTTCTTAATTTTCATTTCTTCCTTTTTTCATCGTCGAAAAGCTTGTGCTGCAAATTTCTGATAAAGATTCTAAAGAAAGCTTGAGACATTTTCGTAGCTCAAATTGGTCAAATAAAAGTTGAGACTGCCATACGTTCATTGCGTTCCCCACGATGATGATATCATAAGAACATAAGGACAATATGATAAGATATCATAAGGACAATATGATAAGAAAAATCTGATGCCGAATTTGCATACAAACCTTCTTCTTTAAAAAAAATTCTATATATCAATAAAATATTGTTTTTAAATAAATATATTAGAACTATAAATATAGGGATATTTTTTGAATAAAGAAAGGTGTAAATTAGAGCAAAATGTATATTATTATGGCGTTGAATGGACAAATCTTCGTTATATGGAGGATTTCGTTATATCGAGGTTCGACTGTATATACAAACCGACACTGGTGGACCGGGGTTCGGCTCGGCGGTACTTCGAGTCAAACACCGCCTGGCCCATCAACCAGTCACCGGAAGGCCAACACTTCTTAGACCTTGGTGTAGATGAGTAAAACGTCTGTGCACCAGACAATCAGAAGAATATGGGGCCGTCTATACCACTACGGGCTTTCCACAGTTTTCCAGTACCCTCGGCAAATGCGGTATAGTGTAGCCTAAGGGAGGACATCACTGTGACCAGCTGAACAAAGGCCGTTTTTTTTCAATTTTTTTTGTCTACTAGACTATTTTTTTCGGTATTCGGAAAACCGTATGTTATTAAACATACATTGAACTTATTTCGTGTAATTTTTTATTTAAAATAATTAAAAACCAACAACCTTCTAGTAGTATAACAGAGCCTCTGTACAAAAAAGTTGGTCTGAAAAATAAAAATAAATAAAGTTTATAATCTATATAAATGTAGTTTTCGTTAATCGTAGCCGTTTTTTGAAATTTAAAAAAGTCACAAAATGACGGGTGTTCGAAAAAAGTGTAATTTTGACGAAATTTTTACTAATATTTGGAGGCTAAAAAATTATAAATATAAAAAAAAACGGCTACGTAAAACGATCGCTATTTCAATACCGGAAATTTTGGTTTTCTAAATTGAAGATCGGACAACTATAGCAAGAGTTATTATGGTTGCGGCCAGGTCGAAAAAAGTCGTTTCGAGATAATAGCGATTGATTGTTTTTAAATGCGTGAGTCGTTACTCTCACCAAATAGTCTGTAATGTGGTCAATATTCAATATTTTCATTTGAATTTTTTTCACATATTCTCGGATATGTATACTTTGAGAAAATGCAAAAAAAATCAATTTCTTTGATCCGTCACAGTGGTGTCTCGCCTCAAGACGGCTGTGGACGCAACGGAAGTTGGGTTAGGTTAACGAAGTGTGGGTATGGAGTGATAGGAAAGGGTTCGGTTGGAAAGGGTGATCCGTAAATAGAGAAATGCAAAGAATAATTGTGAAAAATAAATATAAATATATATCATTCAATCCAAAGTATCTAGATTTATAATGATCTGACGGTGATTATGACAACTTCCAACTTCGAGAAGGTCCTCATAGTAGTCTATTATTGTACCGATATCGTAAAATGTATCGCTGTTAATGAACACATTTTTGAACACCTAATGCAACAACTAAATTCATTTGCGTCCGAAACCACCGTTCTTTTTGCTTCCCTTGCTTCAATAACCGTTTTGCAATTTTTTTGTTATTTCAAGGTCATTCGAAGGTTATGATATTGTAGTGATTGGTTTTGTTTTTTCGTGCTCTACATTTGTGGCCAATAAAATAGGGGTTTCCCTTTGAAAAAGTGGTGGTGACCTTCAAATCAGGTTGATACCTCCACTTGAAAAAAATCTTACGCTACCAAAATGTAGACATTGACGAACCATTCAAATTTGATCTCTGACTTTTTCGTCCAACATCAATATTTATAGGTGTTTTCGAGTGACTAACTTCTAGCGAATCGCCCTGTATACCCCCCTTTATTCATCCCAATCACAACCCAGAATACGATAGCGATTAAACATCTTCACCCTAAATATCCGAGAATCCACGATGAAGAACGCGAATTCTTATTGAAAATAGCCGGAAAGTTTGAAACCCATTATTTTGTAATTACAAACGAAATTTCTTGAATTCTTCGTACCGTGGCTGTAACAACTGAGACATCAATCCTCAGCGAGACTTCGGGTGTACGGTTAATTACCGCGCTCCGAGCTCTACGCGTCCGTTCGATACTTTTTTCTTCCTTCTCAAGCTGCACTTGAGCAATCATCTGCGCCGCAGGCGCGAGACTCGTGCTCAATCTTTTTCTCATCTCTACCTCCTGCTTTTCACTGCTCTATCCATCCCTCGTGCACCTGTTACTCCACGTCCAATCGGAACCCACGTTTCAGTGCAGTTTCACTGCAGCTCGAATTCGTTGTTCGGGCAGCAGTCGAAATGGAAGGACAATAAAAATGTACGAGACGTATCTCGTGTAACGATACTTCTTGCGGCATTCTCAGCATTGATATTATTTTATAATTTTGAGGTTTGCATCGTTGGTATGCGACGAAAATTAATTCTTTTAAATTAAATGATTATTGAGTTTTGGCCCATATGGGCTGTGAAAATCATTCAAACGTTTTTACGTATTCTTATTACGGATTCATGACCGCAATTGCCAAAATAAAGGTTTTGGATAAAGATAAAAGTGAAAAATGAAGAAAAAAAATCATTGCGTTCCGACGATGCAAACTTCAAGGTTATCTTATTTCAAGGCGCATATTTATATTGGAATTACTGGTGTCATTATCGTTCATCATCATTATCATTATTAGTTTAAAAAAACTATTTTTAATACCATTTTATAGTATTAAAAATAAGATTTCTAATTTTAATACTATTTTATAGTATTAAAAATAGTACTGCTATTTTAATACTATTTTTTATTCTTACTACTATTACTATTACCATATAGTAGTAGCAATAGCAGTGCTTACTACTATTAATATTACTATAAGTACTATAAGTAATAGTAATAGTACTAAGTAGTACAGTAATAGTGGCATTATGGTTGATCATCATTTTTTTTTTTTTTTTTTTTTTTTTAAGGCGGGGGTTAAAATGCAAATTACGCACCATAAGAGAGTCCAAGGACCCTCTCGTGTGTCGGACTCCCACACATGCCGGTGTTCTCGTATGTCGGAATGGTGATATACCGACTAAACAATCCCCCTCCACTGTCTACCCGCGGGGTGGCAACACGTTAGTATAACCTCACCCCCGCGGGTCCTGTCCATCGTCCGTCTCGTTTCATTCGTTACCGTGTACCCCAATTACGTATCCGTCCCCTCATTCGTACTCCAGACATCCATCATCTTTCTTACATCTCAGCACTGCCTCGATGAAAGTGGCGACGGCTGTCCATTGGTCTTCGTCTCGTAACATCAGCCCGACTATGTTGTCAGGCGTGATGCGTCCGGTCCTCTGTTCCAGTTGTTGTCTCCGTGTCGTCCATCTGTCGCACGCAAAAAACGTGTGTTCTGCGTCGTCCCGTATGTGTCCGCAGTATTTACAGTTCGGCGTCCGTACCCGTTTCATGTTATGTAGATAACTTCGAAAGTATCCGTGGCCCGTTAGGAACTGGGTCAGGTAAAAATTTACCTCCCCCGCCCCCCGTTCGGTCCACAGTCTTAGGTCGGTTATCAGTCGTCGTGTCCATCGTCCACTCGTTTCAGCTGTCCAGCGTGCGTGCCAGTCAGTCATGATCTTTTCTCTTTCGCACTTTGCCGCGTCAAGCCTTTCAGTCCTTTCGTCGCGTTCGTAAATACGTTTCCGTTCTGTGGCCAGTAGGTCTATGGGAATCACGCCCGCCACTACCAGGATCGCCTCTGCCGAGACGGTCCTGTAGGCGCACGCTATCCTTAGTGCCCCCTGTCTTTGTACATACGTCATAGTCTTCCTGTATTTCTTTATGGCCAGCGCGTCCGCCCAGACCTCTGCGCCATACAGGAGGATCGAGTGGGCCGTCGTCATCAGTAGCCGTCGTATCGACGGTCTCGGTCCGTGCGTATTTGCCATCAGGCGGCTGAGCGAGGTGACCCTCGCCGCCGCCTTCTCGGCCGTCTGTTTTATGTGTGGCCAGAAGGTCAGCTTTGTGTCCAGGGTCACCCCCAGATACTTGGCCACCCCTCTGGTTTCCGTGCGTACTGTTCCGACACTCATCGGAATGAGGGTCGGAATTCGTCGTCTCGTTAGCATGAGGAGCTCCGTCTTGTCCAGTGCAAGGGTCAGTCCGTGCTCCGTCATCCATCGGTCTACGCGCCTCATGACTTGATTAAGTGTCAGCTGGGCCAGATCCGCACGGCGCTCCACAATCACCGCCGCCACGTCGTCGGCGTAAGCGACGAGCGATGCGGTTTGCGGCATCTCCAGCCTCAGCAGGCTATCGTACGTCGCGTTCCAAAGGTCCGGTCCCAGGATTGATCCCTGCGCTACACCCGCGGTGATCTGTTTAGTCACCGGTCCGTCCACCGTCTCGTACGTTATCCGTCTGTCGTTGAGATAATCCCTCAATACCCGGAGAAGGTAGGGAGGAACCCGGAGGGCGCCTTCCAGCGCCCCCAAGATATCCACCCACCTAGCCGAGTTGAAGGCGTTTCTCACGTCTAAAGTCACCAGTAACACTATGGGCCTTGCCGCGTGACAGGCCTCGTCCGTCCTCCTGACGGTGTCGATGACCTCGCGGATTGCCCCTATCGTCGAGCGTCCCTTGCGGAAGCCGTGCTGGTTCACGGACAAGCCCCCAGCCGCTCTTATCGCGTCTGTTAGTCGCGGTCTCAGTAAAAGTTCGAAAACTTTACCCGTTGTGTCCAGTAAACTGAGCGGTCTGTAGGAGGACGGCATGTACGGCTCTCCCTTTCCTTTGCTAAGGAGAACCAGTTTGGCCGTCTTCCAGCGCGTGCTAAACGTCCCTGTTCTTAGGCATTCGTTGTACATCTCGAGGAGGATCCCAGGCCTCAGGCGAGCCATCAGCCGCAGGACCTCCCCGGGTATGCCATCCGGTCCCGGTGCTTTCCTCGCCTTCAGAGAGGACGTAGCTTTGATAAGCTCTTCCTCGGTGAAGACGGGGACGTCTAATGTGTCGTCGGTGTGCGCCGGCTCCTCCCTCATCGGGTGAGTCGGGAAGAGACCGTCGACGATCCGTCCCATGGTCGTCGCGTCATGGAGTTCCGGTGGGCCTCGAACCCCCAGTCTCTGGGTCACAATTTTGTATCCCAAACCCCAGGGGTTTCGGTCCACCTCCTCGCAAAGTTGTCTCCAGCACCGCTTTTTGCTCAGTTTTATGGCGTTCGTCAGCGTCTTCCGTGCGGTCTTGTACTCTGTCGTAAGAGCGGCCGCATTTGGCCTGTCCCTTTCCCGAACCCGGTACATCCGCCGCTTGGCCCGAATGCAGTCTCTCCGCAGTTCGGCGATGTCCTCTGTCCACCAGTACGTCGCTCGTCTGTCGTGTTGGGTGCTCTTGAATGGCATTGACGCCTTGCAGAGCCGTCTCGTCAGTTTCAGTGTTTCGTCCACGAGTCGTTCAGTCCTCGTGCGTCCAGTCAGTTCGTCAGACATGCTCACTGAGGGAGCGGCTGCTTCCAGCAACCCCCTCGAAAACCTGTCACCGTCCAGTTTCTGTATGTTCCACCGTGGTGCACGCGCCAATCCATTGCGTCGCGTCATTGTGGGTCCTGCCACCTCAAAGACGATGTACCGATGATCGCTGGCTGTGTAGTCATCGATCACCGCCCACCGCCTCATCAGCGGGACGATACTGTCCGAGATTAACGTCACGTCCGGTATCGAGAAGCCCACCCCCGGTCTTACGTACGTTGGTACGTTTCCTGTATTTGCGACCGTCAGGTTGAGTCTTGCTGCCATCTCTAGCAGCAAGTGTCCGCGTCTGTCCGTCCGGGTCATGCCCCACTCGATCGCTCTCGCGTTGAGGTCGCCCGCGACGATTAAATC
Source organism: Ophion obscuratus (assembly GCA_964007375.1). Classification (NCBI taxonomy): domain Eukaryota; kingdom Metazoa; phylum Arthropoda; class Insecta; order Hymenoptera; family Ichneumonidae; genus Ophion; species Ophion obscuratus. Next base: position 47,650,125 of record OZ023312.1, read on the forward strand.
GCCAGACAGCTCCCTCAGCGCGTCCTCCAGTCTGTACGTCAGGCCGCCCACCCTCACCCAGACGTAGTCGTCACCCGCCCCGCTGTCGAGCACGCGCATTCCGGAACCCCTGACCCAGATGGCCGAGGTACCCGCGCCGTTTTGGAACCACGTCGGAATCGTCCAGTCCCTGTACTGTTCGCTAAGTATGAGTACGTCAGCGTCGTGCTCCGTCGCGATCTGAGGTAGCAGCAAATGTGCCTCCTCGCATCTGTGCATGTTTCCCTGTAGGACCGTCACGTCTTCGTCTTTTTCCTGCACTCCTCCAGCGCGGCTCTAAAGATCGCACACGCCCCGGAACCCGGGACATGTGCGGTGCTCTCGTGCCCCGCCTCGGCGCACAGGAAACACGTCGGTCTGTCTTTGCAGTCCTTGCCGACGTGGTTCGTCTTGCCACATTTGTAGCAACTCCGTGCCCTGTCCGTTCCGTTGCAGTTAGTCCTAGTGTGCCCGTACCCAAGGCATCGGTAGCACCTTGGCACGGTCGTCCTAGGCCTGACGCGGCAGTTCGTCCACCCAATTTTCAGTCGCCCTTTCTTGAGCAGGGCGTTTGCGGCGCCCTCCTCAACCTCACACACAGCCATACACTGTCCTTGTCTGTTTGGCCCGAAGATATGAACCTTCGGGTCACTCGTGTCGTTCGTCGCCTGGCGAAGTGACTCCATCACTTCCTCCTTGTCCGTCACGCAGTCCATGTCCAGTATATTAATTTGTACGTTGACCGTCATGTCTCGTACCTGTGCGTTATCTCCCAGGGCTTGCCGAAGCTTGTCCTGGAAGTTTTGCCGTTCCCTGGGTCCGCTTTTAACACGGACCAGGACCGACCCGTCCTTTGTCTGTCGGTAGCCGTTGATCTGCACCTTCTCGATGCTGGGGTCAACGGTTTTCATCTGTCTCAGTGTGTCCGCGTAAGTTTTTCCACTCGTGGGTTTGACGAGAACCACACCAACTCCGGGTCTCCGGGCTGGACGGCTCCCGCTTCCCCCTCTCGCGGTCGTAGTCGCTGTCGGGGTATGTGGCGTTTCCGTCTTTTGTCGGTCCTGTACGTCTGTCGGCTTTCTTTTTTGTCTTTTGGTGACTACCTTTGCCCACGTAGTGGGCTCGGGTCCCTCTGTCGGCCTTTTGGCCGGCGTAAGGTCCGGGCTTGAGCCCGTAGTCACCCGCTTCCGTTTCGTCTGTGGCGTAGTCTGTGGCGTCGCCAGTCTGTCTCCGCCACTCGCACCCTCGACAGTCCCGAGCACAAACATTCTGTCACATTCATGCCCGGCCTCGTCCACCGCCTCCCTGATTAAGGCCATGTTCGTCGTTATGACGGTGCTGATGTTGCGCTGGACGCGTGTTTTCGCCTCCATCACAACCAAGCACTCCCGGATCCGCCGCAACTGCGCCCGGATCCGAGCCTCAGCTGTCCGGACGGGCGTGGCCAACGCCGTCGTCTGTCCCGTTCGTCCGTCCGTCGGTCTTGGGGTTGGGGGCCCCATATTTTTTGGGCAACTTGCCCTCTGTCGCTGGCTGGTCTCGACAGTTCCTCCGCCGACAGCGCTCTCGTAGCTCGCGATGCTCGCGTAGCTCGACGCGCTGCTGCATCTCGTTCGGCTGCTGTGAGCCTCCAGCCGTTTGCTGTCCGTGTCGGCTCGCTCTCCCTTCGCCTCGTCTCTCGCCTCCGTAAAACATGTCTTGCGGCCCCCAGAATCCTTGCCGCGGCCTGAACCCACCGGGGCTTGCACCCGGTCGGAGCTCAGGGTGGCCCCCCCCGCTTGCGGGGTGACCACCTGGGGTCTATTGTTTGTAACATGTCCTTTCATATTTTTATTCTCTCCCCCTGTCTTTTACGTGTATGGTGAGTGTGAGGTGGTCAGAGATCCCCTCTGGTTTTAGGTGGAGGTGGCAACGGCCCGTCCTGAGCCACGTCCGATCGCCGGGCGGCCGGAAGAGGCCCTCTCTCGGCCACTTTTACCTCCCCCGCCAGGAGGGCTCTGCGTTGACTCCTTGCGACCTGGCAGGGCGGTCCCGTGGGATCATTCCCTCACGGGCGATACCCGTTTATAGGGCCCCCTCCATCCATGACCCGGTTGGAAAAACCCCCGTTTATAGGGGGTTCCGTCTCGTTCACCTGTGATACCCGTTCGCAGGGTCACCTGACTCATACCGCCACGGGGGCTCTGTCAAGGCGCTCAGAGGTGTAAGTGTACGGTGTGTGAGTGGGTGCATAGCGGTCGCTTACCACTATGAGCGGCCGCAGCCAGAGCTTCCGTTAGCCGCCCTTGTTATTGCGTTGTCGCGGGGGACATTGACGCAGCAGTGACGTTTCCAGCGGGCGCGACGTGGACGCCGGAAGGTAGCATTTCCCCCTTGCGGGTGTTACCCACGCAAAGAGGCACCCACCATGGTTGATCATCATTATCATTATTGTTATTCTTACTACTATCACTTTTATTATATAGTAGTAATAATATTAGCGCTTACTAATATTACTATTACTATAAGTGTTGTTATTATTATTACTAATGTCTTTATCGATCATTATTATTATTATATTGATTATAATTTTTATTCAATAATATTTTCTTTTATCTTTCACTTTTTTCAAGATAATATTTTATCGCTCCGGGCAGCTCACTTCCTCAGCATCAAAACGTATTCACTTACGCTCGGGTGCTAGGCTCGATCTTAATCTAGACCGGAACAATAATGCTCGGAGACACTCAAGGGCTCCGGCATCGGCTCGGGTGTCACCCAGTCAGAACAAAAACGCGATAGAAAAATGTTTAAACAAATGAATACACAATAATAATGCGTATTATTATTGTCCCTACTACCACGATTACTATTTCACTATTGCCATTATGCCCACTATCACTGTTACTATTATTGCTGTTACGATTATTATCACTTGACTGCACAAGTACCAATTTTCATAAAAAGTGTCGGTCCTTATATTGCAGAAGCGTAACGCATCTGCATTGACACGCACAAGTCCATAATGAATATTGTCATGCAGTCCGTTATCGTAATTCAGTTACACGGAGAAAGAGAGAGATTGAGAGAGGGAGCAAAGTGTGGGCGCTCGACGAATACGCGCGCAATTTAATGCAGCAATAATTGAAGTACGTGGTGTCGAGTGCATCCTCGAATGCATTTGAATGTAATGCGTACACATATTGTACGATGCATGTATACGTGTACACGCGTATATGCGTTTTCGGACGAGGCGAGGCATTACTATTTCCCCGTTGGTATACTCGAGGCGCAAACAGTCTTCACCTACCCTCCCCTCGAGTGTTTTGTTTCGTGGAGGGTCCAATTTCTATCGCCCTTATGGGCTGTTTCGTACGAGCGGGCAGGTTTATTTATTTTTGATCACGGAGGCACGTTTCTCGTTGCGAGTGGTGACCACACACACACACACACACACACACGCGCGCGCGCCCGCACACACACACACACACACACAAACACACACTCACACACGCACACGCTATACCCACACACACACAAACACATTATACCCAAACACACACACACACACACACACACTCACACACACACACACACACAAACACACACACACTCACGCGCGCGCACACCCACACACACACACACACAAACACATTATACCCAAACACACACACACACACAAACACATTATACCCAAACACACACACACAAACACATTATACCCAAACACACACACACACACACGCCACGCCACACACAGACACACACACACACACACACACACACACACACACACACACACACACACACACACACACACACACAAACGTGTGCGCGTGCACGTCGAGCGGATTTCCGGCTCTGATTTTTCGATCATTTTCAATCATCGCGCAATTTCAATTTGTGAGTGCGTCGAGACAGAACGTCGAAGAAAAGAGTAGCCGAGAGAAAAATGTTTCTCGACTAACGCGCCGCTCTGCGATGCTCCATCGTGCACATCCGACGTTCACGCTGCGATGCCTCCATGTCATTTTCTTCAATCGCACGCTCAAATGAACCCGCGACGTCCGTATATATATATGTATATATATATATATATATATATATATATATATATATATATATATATACACACACACACATATATACACACACACACATACACATACATTTATGCGCATATACTGAGCCGTGGGCAAAGGGCGCAATTCGCAAAATTTCACGCGTCAGAGCGATGCTACTTACGACCCTTTATTGGCGAGGTTTCGCACGCATATATCATACTTACCTATATGAATGTAGCCAGCAAACGGCGGTTGCAACATGCGTAGGCGAGCCTGTGGGTGTGAGATAGCTGACGCGATATACTACACCAGCGCGCACTATATATACCGGGTGAGGCAACTATTAGCAGTGTAAATATTTTCCAACCTGTCGGACTTACAAGGAACATCACTTAGTCCTATGTTGACAGACTGGGCATTTTGGCCGGGATGAATTTTCAGTAAAATGCTCACTTTTCCAAAATTGAAATTGCAGTCGTTTTTTTAAACGATTTAATTTGATACTTTCCCAATTCTAATTACGCATACGTATTAAGAAATGTTTGACGTGTAGCTCTGATGTTTTTCAATAAAAACCGACCGAAGGGTTATTAATGGCAGGTTCATTCACCTGCCATTAATGATGTTGAAGTTTGGCATCGTTGAAGCGCAACGAAAATAATTTTTTTGCCCATTGTTAATTTTTCGGAAAATCAAAGCTGCTGTAGACTTTTCTAAGGTCCTCAATGGAGACCTACAAACTAAATCTATCAAAAGTTATTATGGGTAACAATGAAAGTGGAGAAAAATGAAGAAAAAAAGATTTTTTGTTGCATTCCAACGATACAAAATTCAGCATCCACTGGGGGCGAAACAATGCAGTTATTGCAGACGAAGTTTCATGGTCGTGTTATCTCGCGCCACGGCGATGTGAATTGGCCACCAAGATCGTGCGATTTGACGCCATTGGACTTCTTTCTTTGGAGTTTTCTGAAAGGAAAAGTGTATGCGAATGATCCATATACCATTCCGGAGCTCAAGGAAGCAATTGGACGCACTATTGATGAAATTAGTCCGCAATTGTGCCAAAATGTTATTGAAAATTTCATCAAACGAGTGAACGTTTGCAAACAGGGACGAGGCGGCCATTTATCGGATATTGTGTTTCATGCATAACCTCTATGTTTGTACCTTATATTAAAATAAAAATATTCGTACTTTTCAAATAAATAATACACTTTATTGATAAATGAAAATGTCAGGTAATTTCGAGAAACCCTATACCATCCGGGTCAGCTTGATCCAGTGTGTCAAAATCGTGGCGAAAAATAAGTCCGCCAACGAAGGGTGTCCCCCTTCGATTTTGTTGAACCTCATATATTGTATGCGATAAAGCATTGTAAATTATTGTACATGTCTTTTTTTACCTGCGAAAAAACGGTGTTAAGGGGGCAAACCACCCCGTAAAGAGAGGCGTGTCTTAATTTAATTGTTTTAACTTCTATAGTAGATTTTTCATCGCTTCACATTAGACGAATTTTGGTTTTTGTTTCATTGAGATCGGTGGACTGCTTGTGGATGAAATTGCACAATCTCACCCCCTGAACACACCTTTCTATGAAGGGTGGTTCCCCCCGTTAAAACCATTTTTGCGGTGTGAAAAAAGGGTCTAATAGTTTTCAACGCTTTATCACTTATATGGGTTTCAAAAAAATTGAAGGCGGACCTCCTTGTTAGGAGAAAACTTTTCCTAAATACGTAGCCTAGTTCAGAGGGGATAATCGAGTAGTGGCTTCCAGGTTTATCCAGGTGGTTTCGCTTCGGAGATGTCAAACTTTCCTCCATCCTTTTAATTGGCATCACCGTGTTTTTTCAGAATTTTATCAAGGAGCTGAAAACAAGTTCACACGACAAATTTCAAGGTGGTCGATCAAGATTTGGTACACAACTTGCTCTTGATGAGGTAACATGTTGCGGAAAATTTAATTCTGTACTGGCAGAAGGCATCTCTGTCATAATACTTTTCATGGAGGGGAACACACATTATTATTGAAATTAAAAATGTCTCCCTGCTTTTCAAAGCAAGTTGATAAGATTCTTAGTTGCGAACAATGTAAACAAAGCCCTACGACTTACCTGGATTGTGCTTAGTATTAAACTATTGAAACCTCAATTAGAGCCTGTTCGTTAATACAGACTGACGTGATTAATAAAACAATACAGCCAATGCGAATGAGATACGATGTTGAAGTTTGCATTGTTGGAATGTAGCGAATTTTTTTTCTTAATTTTCATTTCTTTCTTTTTTCATCATCCAAAAGTTTGCGCTGCAAATTTCAACTGCAGATTTCTAATAAAGATATTTTAAAGAAAGTTTGTGACATTTTCGTAGCTCAAATTTGTCAAACAAATTTGAGGCTACGAAACGTTCGTTGCGTTCCAACGATGCAAACTTCAATATCATGATGAGATTGCAAGCGTGCATTGAAAGTGGTGGCCATGACTTTGAGCACCTTTTGTAGGAGTAATTGTTTCCGCTTTTTTTTTTAAACGTTTTTAGGCTGAAATCATTGAAATTTCTTTTTTTTAATTGATTTTTCAATGCTAAATCTTGATCGATCATCTTGAAATTTGGTGTGTGAACTTATTTTCCGTCGCTTTATGAAATTGTGAAAACAAAATAATGGTCCACGTCAAAAAATGGAGGTGACCTTGACATCTCCGAAAGGCCTCCAACTGGATGGACCGCGTATCCACCACCTGATGATCCCCGTCAAATATGTAGCTTGTGTAGGAAAATTTTTCTCCTAAGGGTGGCAGCTTAGAAAATATTTCTACTGCCAATAGTTGTTGTTCCATTTTGATCTTACACCTGGCTTATCTCGAAAAATACTGATCCGATCAAGTATTGAGTATAATAAAACTTATAAGGTTGAAAAGGGAACGTACAAAAGAAAATCTTTTTGTTCGAAATTCAAAATGGTGACGTTAAGAGGGCTGACATGTTTTTTTTTTTAAATGGGATCATGAATTATTTTTCACCAAAAAATTTGCCAGGCCAAAACTAACAAGTTTTGAAGGAAAAGTTTTTTGATAACGTTCATAATTTTTAGGTTAGAATACGATTTTAGCGCTATCCAGAATGCCCCACAAGGAGGTAAAGTCTTCAACATCTCTAGTGTAAGTGTGCCTGTGTATACTGGTATGAGTTTGTTTGGATTTGTTCGATAACCTTTACCTCCCCAGGTAGAAATTGTGTTTGGAATCCTATAGGATTCCCCTACTTCTCCCTACTCCCTGATAGGGATCCAACGGGACACCCCATTGGATCCCTATCAGGAAACGTCACGCTCGTACATTGGATTCCAAGAGGGACTCCCCATCGGGATCCAAAAGGGATTCCCATCGGGATCCAAAAGGGATTCCATAGGGATTCCATAGGGATTCCATAGGGATTCCATAGGGATTCCCTATTAGGATCCAATAGGGATTTCCCATCGGAATCCAATGTAAGAATCTTAAAGATTCCCCACAGTATTTAACGGAATCCGATACGATGCTTGATCGATCATATCGCATTCTGTAAGCCCAAAATGCTACAAAAAATAAAAGCATCGATACACTAAAGAGATCAATTTATTGTTTACAAAGGAGTACATATCGAATACCACAATATACTTTTTTTGTTTTTTTTTAAATTGTTCACCCATACTGAATATTTATAGTGCTTTGTATAGTATTCTTCGAATACTTATATCTTATATCTATATCTTCGAGTACTTTTTATACTTTATGAACTTTTTAAAAATACTTTAAATACTTCTTATGCTGTAACGTAGTTTTTATACACTTTTTATACTATTATTAAGCAAAAATACTTGTGCAGTTATGGGCGGGATATTCTTTGAATACTTTTCATATTATATAAAATTTAAACACTTTAATAAGGTTGATGCTTGCATCATTGGAATGTAACAAACATTAATGCGTGTTTGGAGTAAATAAATTTTACGATCGCGATTGCGCAGTAACTCGATCGTCGCGCGCTTTTCAACGACGACACGAATATATATGTACCCTGCGCCGCTTATGTTCTATCGCCCGACGTCTTTCTTTTGTCGGAAGCGATTTTCTGAATCCTTATTGGATCCCGATAGGGAATTCCTATTGGCTCCCGACAAGGAATCCCTGTTAGATCCCGATGGGGAATCCCTATTGGATCCCGATGAAAAATCCACCGGGTCGGGTGGAAATTGATGTTACGGGCTACAAACTTAAGCGAATGTGTAATAGATATCATGTTTATAAAAATATGATTTCATACTTACATTTAATTTTCTTGTAAACCGCATTTAAGCCGCTCTAACAAAACTCCACACCCACAGCGATAAACCGCAGACGCAATCGTAACCCGATTGCCGTCACGTCCAAAACAAATTTTTATGCGCACAAGTATTAAAAATTCAAAAAGTGTGCATATTAAAATTTATAACAAGCTTTTTTATTCGTATAAAAAATACTAGCCCATAACAAACTATACATATACAATATGGGTAAGCACTAATGTAAAGAAGTTACTAAAGAATATAATTATATATTGTATTATTCGATATCCTAACAAATTCCTAGAAACACGTTGGTGCATCTTGAAACTCCTAAGCAAATCTGTGCACGGGACCATCAAAGAATAATTTTTTACAGAGCGTCGCGAAATCCTATTTTATATAGTAGTACATTCCTTTATTTCTTGTACACCCTTGCGGGCTTTTTACAAACTCCTCTCTTGTCTTACATTTTTCCTTTCGCAACTTAACCTAACTTATCTTATCTTAAGTATCCTTCTCTAAAATTTCTTCCCGTTTTCGCCATATTACTCGTCCTCACCTCCCTCTTTTCACCCCTCTATTTCTCTGTCCTTTTCCCTTGCCATTTTTTCAAATTGTCGCACTATTTCGCACATCTCTGGCACCACCTCTTTTCCTTCTAGCGCTCTCTTCCACCCCCCTTCTGGATTTGTGCCTTGCTGTCGCTCCCAGTTTTTAAATTCTCTCCACGCCCCCCCTTCCAACTTCTTTCGCACCTCCTCACATACCCAGACGTGTGCCAATGTTTCCTCTGCTCCTCCACACACTCTACACCTAGTATTTCGGAATCCTTTTTCCGCCTCTCTTCCTACGCTCCCGCACCTCATTCTGGCCCAAATTTCCCTAGTCTCCCCTCTCACGGTCCTATTTTATATAATTTCTAGTAAAAAATTCTCAAACCACGTTAATCTGGAAACAGCCCAGGATCCATTTGGATTCCAATGTGGTCTCCCTACCTGGGGTGTCCATATCAAATCCCCATAAGGATCTGGTAGAACCTGGGGAATCCCCAACAAATCTATTTGGATTCCAGTGTGGAATCCTTACTTGGGGCGTCCCTATCAAATCCCCATAGGGATCTGGTAGGATCTGGGGAGTCCCCAAAAAATTTCTGCATGGGTCCCCGTAGTACATTCTGGAAGGTCCTAAAATAGTAAAAAATTGTATTCTAACCTAAAAATGATGAACGTTATAAAAAACCTTTCCTACAACACTTGTTAGATGTGGCCTAACAAATTTTTTAGTGAAACAAATTCATGATCCCATTAAAAAAAACATGTAGGCCATCCTAACGTCGCCATTTTGAATTTTGGACCAAAAAAGATGTTTATTTTGAACGTTTCCCTTTGAACCCTAAAAGTTTTATTATACTCAATACTTGATCGGAGCAGTATGTTTCGCGATAAATCAGGTGTAAGATAAAAATGGGGAACCCCGTATATACAGGGTGTCCGTCTTTTCTCTACCACCCGAAATAACTCGGTAATCATCGACGTCACAAAAAAACGTTCCAGACAAAAGTTGTACGGTGTGAAGGGGTCCATCAAATGCGACCAATTTTTTTTTATTTCAGTGGACGCGCTGACGCACAGTGAAAGTCACCTCCACTTTTTTAAATGGAATGGTACATTTTTTTCAACCATCTTGTGGAGCTCCTTTAGCCGCATAAAAAACATTAGGGGTCAAAGTCGTTCAAGGTCATTCAAGGTCAGTATCGATGATACAAATCTAAATATCTGCGATCAATGCCAAATATTTGGTAGTGATCCGAGACATTTAGATTTGTATTTAAGGCGTTATCCCCACTTGTAGCGCAAAAAAGGCCTTTTTCATGATTTTTTTAAAAGAAAACTACAAAACTTTTTTAATCGATCAATATACCATCTTAAAAAACACATCTTGAAGAACTTCAGTAATTTTTTTATTGAAAAATATTACATTGTTTAGTGGCAAATGGCCGTCAATGAAATAATGTTTTTATATACACGGTTTGCGGTGACCAACATTGCGGTGAAGTGGATCATCTGAAAAAAAAATACGGATGGATTTAGTCAAATATAAGTATAAACTAGTCTTTAATCGAAGGATTTTAAAAAATATTCATTTTTCACAAAATGGCGGACAGTCAAAGTTAATGGTTCGATTTTAACGAAAGAAAAACGGCCGTTTTTTGGCTATAAAGCGGCCATTTTTTCGAAAAAAAACATCGAACGTTTAAAGACTACATTTTTATGTATTAAATAAGCCTGCAAAATTTCAAGAAGATCGGTTCATTAGTGTTCGAGTAATCTTGGTCACCGACTTCAGAAATGCCATTTTGAGAAAAACGCGTTTAAAGTTTCAATTTCCGGTCGTTTACACAACGGATTCTTCTCTTTCAACGCTCATATCTCAGTCAATTTTGTTCGGATCGACTTGAAATTTTCAGGACATATTCTCAGATACTTATACTTAAAAAAAAAATGCAATAAAAAAAATCGATTTTTTCAAAATCCCAAGCGGGGGTATCCCCTTAATTTTTATAGGTGACCGTGAATGACCTTGGACGACTTTGACCCCCGAATGTTTTTTATGCGGCTTGAGCTGCTCCACAAGATGGTTGAAAAAAATGACCCAGTCCATTTTGAAAAGTGGAGGTGACCTTCACTGTGCATCAGCGCCTCTACCGAAATAAAAAAAAAAATCGTCGCACTCGATGGCCCCCTTCACACCGTACAATTTTTGTCCGGAACATTTTTTTGTGACGTCGATAGTTACGGAGTTATTCCAGGTGGCAGAGATAGGAGGGACACCCTATATATATACATGCATGCATATGTGCCAGAGAAAGATACGTTTTACGTCTGCCCCTCCTGTGCCTGTGCTCGTATCTACATATACTAACATTATTTATACACACAGAAGCATAGCTCCGACTTTTCATTCATGACTAGCGAACGATCCAAGTCACTACGAGAGTATGACGACACACGCGCTTACTCTGTATACACTCCACCACCTCGTTCTTCAACTCACACACACACACGTGTGTGTGTGAGTGTGAGTATTTATACACATATGTATATAAAGGGAACGGTGTCTTCAAAGACAAATGGTCCAATATTCCTCATACGGAACGTCATAGAAACCCTGACGTTCACTTCGAATCGAATTCTCTGGAATCCGAATAAGATAAAAATGTCACCAGTGATAAAAATCCGGCGAATGCCATCGAAGAATGATTTCAGGAGTTTAGTCGACTCCTGGATGCATCGCGTCGATTGAACTTCCGCACCCCGCGTCTCTCATCATTTATAGACATGCGATTTATTTAATCGAAGAATGCGATCTGCGAACAGTTGACCATGTATTACCCGGCAACCCAGGCTTCAATGAAAAAGTACAAACATCCGCGTAACGCTGATACGAGAAACGAAGCGGAGGCGTTCCAGTTCCCGTGTTTTATCACGTGATAGTTTTGAGGCTATCCGAAGCGACTACCCGGCTATTGTTTTTTTTCCTTTTCATTCGCTACAGTCGGACCTCTCGTAACCCAAAATACGTTGAGCTATTCCAGCGAAAATCCCAAATTTTACGAGGTTGAAGTTTACATCGATTGAACGCAACGAAAGATAATTCTTTACTTCCTTAATTTTTTTCGTCCTTTCGGGCTGTGTATTTCACTCAAACGTTTCTACATATTCTATATCAGAAATTTACGAGCTCAATTAGCATAAAAAGGCTTTCGATACTGATAAAACTGAAGGAATAGGAATGAAAAAAAAATGTCGTCGCATTCCAACGATTCAAACTTCATAAAATTTTTGTGTTTCAACGACCATAAAATTGTGATCCATTACCGTCAGATTACGAGAAGAAGAAAAAACTCAAATGACGATTTCTCGAATAATTAAACATGTCCAATTTTGTCATGTTCCCTCGGACGTGCTCCAGGCTTTTCACGACCCCATCTCTTTCACTTCTACCCCACACTTGTCACTTCACTATTTCCACTTTGAGAGAGATGTCGACGTGTTGCCCACACGGTCACTACGAACCGGTGCAATTAATTTATCGAAAAAATCATTCGAATTGTCCCGAGCTACCAAATTTATTCGCCCGCTGTGAATGTTTGTCGGAAGATTTTATCGCAAACGAGAGATCGCTCAAAAGATGTTCTCCAGCATGGATAAGTCGAAAAAATGTGGTCAGAGGAAAATGAAGCTTACTATCCTTCAGCTGTGCGCAATCTCTTACATATCTTGGACGAGGAAGTAGGCGCCTTTGAAATAGCCAAAATCGGTGTGTGGGACGGAGAGAGAGAGAGATGTTTGATTTTTCAGGACCTCGGGCGTACCTGCTATGCGAAACCTTCATTTGTTTGCCACAGTATTTAAGAGCTTAGACGACGAAACATTTAGTTTTGGGTCTCGAATTCCTCACGTACTTTCTCGGAAGGGCGAATTTATATATATATATAGCTTTATAGCTTAACAACAGAGCCTTTTTATTCGTTTATATATATGTATATGGGCCATTCCATACCAATTCGACCTGGGTCTGACCCTCGACCCCTCAAATCTGGTTCCCGATTTTTCCTATCATTACTCTCACTCTATCAAGCAATTACAATTTTTTTCATATTTTTCAAAATAAATTTGAGCGCTTCATGAATTTTTGAATTTTTTTTTGAACACCGCGATGGCCGTAATCGAAAAATCTGAAAAAAATCCCAAAAATACAGTGTCAGATATAAAAAATGTTGGTGTAAAATTCATAATGTCTGGGCTTTTACTTCAACCCCTAATTAGGGTTTTTGTCAACCATGATTTTAAAAAAATCGAAAATTACAAAATACACTTTAGAAAAATCGGAGAAACTTCTTAAAAAATCTGGTATTACGCATACAAAATTTCGAGAAACAGTCTACAGTAAATTGACCTCTGCTTCTGATTTTTTTCATTTTTTTGGCTCAAAAAGCTAAAAAACGGGTTGAAGCAAAAGCCCAGGCATTATGAATTTTACACCAACATTTTTTATATCTGACACTGTATTTTTGGGAATTTTTTCAGATTTTTCGATTACGGCGATCGAGATGTTCAAAAAATTCAAAAATTCATGACGCGCTCAAATTTATTTTGAAAAATCTGAAAAAAATTGTACTTGCTTGATAGAGTGAGAGTAATGATCGGAAAAATCGGGAACCAGATTTAAGGGGTCGAGGGTCAGACCCAGGTCGAATTGGTATGGAATGCCCCATCTATATAAACGAATAAAAAGGCTCTGTTGTTAAGCCATAAAGTATGGGTCTTGAGACGAGACGACGACCATTAAGCAGCCCCCGTACACCACCCATAAATTCAGCCGCTGCAAACATCTTGCGATAAAAATAATAAGAATACATTGGCAATGATAAGAGTAAACGTTCTCTGAACGCTCCAATCATGAATATTGCCGTGGAAAAACGCTCGCACGTGCAATATCGTAAAGCACCCCGACCTTTCCTCTCGCGTGACGCATAAACTCGAAGAAGATCCTTCTTTTTTGCATCCCGCCTTTTTCGCCGGCCTCTCCCCTTTCTCCTCCGTTCGCGTTTTCGAGTCGGATGCAAAACGGAAAGAAAAAAAAGAGAATCCGTTCTCTGTATGACGAGTGACGCGCGCCTGTGTACGTGTGTCCCCGTGGTTAGGGCTTTTTTCGTGCCCTGACACCAATGAAACGCGAAGAAGAAGCCACCCCAGGAGGCACCAAAAATAAAGTAGACGTCGCGCGCCACTTCTTAACCGTGTGCCTCGGTAAACCGAGTCGCACGAAGGACCCGTTCATTTGCCGCACGGTATTTGGTTTCTGTACGGAAAAAAAAAACCGCCGAAGCGCTGTCGTTGACCTCGGAATATTATTTTTTGATGCTCACTCGCAATACTGAATCTCTTGGTAACTTGAAGCAATGAATAGCAATGCTGATCAAGATGTAAACGGACAAATTACGTCAGTGTTCGTTACTAAAATGAAGGTAATTGTTTACACTGACAGCACAATTCTATTGATATTAACTAATCGCGTCTATTTGATTCTTTTTTTATTTTAATTAACTAGATTTTTCGTGGAATTAGATTTTTCCTATTGCATTCCATTATTGGAATTATTTATTTTACATATATTTATTTATGCAAATCAAAATCTATTTAATATCGTCCAATAACTCAATATTTTATTTAATCTTAATAAATCTGTCATTCGGTTTGATCTGTTAAAAAAACAATTTAGTTGAATCTACCAAAGGGATCTATGTTATTTTTTTTAAATGTAAATTGAATAGAATTTTCGTAGAGTTAACTTTTTTCTGTTCGATTGAACTAATGGTCTGTCTTTATTGCAACACACATATCGAAGGGGAATGGGGGTAGAGAGGGTGGAGAGATAGGAATCATATATATATATATATGTGTGTGTGTGTGTTATGTTGGAAAAATCTATAGCATGTTATTCGATAAAACTCTCTAATTATCACAATTATATTAACTAATTGATATAGTTTATGTGATACAACAAATAATTATAGGAATTCATTTCGTCTCTTACGCCATACCTGCGACCAAGATGTTACAAGTACTCGGTAGCATAGGGGCAGCGTGCGTAGCTATGAGTAGGTATGTTCTAGTTTCGATTCCATATGGAAGTGAAATATTTTCTTCGAAAAAAATCATTGCAGAAGGCCAGACAATGACGAATTACGATACAATATCGTTGTTGTAAAACTCTCAATGAAGTGTTCCATTTCATTTTGGATTTATGAAATATTTTATGCATACAGTACACTTAGATTTACAATGTACATTGTCAGCAAATAAAGATTTATTTGAATCGAATCTTGATTTATTCAATTTGAGTATATTTAATATTTAAAAAGAATAGCTGAAACGAATCAAAAAATATCTTTGAAATAGTTGAATTCCGAAAAAATCCCTTATTAGTGGGTGCGTGCGTCACAAAAGCAGCCTACTGTTCAAATTTCATGTAATTGGCTTTAGGAGGTTCTGGCTCGGTGTTGATGAATCAGTAAGGACGTGTCCTTATGTACGTATAGATAAATATGGAAGTATGCATCGTTGGAACGCAACGAAAGTTTCGTAGCCCCAACTTTTTCTAGACAGATTTGGGTTCTGAAAGCGTTTCAAACGTTTTTGAGCATCTTCGTCAGAAAGTTGCAGGCCAAATTCGCTGCACAAAGTTTTGGATGATGGGGAAAATAAAGAAAAAAAAATTAAGAAGGAATTTTCGTTGCATTCCAACGATGCCAACTTCAACATCGTCTTTGTGATGGATGAGGTAATAATTTTGAATCGGTGGAAGATCTCGTTTTTTTTTCAAATTTTTTTCTTCAGATTATCTTCCTATCCAAACAAACAAAGTTGAAGCGCATTTCGATGATTTTTTTTAAAAGAAATGCCATTTCCTCTCCATAACATAACGTCTTTCACCATTCATTAACAGTAAGGAACCTTCAAAAAAAAAATCGCCACACGATTTTTCGGTGCGGTTCGGATTGGAAATAATTTTCAAAATTAATCGCAACACGAATACTAAAATGGCAATATTGGTGGGGGTTTGGCAATTCTCCACGATGACAATATTAATGTCTATTATTAAAATAAATAGTAACACAAATATTAAAATGGCACTATTAAGACTTTTTTATAACGGGAATATAAATACTTGTTATTGAAATAAATAGTAATATGAACCCTAAAATAGCAAGATAATTACTTTCTTTTTTTGATTGAACCACTGGAACTTTATGACATTAAAGTTTGCATGAATTGAATGCAACGAAAATGATTTTTTTTATTTCCCAAACTTCATTCAGCAGATTTGAACTACAATATCGCGCAAACATTTTGTAGAATTCTTATTTATCGATCTACAACAAATTTGCAAAATATGATTTTCGACAATAATTAAAATCGGAAATTGAAAAGGGAATTTCGATACTTATTTTGAATCGAACTATAATGGAGTAGAATTGAATGTAACCGTGGAACGATAGAGAAAGCAAAAACTGAGGTTATCGAGCTGCGCAATTGGATAATTACGTATATCAGCTACGATTTGGTTTTTACGATTTTATTGTATTTTTTAAGATCGAGGTACCTACATTTTTTCATTTTTTTTTTCAAAAGGGCATTGAGTTGTAAGTCGAAAAGATGAAGTTAATCACAAAGTCACTTGAAGAACAAACTATATAAGAAAAATGATAAAATGGTTTTGAAAAACCACTGAATTTTCAACAGAACAAAACTTCGAAACATATTGGAAAAATAGCAGACAATTGAAAGGAGCACCAAACCCACCGTCACTTTTATCCGAAGCCCTAGTGGTTCAGGAGCAGGTGTAAAAGCGAATTTTCGGTCGCCTCCCGCGCTCCGTTCGCGGCTCGGGCAGCACATCGCATCGCTTGAGAGTGTTTGCGAATAAAATGAAAAAAAAAAAAAAAAAAAAAAAAAAAAAAAAAAAAAAAAAAAAATACGGCCAATATCATAACATAGCAGAATACGAGGTAAGATGCGAGTTAGGTACGGGCAAAGATGGAACACGGAAATGCCAGCGAAACACAGGAAGTCGAGCATTCTGGGACGATAAATGTCCAATGCAACGTCTCGGGAGGTGAATGTCTCGACGTACGTTCGCGCTAATGTAGAAGAATTCGAACCCAAAGTGACAGATACGTGGTGAATATACAGGGTGTCCCAGAACTGAATGTGTTCCCTGAAATGGGGGGTTCGGGGTGAAATTCTGAGTCGATTGATATCAGCATGTTTGGATCTCAGATCAACCCCTGAATTATTACTAATTTTTAAAGGCGGGCCAATCAGTACGCGCGCGTAGTGGTGCCTGTCGGGAGCACCGCACCTACGCTGGCTCATCGGGCGCAATTGATTGGCCCGCCTTAAAAAATTAATAATAATTCAGGGTTTGATCTGAGACCCACACATGCTTATATCTATCGACTCAGAATTTCACCCCCAACCCCCCATTTCAGGGAACGCATTCAGTTCTGGGACACCCTGTATAGTGGGAAGATTGAACGAGAAATGACGAGGGTAGAGATGGGAATCTTGAAAAGAAAATAAATATAATACCGGAGAAAAAGAGAGCAGGGGGTAAATCGATAAAATTACGACCAGAGTAGAGGAGGGATAGGAATAGGGCGTTCGGTACATATGGGAATAAATAAATAAGTTCGAATGAAATGAAACGAGGAGGCAAGAAAAGTAAACATACTTGTAAAAGGGAACACATGTAGGCGAAGAGATGAGTTCGAAAGTCTGAAAGGGCCAGAGAGAACGAGCTAACAACGAACACCTAAGAATATCCTCTCATTTATCTGGTATACGAATCAATGTTACCCAATTTCGTCTCGCAAAAAATGACGATTCGACCAATTTTCTTTTCGCAATATCGGCGATGGCTTTTAAGGCCTTAGGACTTTTAGGGGCATATCGTATTGAGGATTTTATGCCAAAGATTACTATAAATACACATTTTTTGTACATTAAAAGAATCATATTTTCTATGGACTTGGAAGAAACCGTTTTCTACGTAGCTTAAGGCCTTAGGCCATAGTAACGGGTATAAAAACATGTGCGAATTTGACAATTTTTTTTCGTATGAAAAAGTGATTCACTTATAAAATTAATTACACATCTATTTAGTATGAATATCAAGCTGTTAGAAAAATATATATATATTTTTTTCGATGTACAAAATGGCCGACTACTAATATTTTCTTTTGTTATGTTTTTTTAGACGCTCCGCGGCGTGACATTTAGCATTCACAATTTTTTACCTACAACAAAAAAGAAAATTTCTCATCAATCTACATTAGAATACCTGCAGAAGTACGTACGAAATTTAAAAAAATTGTTTTATTCAAAAGTTATAGGTATTTGAACTTAAGAAATGAGTTTTCAGTGAAAAATTTCGTTATAACTGCTCATGAACTGCTCATAAAATGAAAAGTTTTCGATTAATCAGAAATTCCGTACGTACTTTTCTGCGAAATGCAATTAAGAACAAAAAATTTTAATTTGAAGTAAATCAAGTGAAAATTGTTGAAGTTATTTGTCACGCCAATTTGAAAAAAGCTGTTTCGAGTAGTCGACCATTTTGTACATCGAAAAACATATATATATTTTCTAACAGCTTGATGTTCATACTAAATAGATGTGTAATTAATTTTATGAGTGAATCACTTTTTCATACGAAAAAAATTGTTAAATTCGCACATGATTTTATACCCATTACTGTGGCCTGAGGCCTCAATGCATACTCATAATCCCATCACCAGAAAAAAAAACAAATAATGGAATCGGATGATGATAATTGAAGTGCCAAATGTTTTACATTGAGGCTTCACTGATGAGGTTCCTTATAGATGCTGGAGGGCACTGGGCGCCATTGACGACGTTGAAGTTTCAACGTTGGAATGCAACGGAAGTCAATTGCTTTTAGTTGCTCAAACGTTCTTTCACCTTGCTCGACAGTTTCTTTGACCGATTTAGACTACACGAATTACTCAAACGTTTTTACGTATTCTCATTAGCGATCTACCACTGTAATTTGCAAAAAAAGCCTTTGGATAATTATGAAAATAAGGGAATAAAAAAATGGAGCAAACAAATCGTTGCATTCCAACGATGCAAACCTCAACGTCATCGCCATTATCGGTTCAGATAGAAAATTGCATTTTCTCCGGTTCTACTGGACCGGGGAAAGTACCCCGCAAAGAAAAACGTGTCGAGGGATAATTTTGCAGTTTCACCCACAAGCAGTCCCCACCGATCTGAATGAAACAAAAACTAAAATTCTTCTAATATGTGACGATGAAAAATCCACTCTATAAATGTTGAAAAAAATATTGAATTAAGGGGTGACACGCCTTTATTGAATGGTAATTTTCTCCCTTGAAGTCGTTTTTCCGATTTAAAAAAACCGTGTCTAATAATTTTCAATGCTTTATTACATATATGAGTTTCAACAAAATCGAAGGCGGCCACTTGATGTTCCTTGTCAGTGTCGTTTTCTAACCCTACTAACTTAATTTCCACCTGAAAGAAGAACGAATGAAAGGACAGACACTACAATTCTATAATATTAGCAAGATAAATGACCACAGCGAAATTCCCGTTTCGAATATTTCGAAGTATTTATATCCGGACCGGAAACGCGGGCAACATCCCTAGACATGAGACGCGGCGACAAGACAAGAATACAGGGGAAAAGGACAAAGAAAATTTGTATCCCGCAATTCTGACTGTGGGCGGAGGGAATATTCGAGAAATTTTTAGCTCCTCTCACCCTCTTCGGCCTCCGCCTCCTTCTCCCGAGTTTCGAGCTGTGCAAGTTTTGATCTGTGCCACACCATCCGCGTGTCTGTGCTCAAAGGATTAAATGCACGAGACGGGAGTCGTCTTTTTCTCTCGAGCAGTGGCTCTTCGCTCCCGCGGCGGTTGGAATTTCTCTCTCGAGCTGCTCCACGGAACGGACGTTGTCTACGTTCCTGACACGCTACACAGGGGAATAGACCGAGAGGGAGAGAGCCAGAAGAGAGAGACAGACAGATAGATAGACAGAGACAGAGAGAGAGAGAGAGAGAGAGAGAGAGAGAGAGAGAGAACACATTTGCGAATGCCAAAATATCAGAATTTAAAAAATGATCAAGAAATTCTTCCTCGTCTGACATTATCGCATAAATATCCAAATTATCCAAAAATCATTTTTCGGATAATTTTTTCTTCGATATTATCAAAAATTCCATATTTATCCAACAATTCTTCGTTGCGTTTCAATTATCAATTGAATCACAAAGACGAATACGAAAGAATGTTGAGAGTTTTTTTTTAATTTCTGACAATTATTTTCTCTCGGCTAAGTATTCATAAAAAAATAAGCCATAAAAAGTCTTGTAAAATACGGCTAAGTATTCATAAAAAAATAAGCAATAAAAAATGTTATATTGATCACTTGACAAAATACGTGTTAAAATTTTGAATGGAAGTTTGCATCGTTGGGGTTCCACGAGAATTTTTTTATTTTCGTACTGCCCAATCTTTTTTTGCCCACATTTCGGCGATAAAAATCACAGAAACTTTTTCGAACGTCCTTTTCAGAGGTCCACGACCCGAACTCGGAAAAGGGAATTTAGATGGTTACAAAATGGGGAAATCAAAAATGGAGATTTTTTGTTGCATTCCAAGGATGAAAACATCAACGCTATAATTATGACGTTGAAGTTTGCATCGTTGGAATGCAACGATTTTTTTGGTTAATTTGCCATTTCTTTATTATTATGCTTAGCCAAAGCCTCCTTTCTTTGCAAATTGAAATCGTAAATATTTACTAAGCAGCCGTAAAAAACGTTTGTGATATTTTCATAGGCAAAAAATCTGAACAATTAAAAAGAATTACTTTATTTCATTTGATTTAAAAAATGTATTGTAGCTCCAGCATTCAGCATGTGATCAAGTGAATGTGGTGGGGAATGTAATAAAGGGAAGAACGCTGTATAAATGGAAGGTACAAAAAAAAAGAAGTACTTTCCGTTGCATTCAACCGATACAAACTTCATCATTCAAAATGACGTAAGAGACGGACGGTGAGAGAGAGTGAGAGAGAGAGAGGCAACACGTTTACAAGATACAAATCTCCAACCAATAGCCCAATCCTCCATTGTTTTCCAAAATTATCAATTAAACTATCCACAAAAATCACAAGAGATGCGAAACTTGTAAAAATGGGCCCGGGTTGAAACATCGAATTTTGAATTTAAACAATAATTTCCGAATTTTAATGTTCCGAAATTCAAGATGGGACCGGGTTGAAATTCCGAGCTTTGAATGATCAGAACGGTGAAAACTTCGAAAAAATACTACCCCGAAAGATCAAAACTCCGACGGAATTTTACACGAAAGGCCAAAACTCCGAAAATTTGAACACCGTCGAAATAATTCGGCTATGGAAGTTTTGAAAGTTTGAAAATTTGCAAAAAAATCGACGAATTATTTCAAGAATTTTTTTGTATCAATAAGTGATTTGGCGTCAATTTTGAAAATTGTCTAGACAATTTTATACGTTCCACATCATTTACAGTCAACTGTGTAGACTTTCGCTGGCATAATCTTAACACGCCGGCCGGGTTGAAATTTCGAACTTTGAATGATCCGACGGTTTACAATTTCTAATTGTAATGTTCCGTCAAGATCGTGCCAGCGAAAGTCTACACAGTTGACTGTAAATGATGTAGAACGTATAACATTGTCTAGACAAATTTCAAAATTACGCAAAATCACTTCTTAATAAAAAAAAAAAAATTATTCAAACAAATCGTCGATTTATTGAAAATTTTGAAACTTTTAAACCTTCCATAGACGAATTGTTTTGACGGTGTTTAGATTTTCGGAGTTTTCGTCTTTCGTGTAAAATTCTTTCGGCGTTTTGAGCTTTCTGATCATTCGAAGTTCGGAATTTCAACCCGGCCCCGGTCAGAATTTCGGAATTTTGGTCTTTCGCGTAAAATTCTTCCGGAGTTTAGATTTTTCGGAGTTTTGAGCGTTCTGATCATTCAAAGTTCACAATTTCAACCCGGCCCCGTGAAAATGATTTTTCCCTATTACCAAAATTATAGATCAACACACAGACTCGTATGAACATATGAAAATTAAACGACTCCTCATCATATTTTAAATAGATTTGAATATTGACAATATTAACAAGCATTAACGCAACTTTAACTCGAACTTGGTAAGTCGGAACGGCTCGGTGATGCACATTTTGGATACGTGTGGGTGTTTATTCGAGCGTTTTAGAGAATCCGGGAGTCCAGCAAAGTCTCGCGTCAACCCAGCAGGCAGTCAACACGTGTGGGCCCCTCATTCATTCTCTCTCGCTCCCTCTTTCTCTCTCGCTTCGAGTTCTTCGTGTCTTCTTTTTTGTCACGTGACTATTTCTCTGTCCCCCGCTCTTCCACCAGGCCGACACGTAAAATACTCTATATATGTGCTACGCACCCACACACGTATACGCGATGCTGCTTCAAACACGCATACGTACTCGGAGACACGTACACTGGGTATTAGAGCCTCGGAAACGCGAAGAAACATCGCGGGTACACCGACAGTGCATGCTGGATTGCCGCCGGTTCGAGTCCGCATCTCTTCGCCGCGTGACTCCTTCTCGTAACGAATATTAAATTCATTGAAATATTTTCGAAACTGTGGCCGTGATAATTAAAACGTTCGGAGCACTGACTATCTGCGCTGTCAATGTGACGTAAAAACAAAGAAAATCATGCAAAGTCATTTCATTTTAAACGTATATTTTTTTTGCTTGCTTTTCTTTTGAGGACGAAAAAAACGTTTCGGTAGTTGGCGAAAGGGGAAATTGGTTCTCGGAGTGAGCGATACCGAGGAGGACCCTCGAGAAGAGTGAGTGCGGGGATTTTTTTACGAGTCCCTCGAAAGTGGAGGATTCCAGATTATTAAACAAATATATATAATAATATATATAAAAAATATATATAAGAATATATATATATAAATCAATATATATTTATATTGAAAAAAGAAAAATATATATTTTTTAAATGTATATATAAATTGAAAAAGAAAAAGTGCGCGTCGCAAAATGTGGTGGTGCACGTGTATGGACGTCCGTGTAGATACGTGCGGAGTGCGCGCGTGGCTACCCCGAGAGCACGCGTTTCTCGATTGACCGAATTCCTCGCGAACTCGGCAAACCCGTCGCGACGAAACGCATTCCCATCGTAACGAAGAAATTCGAATCTTCAAAGTGCCCGTATACTTGGCTCGCGTGCCCAGCACCGAGGCGACGTGATATTTTTTTCGAAAAAAAAATAAAAATAAAAACAAACTCGTTTGCGGCTGGTTGGTAAAAATTCCGAAACGTGTCGAAAAAAGACAACTATGTATTTTTCACGAGAGACGAGCGTGCCCACTTGGGTAGGATAAGATCCTCGTGGATGGCCGAAATATCGGCTAGGTGGCAACGTTTACCGTGTGGTTGAAACGAAAAAAAAAGAAAAAAAAAACGCAGCGGAAAAAACAATCTGTTCAGGATGTTGAAATACGCGGCGCCACAGGAAAACACAGGAAGACAGGGACGATCCCGAGTCATTATGAGAAAGAAACGCGGTCGTTCGGGATCGAAAAGCTGGCCCGGAACACCCGCTCTTTCCATCGTGTCGTCCGAGGTAATGAGCAATCGAAAAAAGCAGGGGAAAAGGTCGGGTCGTTAAAGCGTGACTGAAAACTAAATGAGAAGAGACCTTTTGTTCTTTTCGATTTTATATTGTATTCGTTAAGGGGTTATATACAGTCAGGAGGCACAAAAAGATCGAGTTTTCAAGATTTTTTTCTTGAGAAGACCTTTAAATCTATTGACGTAAAAATTTGTACACGTATTATGGTACATTTTAACGGTATTTAAACATTTTTTATTTGTAAAAATAATTATCTTGAAAGCTGCTATAGCTGATCTCCGGGAGCACGTTTAAAAAAAGGCGTCTTGCGGTGAGCACGATATCTCTGGACTGGATCGTCTAGAATTTAAAAACCAAAAATATTTCGTCAATATAATGAATTATTTTGTAATTGATCAAACGAAAAAGCAAAATAATAATTTTTGAGAAAATGGCTGCTTATCAAAAAAAAAAAAAAAAATCGTTTTTTGACAAGAATTTAGGCCTTCAATCGTTTATAAAATGGAAAATATTTATCGGTGAGGAAAAACCTTCGATTAACTACTAAAAATATACTTGAAAAGATTGTGTTAAAATTTGAGACTGATCGGTTCAGCCGTTTCCGAGAAATCTTGCGCACCGACTTTAAAAACACAGTTTTGAGAAAAACGCGTTTAAAGTTTCAAAAGCACTTTCGTACACTCTGACACGTCGTTACAAACGTGCGTGTAACTTCGAGAATATTCGCGGGTTTGACAAGAAAATGTCTGTGTGTGTTATTAAATATATTTACGTTACGAAAAAAACATTTTTTAAATCATTTTTCGAAAATGTTAACTGTATATAACTCCTTAAGTGTTTGAAGTATCTGTTTGAAGCATAAAAAGGGAATTTTCTGAATTGTTTTTTTTTTTATTATTTGAAAAATAAAATAGCGGTCCACGGAACTTCGGACCAAGACCATTCTTATTTCAAGGTACCAATTGGTACGCAGTAAAAGTGATGAACATTGACATATAGAACGAAATAATTTTTTTTTTATTATCAATATGAGTTTTGTCACAGAAGTACACAGGAATATTAAAAAATATAAATTTTTAGCGAATTTGGCATTTGCTTGGAAAAAAAATTGAATGTTCATCGAAAAAATCTATCGTAATTTGTTTATAAAAACCGTAATTGTTAGTGAACCATAAAAACCGTGTGTACTTCAGTGGACAATCTACCTAAGAAGCTGCACGAAACATTTCAAGTAAATCTGATAAAAATGGTTTGACCTGTACTCTGTGCCAATTTCAAAAACAAGATTTCGAGTAAAACGCAATTCAAAATGGAAAATCATTTATCTATGGGAAATTGGTTTTACTTCCCTTTTGGTTCATATACACTTTATCACTCATTTTTGAAATCACAACACCAACAAAAATAAACAGAAAACTGATCGCAAATAACGAATGCACAAACAATGGCACGTGCTCGCAATGAGAAGCCGAATTTATCATTTCGGAGCTATCAGAGGTGTTTCGAAATTCGGCTTTTACAATTGTTTAAAAAAAAATTAATTCAAGAAATATTAATCAATGATATTCTTGAGATGATTTTCACCTCATTTAAGCCACTGGTAAAGAATTGAAGAAAAAAATCAAACAGATATTATCCCCTAAGTATACGGGATTCTTATTGCAGTTTTCATAAATTGATATTAAGACTTTGCTGATTTTGTAACAAAAAAAATTCACTTACTGCAAAATATTTCATTAAGAATGCAATAAAAAATCTTTTAAAAATGTTGTAAAATAAATTAGAAAACCCTCGAATATGTTGACTTCATTGTTGATAGTTAATTGTGTATACATGTTATTTTTATATGCTCGTAAGATTGACAGTAAGGTCTCAAAGATAAGGTCTCAAAGATTTTATATTTCTCGAACAAAAAACTGGGATGATGTTGAAGTTTGCGTCATTAGTATACCACGAAAGTTCATTTTTGTTCTATATCGCTTACATTTTCTTTTCGCCAATGTACGGTATGAAAATTACTCAAACGGTTTCTCGTATCCTTATTAGAGATCTCTGACTTTCATCTACGGGGAAAATTATAGATTATAATAAAAATGAAGAAGTGAAAAAAAATCAAAAAGAACTTTCGTTGCATTCCAACGATGCAAACTTCAACACTGTCAACTGGGCTGCGATGAGATAACAGATTTTTTTTTCTCAGTATTCCAACAATTCTCCATGGCAAGATATTCCCAATACTCGCAAAATTTGACACTCTTTTCAACAGTTTGAGTACTGATTTTTTTACTAAAAAAAGTGATACACTTTTTTACTATTAAGAACAAGAAATTTGACGATGTCCAGATGACGACCACAAAATTATCTTGTACTGTAGTACCTAATCACAGACAAGTTGTTTGTTTTAAGAGTTCTTTTAACCATTTTTAAAGAGTTTTTCCTGCACATACATTACTCAAAAATCCAAGTATCTCCAAAAACGAGATTGCAGTATTGCCCCGTTTGAATGCAATGGAAATTATTATTTTATGATTCGTTTTGTTGTCTTTCGCTATGAAAGTCAAAAACCAGCGAAAAAATTTGACATAGTAATAAAAAATAAAGAATCGAAAATCTAACAAGGAATTTTCGTTGCTTTCCAACGATGCAAACTTCAACACCATATCTACACGTTTGTAAGAGAAACGTTGAAGTTGATAAAACGCCTTTGACTATATATCGCTCAGATCGAAAGTCTCGAATCTTTTGAAATTTACATGGTACTTTAATAACTTGTTTCGACATTTGTCGATGGTTTTTCCCTAGGGTTCTCAGCATTTTTCTAGGGATTTCTACTAGGTTTCCTAAGGTTATTCTTAGTCTTCAACCATCTCTCGATCATCTTAAAAATCTTAAAAGATTACGATTATGTTTATTTCATTTTTTTTTAAGTATTTTTGAGCTACGTTTCCTGAGCGATACCGTAAAATGGGATTACTTTGAACAGGTTTTGGAAGTTTTTCTAGGTATCTTTTTTTAACATTCTGAATTCCAACTTTTTTGCTCTAATAGAGCAGTGTCCTTTGGCTATCAAATGTAGAAAAATGTCATGCCTGCCCCCCCCCCCCCCCACTATTTAAAACATTTTTTTTAAGTGTCAAAGTAACCTCTAGTATTGGGTTTCTTTGGCAAGTCATTGAAATGCAACTTATCAAAAAGATTGAGGGTAACTTTGACATCATTTTGATATAAAAATTAATATTTTATGCATCATACATGGAGTTGAATAAATAATAACGATTTTTTACAATTAGATTGTCATCTTTATTAAGTAAACATTTTACATTAAAATATCAAGTACCTAGGGTAATTGCACTTAATCAGCCTCCTAATTGAAGAGCTGACGAACAAAATCCGACTTGTCTATGAATTACTTTTTTACAGGAGAGGTCAAAAACCAAAATAGCCAAATAGAAATGAGTGAGAATTTTTAAACTTTGATATATGAAGGCTCTGACAATGTATGGGCTTTAGTTTAATGAAAACACTAAATACCATGTGTTTATTTTTATTTTGGACAAGTTTTGAATGAGAATGGTGGCCAACTCCATTTTTGAATGAAAATCTTATGGACATATCCGGTTATGAAATAAAATAGATTTTTTTATTTGAATATAAATTTGTTTTTCATTGTCAATTTCATAATCCTACACAAATTCTTCCACGTCAGGCTCAAAACAATCTCATTCAATGTCATCATTGTCATCACTGTGGTCATCTGTTTGTCATTTTTCATCCAGCCAGCCATGGACAAGGCCGTTTCTGTTTGAAAAGACAGTTTTTAACCAATTTTAAGGCGTTTAGAGCCGAATTAGATGCAAAATATTTTGGGAGCTAATAAAGGTGTACTTGAAGTACAGGAAAAATAAAATTACCGTATTGTAGACAAGTCCGGTTTTCTTCGCCAGCTCCTCAATTATCATCGAGATCAAAATCAACTTGAGCAACATAACAAATTTCACCAACAATAGAAACAAAGTTTTAAAAAAGCACACATTTAAACCTTATTTTGGCGCTCTGTTAAAGTAGCCCTTAAAACTGTCAAAGTTACCCTTAATGTCAATGTAACCCCGTTTCACGGTACGTGTCGCGTATATGGTACACACGCGCGCGTGCGTGCGCATTTAGTAAAAATCGTAGGATCGATGTCGCGGAGCGAGGAGGCGAGAAAGAAAGAGAAGATAATTCGATCGGAGTCACACGGAGCATTGCTCGATGTCCGTTAACTCTCTCGATCCTGGTACGACGGTGGGGCGTTTTATTCGGGTCGCTGTCGCCTCCGTGGTCTGGCCTTAGTCGACGGAGTCCGCCACGTTATACGGAGAGTTTCGCACTATACCGTGCTCGATCGCGCGAAACTCTCTATTGACATTAAAAAAAAAACACAAGAAATTGAGAAGAAACAAGAACGAGAGATAGGTGGCGATAATTGGATTTTGGAGAAATCGAGCTGGGAATCAAATTTATCCGGATTTTCGACTTGATCGTAGACTCGATAGGAATGAAATTTATTCGCATTTCTGGCTTGATCCTATTCGATCGCGGAGGATCTTGAAATTTCGAAAAAATCGAGACACTGAGCGGTACGAAAGTACAGGCGTTTTCGGGTCTTTGATTTTTGGCTGTTGATTCGTTCCGAATTACTTTTTCATTCGTTGCCCAAACGTTAGGGTAATTTGCAGTGCCTAAATCGGCCAAAAAAATTGAGCAATTTAAAAGCATTCATTTTCGTTGCATTCCAACGACGCAAACTTCCATGACATTCTGTATTAGGTACGAAGGAATGTTGCTGAAGTTTGCATCGTTGGAATGCAACGAAAATTATTTTCCTTTTCGTTTTCCTCCATTTTCATCGTTATACAAAATCACTTTTGATAGATTTAGGTTGTAGGTCTCTAATAAGAATCTTAGAAAAATTCACAGCAGGCTTAATTTGCCAGGAAAAAATTGGCAATTGGAAGAAAAATATTTTCGTTGCGTTCCAACGATGCAAACTTCAACATCATTATGTAGGATGTGTATTTGACCCTTATTCGGCACACTGGGGTAGTTGCACCCCACGACATTCGCATTATATTTTTTTTTACAATTAAATTTTTTTTACCATACTCTGATCAAATTCTTGGCTGTATAACCTATACTACTTTGAAAAAGAAGCTTTCAAGACGTCTCGAGAAAAAGTTCGTGTTAAAATATTAAATAGATTATTTATAATAACGGTTATTGTCGCTGGGGTGCAAACAATTCAGTGTGCCGGGTACGTCTCTCTACTGGAGTGTGCCGAGTAAGGATTAAGAATTTCGCATATTCGACGGACTGAAATCTCCCATCATCCTTAACATCAAAGTTCTAAAATAATCCACGGAAATGTGATATTATAAAAAAAAATACAAAAATTTACGTAAGAATAAGACGAAACAAAGAAAATATCGTTGCTTTTGTTGGAGTGAAAGATATGGAAAATAAAATTGAACATATTTGTTTCCATCACTTAATGAAAAAAGTGAACTGATTTTCGCTTGCGCCACAGTGTTTTAATGAAAACGAGAAAACAGCCCCTTCTCTGGACGAAAAAAATATATAAAAAAACGTCGAACGGAAACAAAGCTTCAGAATATTTCTTGATAATTTAATATTCATACCATCGGCCACCAAACCATCGGAAATCTAGGAAATTAAACATTGGAACACTTATTTCGTATGGTCTTGAAGTTTGCATCGTTTGTATGGGATGAAAATATTGTTTAATTCCTTGTTCAGAGCATTATCGAAGTTCATATTTTTTAGATTCAGGTCACAGGTCACCGAATAATGACCCTAAAAAATGTTACCGTAATTTTTATAGATTGAATATGCCAAACGAAATTTGGGAAATTGGGAAAAGAAATGTTTCGTTGCATTCCAACGATGTAAACTTCAACGTCATTCTTCTATAACATTGACTATTGTGACGATATCTCGCTTATTTTACACAAAAACATGCGCAACGTAGAATTTAGAAATATTGAAGCCTCATTATTTTTAACTACTGCGTATCGCATTTTCACGAGGGCACAGGGAAACTCGCGGAAATCCGTTCCTACTTGGGCGACTCGATTTTACCGTATCGCTCAGATTTCTTGCACAATTTTCTCAGCGTTGCCAAAAAATTACAGTCGATACATAAAAAAAGATATGCATTTTATTCAGAGAAAATAAATTATTGCCCATAATTTTTTATTTATAATCTAAAAAAAAATCAACGGCAAAAATGCAACGGCATAACACGTTGTTGAAGTTTGCATCGTTGGCATGCAACGAAAATGCATTATTTTCAATAATCCGCCAAGAAAACTTCGGGAAATTCAGAAAATAAATTTTTCGTTGCATTCCAACGATGCAAACTTCAACGTCATTCTTTCACGACGTTGAAGTTTGCCTCGTTGCAATGCAACGAAAATTCATTATTTCTAATAATCAACTGTTTATTGACAAATTTTCGGCCCTTGGGTCACCAGTACCACTTGAACGTTTTTTTTAGGTTTCTTTCAAACTTTCACACCGCAAATTTGTTAAGGGCGGGGGAAAGTTAATTCGGCGAAAAAAGGCATGTTTTTAAGAATTTTTTTTGGTGTAACGAATAGTGTTTATTTATTGAAAAATTTACGTATAATAAAGTAACATTTGAACAACATTCTCCTAAATTTGCATTGCAAAATATTCAAAATTGAGCGAGTGAAAATTAAACCCCGGAGGCGCCTCGAAAAAAACTTGGTTTGCGGTGTGCACCATAACTCGCAACAGAATCATCTGAAGCAAAAAAATCAAAATGCATTTGTTAAAGGAGATGTTTCTCGAGGTAATGACGGGAGGATTTTTTTTTTTCGATTTTTCGTAGCACTTGGGAGCTAAAAACGCGATTTTCGCTAAAAAAAATCGGCTAATTTGTTGTTGAAAAATTAGTAATTATTAAAAAAAAAAAAAAAAGCTCTCGACAATACCTGGTGAATTATGTGAAGAAGTACTGTGCAAAATTTCAAAGCGATTGGTCCAGTAGATTTTGAGTTATCGTGCACACGGACTTCAAATATGACAAGTCTCAGAAAAACGGTTTGAAAAACGCAGAAGAGTTTGGTTGGCATGGAGCAATAGACGCTCAAATACTCATAACTTCGGCAATTCTACTCCGATCGACTTGAAATTTTAACACAATATTCTTGATATATTATGCATTTATTTAAAAAATTTAAAAAAAATGAAATAAAAAATTTTAATACTTTACCCCGCCCTTAAATATTTCGCGGGGCGAAATAATAAAAAATCGCTGCATTCCAACGATGCAAACTTCGAGACGATGGATTAACGCGGAACAGGATTTTTGCGCGATTATAACTATAAATAAATGAAATTCTTTCGGATCGGATTAAGAATTGTGTCTCGAAACTGATATTTCAGCCAGTACGTGGCTGATACTCCGTATGGGCGAAACGAAAATGAAATATTTTTCGTTGTCGACGTCCGATGAGAACGCGCCGAAGTACACGATCTTGATGTTTCTTCGATATTGTCCCCTGCTCTTCGCCGCATACCAACACACACCAAGGCGATGCAACGAAGAAATAATAAGAACGAGAGTGCTCAGCGTTCTTTGTCGCACAATATGTGACAGGGGAATAATGTCAAGCCCAGTGTGCCATGTTCCTTCGTATATCCATTTTACCGTTCTATACGCACACGCGTATTGTAATACGGACGGACGGATTATCGTTTGAATTATTCCATTCACAAATTTTGTACGCGGGATTGGAGCGAATAAAGGAGGCGACGTGGCGATCCCTTGCCTCCTCGTCGCCAGTTCATTATACATTTATAAACTAGTTTGGCAGGAGACACGAACAAGGAAGGGGGGGGGGGTCGAAATTCGAGAGGGGATGCAAAAGTCGATGCAGAAAACTGAGAACCAGTCCAGGTAAAAAAAATATCGAAAAGCTATGTTGAGATTAAATTGAATATACGTTTCGTACAAACAAAATGCAGGGGTTTTCAACTTTTGAACCACGTGGAATACTCAATATAAGAAATGATTTTTCTAACAATTCAGTAAAGGTCAAAGAATTAAGATTAAGTAAATTCGATAAATTGGAAGGAGGTCTTTAACTTTTGAACGACGTGGACGATTTACGGTAGGACACCACTGTGACAAGCCGAAAAAGGTTGGTTTTCGGTTTTTTTGTCTGTTACGGTAAACCGGAGTTAAATTCGCATTAAGGCGGGATATACATTTACAACGATAAAAAAATCGATTTCTTTTTTTTTTTCTTTAAACTATAGAACTATCTATGTAGAATATTTTCCCAAAGTTTCGAAGCGAAATTCGAAAAACTTCAAACGTTACAGCCCGTCAACGCTGTGCCTCACCGCTCGGATTTGCAGCGGGCGTAAACTTCAAACGCGTTTTTCTCAAAACTGCATTATCGAAATTGGCGTGCAGGATTACCCAAAAACTATTACGGGGAGATATACACCTAGGAGCCGGAAAAAAGGTCATTTTTGTGAATTTTTTCAAGGAAAATTATTTGAAATTTCGGATTGGGGTTTTAATGATCTAAAAGTATATACTTTCAAAAATATGTTTAATTTTCTTTATTTGAAAATATCAAAAATATACAAGGATATTGTATGACCCTTGGAGCGTCGTAAAAAAATCTGCGTATACGGAACCCACTGGCGTTTCTTCAAAAATCATCTGAAAAAAAACCAAAAATATTATTAAATTAGATACTATAATCTAGTACTTGTCATAGCCGATTTTGAAAATATCGATTTAAGACAAAATGGCGGACGGTTGAACATAAATAGTGATTTTTGGGCCAAAAATTAGTTATTATTTTGCCTATAAAACAAAAACTAAGTAACGGAAAAAAAATCCTATGACAATTACTAGATAATGGTGTATAGAATGACCACAAAAAACCTCAAGGCAATCGGTTTATTGGTTTTCGAGAAATGTTGGGTATCGATTTGAAAAACGTGGTTTTGTGAAAAACGCGTTTGAAAATTTGAGAATGAATAAATCATGAAATTTGTCAGCTTACATGGAATCATCGATACCAGGCCCATAGTGTAGGTCTTATACGGTCGACGGAATGTTCATAGCTTCTAAATCCTCGACCTCGACCATCTAGGTGTATATCTCTCCTTAAGCCGATTGATTTGAAACTTGGTAGAAATATTGATAATATTGGTACCTACTACTTGACAAAAATTGTTTTTGAAAGATGAAAAAAAAAACTACTTTTTTAATCCACATTTTACAGAAATGTTGCGTGAAATGTTGATATTTTTTTGTAAATGCGTGCTATTTTCTCAAATTTGCATTTTCTTGATTATAAATACCGTCACATAGAAACTATACATGTTCTAACTGAAAAAATGTTTGAACTTTTTTGCAAATCAAAGTCTACGGGAAGCTAGACTGCAACGCCGATTCTGGAACACTCTGCCACAGCTCCGCCATTTTGACGATGGATTAATTTTAAAAAAAATTGTTTCGTATAGTTAAATATACTATTACAGTATATCTAAAGTTTAATAATTATTTCATAGTTTAAAAAATCCCTCAATATTGCTTATTTTTTTCCTGTCTAAATGTATATCCCGCCTTAAGGGTAACTTTGACAGTTTTCGAGGCTACTTTAACAGAGCGCCTAAATACGGTTTAAATGTGGGCTTTTTAAAACGTTTTTTTCTGTTGTCACTCCAATTTATCATAATGTTGCTCAAGTTGATTTTGATCTCAATGATAATTATGAGACTGATTAAGTGCCTATAATAGTACCCTAGGTACTTGATATTTTTATGCAAAATGTTTCCTTCATAAAGCCGACAATTTGATTGTAATAAATCATTGTTTTTCATTTAACTCCATGTATAATGCATAAAATATTAATTTTTTTATCATAATGATTTCAAAGGAACCCTTAATCTTTGACATAAGTTGCATTTCAGGAAGGGTCTCGTTTTCACAATGTTTGTCTATACAACGCCGCAAGTCCGTTTTTCAACTTTACAATGACCATCTCTCCTCTGTATAAACTCGGAAATCCACCAACTGTTGAAGAGTCTTAAATTTGCAATATTGAACCTCTACAACGATCTAGCCTCATGATTATTCCTAGAAAATATTTATTCGTATTTGTATCAACTACACAATACAAATTTGCAATATTGCATTAATTCTATAATGTATCAACTCTACAAGAACTTTGAGTACTCAACGTTCAACTGGGCAATATTCTTGTTAGCTCTACACAGCTGATATATTAGGAGTACAACTTTGCAGTGACCGTTTTACTTAGAGAGCCACTGCGGCCGAAGTAGTGGCCCTAGCTCAATAAAAAAAGTGGCATTTTAAACTAGAGGCTCTGCCAATGTAAACAATTTAAAAAAGCTAACGGATACGTGTATGCATTATAAAGTTATAGGCACTCAAACATGGCAACCTACGAGCCGAATTCTCAGTATTTGCGGGAGGTTATGATTTACTTCTTCAACATCAAGAAATCTGCGGCTGAGGCCCACCGTTTGCTTGTAGATGCTTACGGGGAGGATTCTATTAGTGAGAAAACGTGTCGGCGGTGGTTCATCGACGCCCAAACCGAATATTCACGGATCCAAAGTGATGCTGTGTATCTGGTGGGACCAGCTGGGCGTTGTGAACTATGAGCTGCTTAAACCATCCGAAACCATCACAGGGGAACTCTATCGACGTCAGTTGATGCGCTTGAGTAAGGCACTCAAAGAGAAACGGCCACAATTCAACGAAAGACATGTCAAGGTGATACTGCAGCATGACAATGCCCGACCCCATGTTGCAAATGTCGTGAAAAAGTACTTGGAAACGCTGAAATGGGAGGTTTTATCCCACCCGCCGTACTCTCCAGACATTGCCCCTTCCGACTATCACTTGTTCCGCCAATGGCACACGATTTGGCTGACCAGCACTTCGGTACTTACGAAGAAGTCAAAAATTGGGTCGATTCCTGGATTGCCTCCAAGGACCAAGACTTTTATCGACGCGGGATTCGAATGTTACCTGAAAGATGGGCCGAGGTCGTAGCTAGCGACGGGCAGTACTTTGATTAAAAAATATGTAGCCACTTTTTGATAATAAAGCCTTAAACTTTTGAAAAAAACGGTCACTGCAAAGTTGTACTCCTAATATCAGGTGTAGTCTTTATTGAAGAAGAAGGAATATATATATATATATGTATATATATAAGAATATAAATAAGCATTGAAGAAGATATTTTACATTCTCATTCGATGTATGAGCGAAATTCGTGAATTTTATACCAAAATGAGTAAGAATACGGTTTTTAGCGATTAAAAATATTTTTCATATATTTTAAAACCCCTTTTTCGCCCGTTAGGAAGGGTCACAATCAAAGATAATGCCACAAATCGGAAGAACAGGCGATTTTACGTATAGAGTGACATTATTTCAGCTGTAGACTGAAAAAATATCCTTTTTCTCTCAAGTGTTCAACATAGTCGCTTGGGCGTTAATGGGCTAATATATGTCTCCTTCAATTTACACACCTGATATATTAGCTACTGTGAAATTAACAAGAATATTTTCCAGTTGAACGTTGAGTACTCAAAGTTCTTGTAGATTTGATACATTATAGAATTAATGCATATTGTAAATCCTTCATTGTGTAGTTGATACAGATTCGAATAAATACGTAGTAAGGATAATCATAAGGAGGTTCAATATTGCAAATTTGAGACTCTTATACAGTTGGTGGATTTCCGAGTTTATGAAGATGAGAGATAACGTCATTGTAAAGTTGAAAAACGGACTTTCTACATTGTAGAGATAAACATTGTGGAAACGAGACCCTTCCGCATTTCAATACCTTGTCAAAGCAACCCTACATTCGAGGTTACTTTGACACTTTAAACAAGTATATATAACATTGGGGGGGGCTTGACTTTCTTATACATTTGATAGCCAAAGGACAAATTGTTCTATTGGAGCAACAAAAGTTGGAATTCAGGATGTTAAAAAAATGTCATCTACGAAAAAAAACTTCCGAAACCTGTTTAAAGTAACCCCTATTCTACGGTACATTATTTATTTGGGATTTGGAGAAAAGGTATGTAAGTAAACATACATTGAACTTATTTCGTGAACATTTTTATGAAAAAGAATAAAAAATTAACAATGTTATTGAGGTATAATAGAGTCTCTGTATAAAAAATGTGGTCCAATGGTCGGATCGATAATGTGACAACGGTTGATCGGAAAAATAAAAATAAAATATTTTATACTCTATATAAATGTAGTTCTCGTTGTAAAAATCCCAAAATAGCGGGAGATAAAAGAGTGTCATTTTGGAAAAAAAATTACTTATATTTGGGGGCTTAGGAATACTTCAAAAAACGGCTACGTACAACAATAGCTACTGCATTTATGAAAATTTTTATTTTCTTCAAACCGAAAATTGGATAATTATAGCTAGAGTCTGATACTATCCAGATCAAGAAAAACGCGATTGGAATTTTTCATGTACGTAAATCGTTGTACCACCTGCTCTCGTTAAATTGTCTGCAACTTGATCAATTTTCGATATTTGAACTTGAACATTTGTTCACATATTCTTGACTATGTATACTTTGAGAAAAGGCAAAAGAAAAATCGATTGTTTTGACTCGTCACGGTGGTGTCTCACCTCAATATAAGAAATGATTCAACTTTTAATTCCCTCGCGAGCGTAACAAAATGGATACGCGAAAATCCTGATGCAGCGAAATTCCGCTGTCGTTACGAAGATTATTACGTTGTTCGCTCGATTTGATTATCTGCGTGCGACGCAGTTTGGTGTTGGCCTTGTCACGAATTACACGTTTCTGTGTTCCCGATGTTCTGCAACTCCACGTTGCATCACACTCGGGTTTCATTTCGGCTCGTGGCACGATTTTGCTTTTGTCATTCCTACGAAGAGCCTACTTTGCGGTACGACTTCGGACTTGGGTCGAACGTCCATGCGTTCTCGGGTTTCGCACTCCACGACACGCTGATCCTCGTGCTCCTCAGTGTATATTCTGCTTTTTTTTTATTGATTTGTATATTGTTCTACATTAATTCACAATTTTCCTTTTTTTTCTCTAAGACTCAGAAAAGGCGGACAGGCAAATTTATGTACAGTGGGTAAAAAAAACGTATTTGTACATCTCACACGAAACTGTTGTCAATTTGGCTTTATTTTTCCGTTCGTGTTTTCCCAAGATTTTTGTAACCAGACACCGTGTATATTAGGGTGGCCCAAAATTGAGCTTTATTTTTTTTCCTTTTTCTCACCATCCAATTATATTCTTTAAAGAAAATTGTTTCGGAATCTGCAAGCGGTCAAAAAATATTTAGAGGTCGCCTTCCAAAAATCCAAGTTTTCGTTGAAAAAAAAACGATTTTTTAAAGAAAATTTGAATTTTTGGGAGGCTTGAGCGACCTCTAAATATTTTTTGCAGATTTTGTGACCATTTTTTTTTCTCTTTAAAGAAGATAATTGGATAGTGAGAAAAAGGAAAGAAAGCTCAAGTTTGGGCCACTGTAATTTATATTGAAGGTAAGCTATCGAATGCAAAAAATTAACAAAGCGTTTAATTTTTTTCGAAGGTTAATTTGAAATATACGACGTGTATAAATACTTTTTTACCCACTGTAGTTAAAAACAAAGAGGAGAAATATTTCTGGATTACTCTTTTATTACGATGGTGAAGTTTGCATCGTTGGAAAACAACGAATGTTAATTCTTTTTTTCATTGCTCACGTTTTTTTCGCCAATTTAAGATACGAAAATCACTCAAGCGGTTTTTTCTTATCCTCTTAATAGGTCCACGATCTTAAGCCATGAAAATTAAAGATTGCAATAAAAATGAAGAAACTAAAAAGTTTTCGTTGCATTCTCACGATGCAAACTTCAACGCCATCTTTACTCTATGAGATGATTTATTTCCTGGCGCGAGATCCTGCATGTGCTTCTCGAGCTGCATTTTATTGCATTTTCGAACAGCAAAACGATATCACAATCGTTGTAGATTTAATTTACTCATTTAATGCCGTATCGTCGATACGAGGGCTTATGACGAATGAGTACGCGATAAAGATTTTCTTTGCATTCATGAGTAATGCGCGCGAGTTCGGGTTAATGTTTTCCATTTATTCCTGGGGTGTCGCAGTTTTTTTGGGATAATTAATCAATTAGCAATTCTATTCATTATTCAACGCATGCACTTCTATGAGGACCTACGGTACATTTTAACAAATGTTATTTTTTATTTTCAATCATCCTTCATATGCCCTTAAGGGCCGTTGCAATTTCATCCCTTGCACTTTTGCCTCTACCATTTCCAGTTTGTTGGGGACTCCCCAGAATGTCCCCCACTGCTACTTTTTGCACTGTAGCGACTGCACGTCCACTACGACCGATCGTTTTTGCACGTGCATATATTTTCCAATACGCCAACCAATATTATTTTTCTTTATAAAAAGTGATTTGTCTCTATTGATCCTTATGTAAAAATGACATTTATAAATTTTTTTAACGCATTATAACTAACGAGTTATATCCAGCACGTGACCGGAAAAAAGAGAAATTTTCTTAATTGTTTTCTGGGAAAACGTGAGCAGGGTTTCTAGCTTTTTTTTTAAATTTTACCTTAAAGAGTATGGTTTAAAGTACCTTTTCTAATTTTGTATTGGAAAATATTCATAAATGTGGTAGATACAATGGTAGACCATTGTAAACATATTCATAATTTTTTTTCTGGGAAAACATGTGTCGGTTTTCTATCTTCTTGTTTGTACATTGGAGAGTATGGTTTGAAGTATCTTTGACACTTTTGTATTGGAAAATATTTATAAATGTGGTAGATACAATGGTAGACCACTACTGCTCGAAAACAAATCACCCGAAATTAAAAAATCAAACGCGTTCAGTTTCCGCACAAAATTATCTAGTGCTTGGATGAAGGATTTAGTAAAATATTGTTTTATGAAACAAAAAGGCCGCAGTCCAAAGTGAAAATATCGATTTTCGGCGAACAAACTGTCTATTATTATTTTTTGAAAACGATGCATCGAAAAAAAGAATTACTTCCTTCAAGCACTGCTTTTTGATATGTAAAATATGCTTGCAAAATTTCAAGTTGATCGATGCACTGATTTGTGAGAATTCGTAGTCACCTACCTAAAAACGCCCATAACTCCCTCAACATTCAACAAATCGCCTTGAAATTTTCGGAGAATATTTTTGCAATGTCATATTTTGAGAGTTCGCCGAAAACAAAAAACCGAATTTTTCCAAAATTTCAACTAAGCCCTCAATTACTGGAGGAAACATTCTAAATATTTTTATTGGTCAATAATAATCACGAGTAGGAGTATATTTGCCGAGAGAAACTTCCCATTTATTTACTCCGCAGATGCATTGACATTTGCGGATGAAATATATGAACGCCCATTAGTTCGTCCTATTAATTTCCGATTCCCCAATTGAAGCTTTTCTATACCCGTTTCTCAATTAATTGTATGGTGAAGATACACAGGAGTATAACAATTGTGTACACCCCTCCATTCCCGAAGGGTTCCTCGTACACTTTTCTCACGAGATCCCTTCGAGGCTGCGAAAAATAGGAGGCGTTTCCCGGGCGAGGGCCCTTTTCGAACCTCGTAGGTGTCAGATACCTCGATAAAGAGAGATAGAAAAAAAGGCAATTGATGCTCCGATATTCCAACCCTCTTCACGCCTTGTATTTATTGAACACGGTTCTCGTATATTTGGGCCGAAATATCTCGCGTCTTTCGAGACGTGACGGCTCGCGATCACAACATTTGTCAAACAGAGGTTCATAGACCCGGGCGATTCCGCCTCTTCGTAGGATTTACCAGAAGCCTGTTTCTAAAGTGGGGCTCGTTAATGCCCCTCGGTCGGACGAAGAGCCAAAACAATAACTCAACGGAAGCAAATGGTTGGAATTAATCGTGCTGATAGGCTTCTTCGTTGAAAAATCGATCGATCGTTTCAGATCGAAAGACTGACAAAAAAATTGAACACCGCCCCGAAGCAGAACTATCAGAACGATAAGTAGTTTCGAGAAAAAGTATAACAAATCTCACAATGATAATCTTGAGAGCATTGATGTATTTCTCATTTGTACGATCAGTCCCGATGTAAATTGATCTCGATTTACAGAATTTCAATAAATTGTGTTGTGATGAAATTCTATTTAGAGAATTTTAATATACAATGTTGTGATAAAATTCTATTTAGAGAATTTTAATACACAATGTTGTGATAAAATTATACTTAAAACATTTTAATATGTTGTGAGGTGATACAATTATTTTCAGAATTTAAATATATTATGCTGTGATAAAATCATTTTTGGAAATGTTAATATATTGTGCTGTGATATATTTTTTTGTTAATTTTAATGTAATTACGTTGGGATAAAATTATTAATTTTTATAAAATATATAGTGTTGTGATATAATTATTCTTAAGAATTCTAATATATTGTGTTGTGATAAAAAAAAATTTGGTGATTTTAATATATTGTGCTGTTAGTTATCGTTTGACCGTAACGTTTGGCGAAAATTGCTTTTTCCTTTAAGGCCATGTATCACAAGCTACAAAATTTTTACGCGGTCACAACGGTATTGCAGAATTCGTAGTTTTTGGCTATGAGCCACTGCAAAATACCGTCAAATGTCACAACAATCGTCTGCTACTCGCACCACAGCAAAAGACAGAGGCCCAATAGACGATTGTTGGTGCAAGTCCACGTATGATGCGTGTACATGTGTGCACGTTCACCATGCGGGATGCCGCCAGTGGGAAAACTGATGCACTAGATTTTCAGTATTGCCGATAATATTTTGAGCTCCAAAAAAAACTCCAATTTCCTCGTTTCCATAAAATAAGTTGACACAATGCTCAAAATATATTTTTTTCCCTGTCGAGAGCCTAACAGTCGTAGAATGTACATGGATTCGGTGCTTCAGTTAGTAATCCAAAATTCATTCTATGGCAACTACGATCTATAAAGTTTGTTTCAAAGTTGCGAAATATGTCGACCGTCAGGCTCTCTCTTCAACAATATCGCATGTACACGATGAATTTCACCTCAGTTGATCGTCGCGTTTGTTCGAGATTAGAGTTAAAAATTTCTAAGTGGTCGAAGTGTGCGATACATGGCCTTAATAATGATATTCCGAGCTTTTCGCTGCTGTCTTTTGTTCCCGTGGAGATCGTGGCAAAATATGAAAAGCTGAAGGGAAGCGCCGAACGAGATTCCAGTGACTGTTCCAATGTGTCTCTGAATGCTCGACGAGCGCGGAGAGTCACTCTGGGTATATCTACCGGAAGTCCGGCCTACGGAGTTCCGGTACTAGACACACATTCGCCTCGTTTAACTTTCGTTCTTTCACTCTCGATCACTCTCTCTTTCTCTCTCTCCCTTGCTAGTAGGCCCTCTGTCTTCGTCTCGCTATTATCAGTCCATTTTTCTCTCTTTTGCTCCCGTGCTTCCCGATCATTTATATGCGAGCTTCTCTAATGCTGACAAAGTGTTTGTCCCTTTACACGATACGATCTCGCATGAAAAAGTGAGAACTTGATGTATGTACTTCTACGTCGTACACCAACAAGATTGAACTCTCTCTCTCTGTCTCTCTCTCTCTCTCTCTCTC
Source organism: Ophion obscuratus (assembly GCA_964007375.1). Classification (NCBI taxonomy): domain Eukaryota; kingdom Metazoa; phylum Arthropoda; class Insecta; order Hymenoptera; family Ichneumonidae; genus Ophion; species Ophion obscuratus. The sequence continues at coordinate 47,691,558 of OZ023312.1, forward strand.
TCTCTCTCTCTCTCTCTCTCTCTCTCTCTCTCTCTCTCTCTCTCTCTCTCTCTCTCTCTCTCTCTCTCTCTCTCTCTCTCTCTCTCTCTATCTCTCTCTCTCCCCTCCCTCCCCCCTCTCTCTTAAATGCTCTCGAGTTCCTGGACAAGGAGCACCACTGTCTTTGGGAAAGCTCATAGAAAGCCACACACCATGTACAGTTCCAATAGGAGGAGAAGGGAAATATTAAAGCAGCTGAAGGTCTGTGAGAATAAGTCTTTGCAACGAGTACACGTACTTACCTACAAAAAATAAAAGCCCGAGAGGGACAAAAAAGGAGTCAGGGGGAAGACACAAAGCCAGAGACATTAAGTACTTATACAAAAATGGTACTGGCTCTCTTCCTATGGCTTTGTACACTTACATACAAACACTTATATATTAGTTAGTCATATACTATACATGTAGTATCTATGTGCATATACACCTATAAATGCACACATAATTAAACTCGGTTTAACGTATAACCTATATATTTATTTCACTATGTATTAATAAAAGATAGTCTTCAAGTTTGCATCGTTGGAATGCAACGAACATTTCTTTTTCTTTTTTTATTTTCTCATTTTTATTATTATACAAAATATTCATTTCCATGTTTAAATTGTAGATCTCTTAAGAAGATTGGCCACAAGAAAATCGAGCAAGTGAAAAATAATCATTTCCATTGCATTCCAACGATGCGAAGTTCAATCTCATAATAAATGGGGAAAGAACAATTTAAATGGCGTTGAAGTTTGCATCTTTGGGACGCGACAAAAATTATTTATTTTTCTCTCTTTCGTTTCTGTGATAATCTATATTTTTTTTACTGATTAAAATCTCGAAGTTTTGAGGATAAGAAAAACCACTCGAGTGATTTTCGTACCCTAAATCGGCGAAAACATAGTGATCAATAGAAGAAAAATTCATTTTCGTTGCAATCTTCAACATCATATTGTTGCACGATGCAAACTTTAACATCACATTTTAAACCGACCCCATGGAATCTTGGCTACCAGCACATCTGACTTTTTTGCCATAACGTTCAAGTTTTTTCTAATTGGGATTCAACGGAAGTTCATTTTTCTTCTATCGCTTACATTTTTTCACCGATTTAGGGTACCAAAATTACTCAAACGGTTTTTCTTATCTTCATTAGAGCTCCACGACCGTAATCTATTAAAAAAATGTAAAAATAAAAATAAAAACAAAGAGATGAAAAGAATGTGAACATAACGTTCGTTGCCTTCCAACGATGCAAAAACCAAACTGCGGTGTCCTTTTTTTTAACGATTAGTTGATTTCGAGAATGGTACGATCCTGGAAATGACTTTTATATGAATACGCTTTAATTCACGCAAAGGTAATTTTGCAGACACTGGTTTTTATGTGATGTTGGGTGTAGATTCGAAAGATCACTGTGAGAATGGTCCTCGAAGTTGAATGTCTTAGAGATCACCCTTCCCCACGAGATATAATTATATAGGTCACATAGTTACCAATGTGTATGCGTGCGTGTGTGCGTTCGTGCGTGCGTGCGTGTGTGTTTGTGTATGTGTGTGTGTGTTTGCGTGCGCGTGTGTGTGTCTTTGTGTCTTTGTGTATGTGATACATATGCACACACAGGCGTTACGTATTATATGGAGTTGCATTGTACAGTTATAATTATCTCGTGGTAGAAAGTCAAAGATGTTATACTCGCAATTTTCTGCCCACACGCGCGCTCCGCAGCATCTCTCCAATGGCTCCACTTCGCTCGCGGGAAAATACTTGAGCGTTTCTCAATTTTCACAATCAGCCATGAAAACAGCAAGTAATATTGCACATTAAATTTTCGCAACTTTGTTACAAAAAAAAATACATCCGGTAGTTCCAGAGCCGTTGAAGGCGTTGCATCTGTGTGGCTCACCGAAAAATTTGACTTTTTGGGGAATTCTGAAGAAGTAATAAAATTAAGGTTTGCAGGGTCTATTCTACATGTGTTGACATGTTCTTTTAAATTATGAAAAAATACAACACGGTGGCTTAGTCGCAGCTACAATAAGAGCTTTTTTAGTCGCTCTGCAGGAGGAAGCAGAACTTTTAGAGACTAGCACCTACAGGAAAAAAAAGTCGTTATTCACATTAGTTTTGCTAGAGAAATACACGCGATTATTTGAAAATATGGTATTTTCTTAAAATGACATCATTTTGATTAAATTTGTTTTTTTTTTCGCAAAAAAATCGGCCTTAATTTATTTACAAAAAACGAGAATTGTTGATGAATCGTAAAAATCGTGTGTACTTTTTTAGACAACCTATCTAAGAAGCTATAGTTGAAATTGCAAGTCAATCAGATGAAAACCGCTCAAATTATGCGTTCTCTCGATTTCAAAAACGTTGTTTCGAGAAAATCGCGTTTTTGTCAAATTAGTTTCTTAACTGATTTGATAGGCCTCGCGCGGAATTGAAGGTCTCATTTGGATTCTTTGTGTACCCACCAAGGCATTCTGATAATAGGTATTCAGTCAGGTCGCTGTATATTTTTCGTACGACTGTACTAACCGACTCCGAATTGCTACTTTCACCGTCCAGGCTGTTTTATGCGTTTCGAAGCGCGCGGAGGCGCTTCGAAAAATGAGCTCAAAAAATTAAAAACCAAAAAAAAATCGCGCATAATTTCTTTTGCATATCCTTCTTGCGACGTTTATACACCATTGAAGCCTATGCAAAAAAAACGGCCAATATTTTTTGCTACTCGGATGTAACGCCTCAATTTATGAGCGAAGGATTATTATAACAAATAGAAGATCGCAAAAAAACTCCCATTAACGGTTAAATTTATCGATCGAAGACGGAAGTCAAATTGCTCAAACATTTGCTCCTCTTCGATACGATCCATGTGCTTTTTCGATTATAATAATTCAACGGATAACGCTCCACCGTGAATTTGCGATAAGGAGAATGTTCCGCTTATCTTCTTCCTCTGCGCCTTTCTTCCCTTCTTTTCAATACGGATAGACGGAACTGGCTGACTGAAAAAAATGGGACGCGTGTCGGCTTGACTTGGTCGCGACACCCCACCAATCTTTCGAAACGTAACATCGTTATCTATTCATGCATTCGAGCTAAATTTACTAAAAATCCATCTTTTCCAGTTCTACGCGGCTATAATTCAATAGATAATCCCATGGGCATAAACGATTAAGGCTCGATATACATTTACAACGATCAAAAAATCGGTTTCGTTTTTTTTTTCTTTAATCGATAGAACTATCTATGTAGAATATTTTTCCAAAGTTTCAAAGCAAAATTCGAAAAACTTCAAACATTACAGCCCGTCAGCGCTGTGCCTCACCGCTCGGATTCGCAGTGGGCGTGAACTTTAAACGCGTTTTTCTCATAAATGCATTATCGAAATTGGCGTGCAGAATTACTCGAAAACTATTGAGCCGATTGAGTTGAAACTTGGTAGAAATATCGATAATATTGGTACCTGCTACTTGACGAGAATTGTTTTTGAAAAATTGAAAAAAAAAAAAAATACTTTTTAAATCCACATTTTACAGAAATCTATACATGTTCTAACTGAAAAAAGTGTTCGAACTTTTTTGCACATCAAAGTCTACGGGAAGCTAGACTGCCGATTCGCAACTCCCGTGGCGACTCTGCTGTAACAATCTGCCACAGCTTTGCTATTTTAAATGATGAATTAATTAATTAAAAAAAAATTGTTTCGTATATTAAAATATACTATTAAAGTATACCTAAAGTTTGATAATTGTAGAATAATTATTTCTAAGCTTAAAAAATCCCTGAATATTGCTTGATTTTTTCCTGTCTAAATTTATATCCTGCCTTAACCGTTTATATCACCGTGTCATAGTTCTGTAACAAACCATCTAAGTCCTCACAAAATTCCGTATCGACACTTAAGGGGGAAGTTTCTATTTGGAGAGGAAAAAATTGCTGATCTTCATGATTTTTTTTTAAGGAAAGAATTCTTCATCATTTTTGAGAATGAGGCTATGTTTTATTACTACTTCTGGCTGTTACATGGTATTTTTTTAAATTATTGATCTTAAAAATGACGGCGGTATGGCAGGGTCTTGTAAGCGGGTTACGACGGATGTTTTCGGACGGCGTGACACGTAGCGTCGGCAGGATTAATCTGAAAAAAAACCAACGTAATTTTTTCTTTTATTAACACTCATACGCATAATATGAACCAAGAAAAAGTGAGAAATGTTGAAAATCGATTAAATGGTACGCTTTGAAACAAAAAGATTGAATTTTCCGAAGAAAATGACTACGTTTTGCGATAAAAAATATATTTTTTTTTATTTTCAAAAATATTTAGCATCATGTTTCAGACCATAAGGTTAGAAAGATTTATACCAAATTTCATCAGAATCGGTCGATTAGTTTTTCAACTATGTCACAGTTTTGAAAATGCAGTTTAGAAGACCGTGGGGTACCTCACGGTGTTGAAGTTTGCATCGTTTGAACGGAACCCAAGTTCTTTTTTACACTTTAATTTACTTATTTTTAATATTAAACAAGTTCTTTTTTTCGTAGATTTAAATAGTAGATCGCTAAATAAGTATCTTCAAAAATTGTTATGTGATTTTTGTAGGCGAAATATGCCAAAACTAAATCAAGGCAATTGAGAAATATTCATTTTCATTGCGGTCTAACGATGCGGACTTAAACCTCATCATACCTTCGCCCTTTTGAAAGATCAATATGAAAAAAAATACCATGTAACAGCCAAAAGTAGTAATAAAACATACCCTAAGTCTCAAAAATGGCGAAGAAAACTTTCCTTAAAAGAAAACATGAAAATCAGCAAATGTTTTCCTTACCTAAAGATACCCCCACCCCCTAAACCTTTTTTTTAAATCAGGGCCACACGACGGCTACAAACTATTTTATGAGTTTTCAGTGCAATTCATGTAAACTAGATGGCGTTAGTTGGACCAAAATGTGTTCGAAGTCCGTAACGTTACGAATGTGCGAAAAAATTGCAAAAATCGAAAAAATATCATAACGACAAGCGATGTGTGAAAAACGTTGCGTGGCGTTGCGTAGTGCTACAACAAGCAAAACAACTGCTTCAAAGCATTCCACACGTCATAAAGGAATGTTACGACATAATGTAACGTGTCTGTCACACTACCTTTATTGCTTTATAACTAGCTCGCAGATAAAAAAATTCAACAAGTACATAATACGTGGTTTTTATTGATCAAATCCTACCATAAAGTCGACAATTTTTTATATTTTTACGTCGTTCATTTATGAAGGGTTAATTGAATTATAGAATCGTAGCGCGAGGAAGTAAGCTGT
>OZ023312.1:47701906-48169052 GCA_964007375.1 Ophion obscuratus
CACGACGCAGAAGGGGACAATCGTTGATGAGAACCGAATTACAGAAAATAATGAGATTGAAGGTTGCATCGTTGGAATGCAATAACAATAATAATTGTACAATCGTTAGAATTTGTTTTGGTCAAAATTCGTAACGAAAACGCCTTAATCTTTTTTCGAGCCGCATTTTTGGATATCTACAATTGAAATGTGAAAACAAATATTGCGTGAAGCAATTAAGATGAGAAAATAAAAATGTAAAAAAGAATTCTTGTCGCATTCCAACGATGCAAATTTCAAGACTATACGAAATACGGATTCCAATGTTTCATTTTCTGTAAATATTCTGAAGCTTTGTTTCCGTTCGATGTGTTTTATGTATTTTGTTTGCGCCCAGCGAAGGAACTGATTTCTTGGTTATTAAAAGACTGTGGCGCAAGGGAAAATCGGTTAATTTTAATCACTGAAGGATGAAAACAAATATGTTCAATTTTATTTACCATATCCTTCATTTGCAACAACATTTGCATCGTTGGGATGCAACGAGTATTTTTCTTTATTTCTCCATCTCTTCATTTTTTTACCATCTAAACTCTTTTTTCCGCGTTTGGGTTGCGGACCCCCAAGAAGAATGTTCAAAAATGTTCGAGTGATTTTTATAGCCGATATGGAGTGAAAAATAAAGTTGGGCAGTAGAAAAAAAAATAATTCTCGTTGCTCTCATCGATATAAAATTCAATACCGTAAAAAAGTCATAATTTTGTTAAAGAAAAGTTATCAGCGCCATAATTTTTCAACGGGTTAGCGGGTCGATCCCAAATTTTGCGTGCAGGTTTAGAATAAAAGAATAAATGATGCATCCAATTATCAACGCCATCGTAGGATTACTGTAAAAGTTCTGTACATCCTTGAGTGAAACTACAATCGCGCGACTGTAGTTTCGCGACGTCGCATTTCTTTCCTCGAAAATACTGTATCGCGAGCTCGGTAGCGTTCAAAAGCGCCGTAGTACAAAGTATGACGTGCTCGTCTATATAATCTCCAACGAGTTTAGGGGCTACATTTACCTCGAGGCCCGAAAAAATTGCCAAATTCCGATTTTTTTCCCGAAAACGGTTGGTCAAAAAGAAACGCTTTTTTAAACACGAAGATATTGAGAACATAAAAAAAATGATCAAAAAATACAGAAAAAACTACAAAAAATTGTCCGCCGGCAGATGATGACATTTTTTTTTCGCGACGTTTGGCAGTGGACTCTCTCCAGCCTAAACCGCCCATCGGAAGTCTAAAAACCAAACGCATTGTTCAAGTTAACCATAAATACGAGTCGTTGTAGAGACGACTATATGAGACGAATTAAAACTCCAGCATACAAAATCAATGAAAAAAGTCGTCACTTTTACGTCACTATTAAAAAATGAAGATCGATTTTTAAAAAGTGAGATCGTCAACGACCTTTCAATGTTTCTCGTCATATCTCCTGTGAGTTTGGAACCAATCCGTCAAGTGGTTCTCGAGATATCAAGTCCACCGACTTTGAAAACAGTGTTTCGAGCAAAACTAGGTTAACCCTTCGTGGTCACACGCATTTCACCGTTCTCGATTGTCACACTGGGTCGATTCTACCCGGTCCATTTTTGAACCAGTATTGTGACCAAACTGTCCGTCGGAAAAATCTCAAAAAATTACACACCATCCTTCAAACGTTCTAGTCGATGTACGGAAAAAAATGCATGAAAAATCAAATGGTAACATATTCATAAACATTCATAAAGAAGAAAAAGGGTAAAAAGTGTTTTCACTTAAAAAATCTTAACTCCGTGAATTTTTAATATTTTCGCCTAAAATTTGAACCTGTTACTCCTTAGATATGGTCCTTTTGAAAAAAAAGAAGAAATAGTACCCTACTGCCCGTTCCAAAAAATATATTTATTCCGGTATTTAAAGGCGGTCGATTTTGGAGTAAAAAATGGTCAAATTATGAAAAAGATGACTTATATTGATGGAAAAATCGTTAAAAAGTTGTACAAATTGTTTTTTTTAAATCTCATCATCTTAAAGTTTGAAGAACAGTGCTGGTACCGCGCTGGGCCGACTGTTAGAAGCTGCCCGAGTCGAAATTTAGACCCTCCTTTAAACCTCCTTTCGATCCCAATTTGTCATTCAATGGAGGTTCAAGAGGTTCAAATGGAAATCTCAAAAACATGTATATCAGAACCTACTGAACCTCCAAAAGTGGCAGAAATTGAACTTTTTCACTCAAAGGAGGTTTAGTAGGTTCATCTGAACCTCCTTTAAACCCTAGTGAGCCTGATTTAATGCTTACGCAAACCTACAGACCCTCTTTTAAACCTCCTTTCGCCCTACTAACTCTCCTTTGACTCCTTTCACCGGTGGCTCGCAGAGCCTCCTAGCCCTCCTTTAAACCTCTTCTGACCCTACTAACCCTCCTTTAAGCCTACTTCAATATGCTGCCTACCGCTCCCCCCCCTTCTCTCCCATCGGCAGTTCACCGATATTCCAAAGAAGGGATAATTATAATTAAAAAATATTTTCAGATAAACTATATATCATTTATTTATAATAATGAAATAAACTTGAAAACACACAAACAAATGTAGTACCAGCGTACTTTACTGGACTACTAACGTATACTATATTTGTACTATACTATAGTGCATATATAGTATACGTTTAATATAACGTTTTTTTAAGTTACACGAAATAATTTATAGTTGTGACAATGTATGTATATATTTCGAATTAATAAATCAATCTTATAATAAATAATCAAACATCATATTTTTAATTCACACATATCATTTACTTTTCAGATATAGCTTAACCCTACAGAACCTCCTTTGGATCCAATCTTTCATTTTCCTTCTGCTTTGGATTCAAAGGAGGTTCTGTAGGGTACAAATAGGACTTTAGGCCAAAACGAGGTTGTGTAGGTTCACGCAAGCCGAGCCCATAGGCCTAAAGGAGGCTCCGGAGGTTGAATAGAAGGTTTAGTAGGGCTAAAGGAGGGTCGCCAACGGTGCAAATTTCTCCATATAGGTTCAAGGGGAATCAAAGGAGGGTGGCGGTCTGTGCGTTACAAAGGAAATAGGTTCTCGAGCATTCAACGGAGGGTCTAAATTTCGACTCGGGTGTAGCTCATTTCATATTGGGAATATTAAATTAAATTTTCAGGGAATATAGCTAAAAGGTCATACTATTGAATAAAAATATTTTTGGAAAATGCAATTGTTTGACCCACCGTAGATTCGCCCGCTAAATCCTCCTCCTCTCTCACTCTCTCTCTCTCTCTCTCTCTCTCTCTCTCTCTCTCTCTCTCTCTCTCTCTCTCTCTCTCTCTCTCTCTCATTCTGCCTCTTTCCCATTCCGACTACCGTTGTATATATGTGTACGTACCACTACACACGCGCTTTTGCGACTTCGTGCAAATATACACGTCAGGAAGACGTGAAGGAAAAAAAAGAAAGAACGAAAGAAAAAAAATAGTCAAACTACGCGAAGCTGCCAATGCGGCACAAAAGAGATCCGCTCGTGGCGTTTCTATTCGCTCGACGTATCAACAGGCACTATACACTCGCGCGATACAATGCGCCACGGAGACAAACGAAAGAAAGAAAAAAATCCTTGTCTCATCTAATAAAATTGACAAGGACTGTTTCGCCTCTCGTTCTAGACTTGTTTGTTTTTTGTTATCGGGTAAATTCTTCGTTTTCAACCACTCTTCCCTGTGTTGCGTAATGTTTAATAAAAAAATTTCCGCGTTCTCGTCACCGTCACTCTCGAGGCATTTGCACGGAAATTGACGAGATCGTGTGCTGATATTTTCGAACGTGCACTGTCGCGCTCGAGGCGTAACACTGCAGTGTAGTTTCACGAGGCAGGATTTCGCTTCGGTGGGAGGCAACGAAAGTTGCTTTTTTTTTTCTTAATTGCACAGATATTTATTACGCAGACTTAAGTTACGGGAATTATCGAAAAATTTGGACACTTTTGAAATCCTATTGCAGCATCTTAAAGCTCACCTGTGCAGTTTGCGAAGCTTTTCTCTTCTTCAAATCGCGACGTCATTATTCTACGCGATTGCAGCTATTTGAGGGATCATCACGGTGTAACGGGTCGAAAAATAGGTGATTTTGTCGTCGATGCTTAAAATACGCTAATCAGTGGGATTTTTTTAAAATCAAAGCACTCATGAAGAACGGAAAATACATTTTTTAAAGTTTATTTTTATTTTTTTTTTACATTTTATTTAACCGTTGAAAATATTTTCGAAAAAATGTGTCCTCACGGTGCACACGGTTATGGCCGTAAATATTATCTGAAACATAATTTGTAAAAAGATTATTAATCAGTATTAAAGCTATCTAGCTACGGAAGTTTTTTTTAAATCAAAATGGACAAAATCGCGGTGGTTTGAAAAAAGTACCGAATTTAGGCTATTTCGTCGTTAGTTTTTCGTTTAAGAAAAAAAAGATTACAAAAAAAGCTTCCATAGCAAGATAATGAATGGCGTGAAGAATGTTGTGTTGAAATTTGAGACGGATAGGTTGAAAATTCTTCCTTTGAGGGTGTACACCGTTTTGAAAAACGACATTTCGAGAAAAGGGCGTTGAAAGTTGCGAGCGCGGAATTTTCATATAAACCTATCATATCATGTACTATCAGATAATGCAAAAAAAAAGATTTTTTGAAAATTTTACACTGTGACGATCCCTTAAATAATGCATCTATTGTTGACGAAGATAAAAGTTGTTTTTTTACAAATATTTCAACTAGGTGTAAGCCCTCAAACTGGAAGAATCTCCAACCGGGTTTGAGAAAGGGTGATCAGTTACTTAGGGGTCGTCCATTAATCACGTGAGGCTGAAATAGGGGGGGAAGGGGATTGGTCAACACCACGATTGATCATACTGGGGGAAGGGGGGAACGTGACTTATCACGTGTTTTTTTGTGTAACTACGCGGACTATGCCATTTAAATATACTGACAATTTATATTATTTCGTTTTTCATAACAGAATTCCGCACTCTTTATCGCTTGTGTCTGACGTTTTTTTAACAAAAAAATACTCGTGATGGTGGGTGGGCGGGGGGGGGGGGGGGGGTGGAAACCGAACCACAATCACCATGGGGATGGGCGGCTGAAAAAGTAGCTTGAAAAACCTCACGTGATTAAGGCAGTAGTCTGCTTTAGAAGCCGAAAAAAGCGTTTTTTCAGCAATTTTTTTGAAAGGGAAGGAAATGATTGCGGTAAACGAAATTTTGAGACGATAGTGTATTATATTCAAGCTTTAAAAAACAATTTTTATTATTAAAAAATATTGAAATTTTTCAAAGTTGTAACGATTTTTCTGGGGCGCCTGGAGTCTGCACTTGTAAATCGGTGCCGGTGATGGAGGTCGTGCGATTCATCTGAAACAGTCGAACCAAATTTTTTTTTAGTTTTTATAAGTTCCTTTTCTATATGAACTAAAAAAATACCGAAGAAATTATGAAATTCCAAATTTTTTCGAAGATTGAAAAAAAATTCACGTTTTTGAAAAAAAAAAAAAAAATTCACTTTAAGTTGAAAAACAAGTAATTTAAATAGTACTTTTGTCCAACTTTTTTAGTTCAAATAGAAGATAATTTAATACTGAAGCTAGATCACTTTGATTTGTTTCGATCGGACATATATTGTTTTTGCTATCGCCGGCACCGTTTTCTAAAACTTGTGATAATGAAAACTCGAGAAAACGGGCTTTAAAGTTTTCGGTCCAAAAAAATATAAGTTTTTGGATACTTACACTAATTAGATGTTAATCAGCTATCCCCGGGCCATACAATAATTCTTCCTAGAATAGATTTAAGACAAAAACGAAAAATCGATTTTTTGAAGCCTGTAAAGCAGACTACTGCCTTCATGGACGACCCCTTAAGTTCGAAAGCGAAGAGCGAATTTCCCGTGACATCCGCCGAGACGTAATCAAACCTATCCGACAGAATCTCTCAGACTTCACGCAGCTCAAATTTGGCATGACTTTTTAGCCATCATCTAATAATATCGTTAAAAAGGGGCAAGACATGATATTTTTCCACGCGCGTTCACACGTGTACCCAACGTCAAAATTGTCGTAAGAAAAATTTACATAAACAATTCCTTCCAACCTTTCGATATCTCGACACTGCAACTTCAATAATTACCGCTATATTTCCACAACATGACCATCCGGAAGTCTGTTTCCCTTGCATATGGATTTTTTTCTTTGCGGTGACCTAGACATATATCGAGTGCCGAAAATTTTCACTGGAAACTTTTAAATGCGCGTTGGCCTCTTCCACGTTGAAAGCCTCGTGCGCTGGGAGTCCGAGGGCTCTCGAAAGCTCCCCAAATCGAACGAACGACGATTCGGACACAAAAGGGAAAGTGTCGAAGAAACGTGGGAGGGGTCAAGGGGGCGAACGGGTATGAAAAAGGAAAATAAGAAGAGAGCAGAAGAAGAAAGGGGGGCAGAAAGAGGAGAGCAATGGATAGAATAATGGAGGGAAGATGCTCGAAGACGGTGTAACGGGTCGTGTAAATCATGAGAGCTCGAGGCGGCCAGTGGCCTCTCTTACTTCGATTGGAAACAGTGCAGCATCTCTCTCTCTCTCTCTCTCTCTCTCTCTCTCTCTCTCTCTCTCTCTCTCCCCCCCTCCTTTCCCATCTAAAAGCAGCAAGACCAACACGAACTTTTTCCTCGTTCTAGCTCTAAGCAGGGCGGTGTAGCTCTCATTGTCGATTCCCGTGAAGTCGTACCATGATTACCCCGCGAGTTTTTGCTCGTTCAATAACATCCGTGCAACTTGTAGCCGCTAGATTTTACACTCGTGCATGCCTCTCCGAGGGGGCATCGGTGCAGGCAGCACCTGAAGGATTTATCATTGGCCACCCAACTAGATTCAGAAATGTCCGTCTTTCATTCGCAATCGATGGCACATGACGTAGATGGCACATGGCCTTTCATTGTCACCGATTCCAACAAACTTTCATATGCGTCGTTATTTCATCGTCGTAACGATCGCATCACTGCGAGAATTCGATTCTTTCGAGAAGAAACCTCGCCCCGTATTAAGGGGTCTTCTCACTTTAGACGCTAAAAAAGGCTACTGTCATGCATTTTTTTTTCATAGGTTTATATTATAGATATTCATATCAAAGTGTTTACACTTAATAAATACACTTTCGAAATATATTTTTTTTAAATTATTTATTTATTTAGGTCACTATTTATAGACGAAAATAGTGGTTAAAAAAATGTCCTGAAAATTGTAGGTCTACGCTGTTGATGAAATGTCGAAGATGGATCATCCGAAACAAAAAAATCAAACGGTTTAATGGCTATAGCGCATATCATACGATTTTTGATATATGCCAAAATAACAAGATGGCGGACATTTTCGAGGAAAAAACGAAAAAAGACGTGTTTTTTCACCGTTTTTGGCAAAAAATTAGTAAGTGTCAAAAAAAAAATCGTTGATGTGAGCTATAGCTATAGTTATAAAGAATATGCGGTTAAAATTTCATAAGGATCGGTTCGGTAGGTTCGAAGATTTTATCAACAAGCCGTCGAATAACTTTGTTACGAGAAAAACGCTTTTAAAGTTTGTTTGGGTTACGTAAATACATTTTTTTTAAATTGATGTATTTCGCAAGTGTATTTATTAAGTGTAACAACTTTTATATCGATATCTATCAAAAAATTCATGAAAATAAAAAAATTATCTCTCTATCAAAAATTTCTATAAAAAAAAACCTATCAAAAAATTCATGAAAATAGCCTTTCTTAGCGTTTAAAGTGAAAAGACCCCTTAACGGGCTCATACCATGTGACAATTATTTTTTTCAGTTTTTTTTATGGACCATTAAAACACACTACGTTTGAATTTGTACCACACATTTATTAACATTTTTACAGTCCCTCAATATTTTTTCAAACATAAATAACGAGTTGAATCGACTTTACACCGTTCGGAAGAGCCTCATGAGTCAAAAAAGTTGGTCGACGGCTGCCATGATTCTGGAGATTTTCCCCACCTGAAATAAAAAAATCAAACGGCATTTTAGTTTGTAGACCTGAGGCTATCGCTGGAACTCGAGTCAACTAAAAATGTCGAACATTTTTGGCACGATTTTAAAAGTTAAGTTCCAAGTTTGGTAATTTTTTTCTCGACTTTGTCAGTTTGACAAAACCTATGGCGGATATCAGAAATATTCTAGTTCGGGTGAGGACTATAGATGTGCTGACTATACCATAAAAAATTGAGCCGAGTTCGTTCAATAGTTTTTGAGATATGGAAGCCAATTTGAAATATACAGTTTTGAAAAAAAAACGCGTTAAAAAGTTCAAGTACGATTTACACAAAGAAAATGATGACTCGCCATTAGTCTGCTATACCGCGTCCACATAACATGTACACATTTTTTGCAATTTGTGCAAAAAAATGTTTCGCTTTTTTGGACCTGTCGCATGGGATGAGGGACGCCTTAAGTGAGGAGATAATACCTTCAGGCGAGGAAAAAAACTGCTGACTTTCGTAATTTAGGGCATGTTTATTACTACTTTTGTCTGTTACATGGTATTTAAAAAAATGATTAATCTAAAAAAATGGCACGATCTTCTGAACGGAATTGCGGCGGATGTTGTCGGATGGCGTGACACGTGGCGTCGGAGGGGTTGCACTGAAAAAAAATCACCGATGAGTTTTCTTTCATTAACACTCATACGCAGAATATGAACCAAGAAAAAGTGAGAAATGTTGAAAATCGATTGAATATTTTGCTTTGAAACAAAAAGATAGAATTTTTCGAAAAAAAATGGCTACATTCTGCGATAAATTTTTAAATTTTTATCGCAATATTAAAAATAAAAATTTATTATTTTTATTTTCAAGGACATTAAGGGTCACGTTCTAGACAATAAGGTTAAAAAGATCAATACCAAATTTCATCAGAATCGGTCGATTAGTTTTTTGGCTACACATCACGCCAGTTTTGAAAATGCAGTGTAAAGACGGTGGCATACCTCCGCCATTTTCAAAGACCGATAAGAAAAAAAAATACCACTCAACAGCCAAAAGTAGTAATAAAACATACTCCAAGTCTCCAAAACGGTAAAGAAATCTATCCTAAGAAAAAAAAAAAATTACGAAAAACAGAAAATGTTTCCCTCGCCTAAGGATGTTTCTCCCCTTAAAAAAAAACTGCACAGTCTCGGGACCGCAAAAGCAGCTGCAAATATCCCGAATCGCCAAAACGTCAATCGAAAACATTCGCTCCGTCGCGCGCCGTCCTCGATTCGGCAATATCCCTCAAAACGTAAGAAAGCAAACCGACGTAAAAACCCGTATCGGAGAGCGGGTGCGAGTGTCTTGTGGAATTGACAAAAATGTCAAACACGTGTCCGGCGCTCGAGCATCGCGGAGAGCCCCTCCCGAATCGTGGTGGAACGTAGGATCGAAAGAACAGAAGGGAAAAAAAGAGCAAAAACAGCGAGGGTTTGCAACGGTGCAGTGATCTTTGAGGGAGAGAAGAGCTACAGGTGGGAGCCCCGGCGGAGCCCCCCGAGCGCGACGGCCCTGAACAGCGGCGGGGTTGGGTCACGTGGGCCGCGCCCCCCTCCCCGGCCGTATACACACGCAGCGTAGCTCGCTAGGCGGGAGGTCGGATCGAGAGAGCGCCACGGCACACCGCCGAGACCCGGTGAAAACCATGCGTAGAATGCCGCTGGAACTCGGAACTGGTGGGGGATAAATGTAAGAAGGAAAGCTTCCTCCCCCCTCCTACTCCCTTCTGCCTCGCGCGCCCGTCTACCTGCGTGCCAAACCCCGCTAGAGAGCCCGAGTGTTGCCCCCTTCGAACGCGTTTTCTGTGTCGGGATAAACCGCTACGTTCGTGTTGTGTTGACGGCCCTGGAGGTAGAGACGTGAGAGAGAGAGAGAGAGAGAGAGAGAGAGAGAGAAGGAAGTAGGATCGAGCGCGGAGCGAGAAAGAGATACACCGCGAGGGCGAGCGCTCGAGCGAGTGAGAAGAAGGCGAGGTAGACGAGCGCGCCGGTAGCGCTCTCAAGCGGCTATCCCGCTAAACAACAGTAGGACACTCTCCCTGTAAATGTGTGCGTGTAAAACTTACTTATTTTCTCACCGCGCGCAGCCCACCAGTTTACGTTCACGCGGCGGATACGCGGCATTGTTGAAGTCTCGATGTCGCTCCGTCGAGCATCGAACTTTTTGTTATTATTCATACTTATCCGCGAGCAAACATATGAGTGAATTGGAGCGAGTCGAACGGATTCACCGTTCTCCTGGATACGATGCGTTAAAAAAATGTGCTAATAAACAAACTATTGATATATATATATATATGTATATATACTCTTATATATACATATATATGTATATAGATACATAGGTGACTATATAAAATATCAATGTGCGTGAGTGCGTACAGTGCGCGTGTGTCGAGCGAGGGTTAGCGCCTCGAAGCCTGCGTTTTCGGAGAGAAAAAAACGAGAGGAAACGAGGTGAAAAAATGCGAGCTATCGGGACGAGGAAACTCGCCGCTGCGATGCCCGAACTGTAATAAGGAATCGCGAGACTGTCGTGAGGGGAGATAAAAAAAGAAGCGGAAAAATAAACGAGAAGTGGCTACCGTAAACGTGTTTTTCAGTTTTCTTTTTTCTCGTATTTCGGAGTGCACCGGCGGCGACATCGGGAGAGGGATGGACGCCTTCGGCATGTACCAAGTGAGTAGCTTGCCTGGGCCCGAGAATCCAACTCTCTCTCCCCCCCCCCCTTTTTCTACCTCTCGCCCCTTCTCGCGGACGGCGCGGAAATCTCGTGCTCAAAATGGCCTTGGCTCACGGCGCGCTCCTTTCTCGGTGTGCATTTACATGTATATATAGATGTACCTCTGGCTCGGAGAGGCAAACTCCGCTGCGCTCGCCTCACCTGGATTCTTTCGTGCATATATATACATAGGATTTTTTATGTACGTCTTGAGGAATACTGGTAGTTTTCCTATCCGACGTTTCCTTCTTTTTGACGTATCGTTGACTTCTCTTTTTGCTCTGAAACTGTTGGCGGTGAGGGTCGAGGTCTCGCAGGAGAAATCGCTGTGTAACGCGAGACTATACGGGTGATTACGACGAGGTATTTTGCCGTAGCGCCCCCTCCCTCTCGCGCGTGATAACGGATGACAGGAAGATGTTTTGTTTGTAGCTGAAAAGTACGTAGTACGTTTACGCGTGTGTGTAGAACTCAAAGAGTCGATCTCGTGCGTGGGTGTACGCGTCAGGGGCTACTCTTTCGTCTCTCCCTCGATGCTTTCTCCGCCTCACCCCCCCACCCCTCTTTCTCTCCGCGGCTCGGGCACTCCTCGTTGTACGTGATGTCATATGGGATGCGCGTTACCAACCTAACCTCAAACTGGTGTGTGCACCTCTCGGATCGAGAATCACGCCCATTATGGCCTTTTTCCTCGCTCCGTCATTCTTCGAGCTGCGGAAACTGACGCAGGGAGCTCGTACGAGACGACGCAGGCATATCTTGGAGACTCCGGCCTTTTGGGCGGCGTCACGTCGTTTTTATGGGAAAAGCTTTGGCGTAGGGCCGTAACGGGCAGGCTTGACCAGAGGAAAAGGGATTTTCGCGATGTCAGCGACACACCACCATGGTGAATGTCTTCCGGTTTTTCATTAAATCGTGGGATTGTGGGTGTGGGAGAGCGAGGGAGAGAAACAGAGAGAGAGAGATATTGACCGAGGGCATCGAGATACCTCCCGGAAAGCAACAACTTTCCACGCAGTCTCGTCGACGTGCATTCGAGACTTTCTTGTTTTCTGCTTTGCTCGAGGCAACGCGAAAACACGCTCAGTCGGTAAAATCGTCACCCAATGTTGCAACTTCAGTCGTTTCGGAATAGGAAGAATAATTTATTTTCTTTTTTTTTTACTCAAAACAGCTGTGCGGAACAAACTTAAAAATGTAATGACTGCCATCGCGTTTGCACTTTTGGCCTGCTCCGTCGGTATTTCGCGGAGCCTCTATACACGTCGGATCAGATGAAAAATCGCTCGGTCGGTAACGAAAAATATATGAATGTTGTTTCTTCTAGGTGTTTGAGTTATGTCGAAGCGACTGAGGCGAAGTGGGGGCTCAAAAGGGTTCTATAAATGTAAAAAGTTGTGCAATTATGTTGGAGTGAGCAAGTTTTGTTTCCAAACACACGTTCATAGTATTGGGAAGAGAGTGCAAATATTAAGGGTTGCTGTCAAACGTAAATGCGACTACAGCAAAGATTGTTGGATTTGTTAAATACAAGCTGTCCATACAATACAATTGTTTAACACCATTGTTGATATAATACTATTGTAGGTATAATCCAATTGTAGATATAATACAATTATTGATATAATACAATTGTTGATATAATACAATTGTTGATATAACACAATTGTTGAAATAATAAAATTGTTCATATAATACAATCGTTCATATAATATAATTGTTAATATAATCGAATTGTTGATATAACACAATTATTGATATAAAGTTGTTCATATAATACAATTGTTAATATACTATAATTGTTAATATATAATGAAATTGTTGATATAATGCAATTCTTGATATAATACAATTGTCGATATAACACAACGGTTGATATAATCCAATTTTTGATATAATAACATTTTTGATATAACACAATTATTGACGCAATACAATTGTTTACATAATACAATTTTTTATACAATAAAAATGTTGATATAATGCAATTCTTGATATAATACAATTGTCGATATAACATAACTTTTGGTTTAATACAATTGTTAAATGTGTTTGTTCATGCAATACAATTGTTCATACAATAGAATTGTTAAATACAATAATTTGTGAAATATAATGCAATACAATACAATAGTTCATACAATACAATCGTTAATATAAAATAATTGTTCATACAAAACAATTGTCAATATAAGACAACTGTTGGTACAATACCGTCATTGTTAAATATCATTCAATACGATACGGTTATCGCGTACTCTATTTTCAATAGAGTGCGCCAAACGTGAATACATCTTGACACGGCGTTATAAAGTTTGCATCGTTGAAACGCAACGAAAATTAATTATTTTTCATTAATAACGTTTCTTTTTTCGCCGACTCAGTTTATGAAAATCATACGAACGTTTTTACGCATTTTCATTACAGATTTGACACCTCAAGTCGCAAAAAAGGTTTCGAATAATAATAAGAATGAAGGAATAAAAAAATATCGTTGCATTCCAACGATTGAAACTTCAACGTCATTGAGAATCAACGTTCAATTTTGTCGAAGGTACCTTTTCGAATGGGTGCCACAGTGCTTCACTAGAAAAGTTTTTTTATCCTAAAAGTGTTCCGGTGACTCATTGTTCTCTGCCATGAGACTCTTTTGTTTTTTTTTCTCTTTCTGTTTCTTCTTTCGTATGGCCTTGTAGACCTATACGACCTTATCCCTTTTACTTAGCCCACCCTTGGTACTTCTACGGTATTTAACGTTCCTCGGAGATTACGCCGCCCGTCCTCTGGTTGTATCGCAGTTGGACGCGGGTACACGGAAACTGTGGCAAAGCTGCGTCGATACGGGGCATTATATTTTACGGCACGATTACGATATCTCTGGCGCCTTAATTTGACCGTGGATTGTTCATATTAGGCCCAAAAGAAACACCTTTTTAAAAATAAAAAAATCGCGATTTTCGTTTCTTTTAGAAGATACAGGACACTACGAATTATTCGGTATTAAGCGATTTAACTGATTTACGTTAATAAGTAGCTTTCATCGTTATGTCGAGAAAAAACAAGAACAAACCCAAGCAAAGCCAAACAAACAAGCAAATAAACAGACAAACGCAAACCCAAACAAACAAAACCAAACAAACAAACAAACCCAAATAAACTTAAACAAATCCAAACAAAGTACGACGAAACAATGTAAAACGCGCGGAAAATTCGATTTACATAGAAAATCGGAAAAATACATTTTTTCTCTTCGAAGCGCTGTAAATCCAAAACTAAGGCTCAAAACGAAAAAAGTTATTCTCGTTTTTCGTTTTTTACGGCCATATTTCATAACCCAATGGTTAAATTGAGGCGCCTGAGATATCGTAATCTCCCCTATTTGACCAAGTTCCAATTGCAATGGTGTCGAAATATGCATCTTTGGAAATCAACGAAAATTCTTCATTCTTTCATTTTTTTTTCACATAAACTCTTCTGGGTTTGGGTTGTGGACGGGTAAAACGGATTTTCGAAAATTCTTCTGTGATTTTTATGGCCCGAATGCGGCGAAAAAACATTGGGCAGTACGAAGAAAACTAATTTTCGTTTCATTCCAACGATGCAAACTTCATTAGTCGTGTTTAGCCAGCCGAGGCAAGAACCGAGGCAGCGGCGCGCGGCACCGCCTCGCACTATGGACGTGCCTCGCTCGCATTGTTTGTTTGGGTTGCCGCGATGCGGCTCGGCCAGTCTGGACATTATTACCATCAATTGCCTCAAAATCAGCCGGAAAGATGCAGTAATTCTTGACTGAAACGAAAAAAAACCAATAAAATTTTCAATTGTCAAATATTTTTCTTTTGGGTGAATTAAGAAAAAGCTGAGAAAAATCGTGAAATTATAACTTTTCTCAGGTTTGAAAGAAAAAGTGTTTAAAAAACACTTTAACGTGCTATAAAAATTATTTACGACGATTTTTTCAACGACTTTTTTAATTCACTAGAAGAGATTTTCATACTGAAGGAAATAAACTTTGGTTTGATTCGATAGGTCGTTCAGTTTTTTTTTGCCATCACGCCCGCCAGTTTGACAAAATCGTGAAAATGAAAACTGGAGA
Source organism: Ophion obscuratus (assembly GCA_964007375.1). NCBI lineage: Eukaryota > Metazoa > Arthropoda > Insecta > Hymenoptera > Ichneumonidae > Ophion > Ophion obscuratus. The sequence goes on from OZ023312.1 coordinate 47,716,808, forward strand.
AAACGCGCTTCAAAGTTTTCAATAGGAAGAAATAACAATACCAAATATCAATAGCTTCTCTGCTTTTGGCCTTGTATCTTTAAAAATATTTACAACTGGCCTCTGTAACTTTCTAAATATATTCTTGGATAGTTTATCTATCGATTGAAGCAATTAAAAAAAAACGATTTTTCAGACCTAGTTCAGGCTCCGGCCTTAAGTCAAATGCCGGTTTATGATTTTTTTTTTTCATTGAACCTCAAAAAATGCATACGTGAGGTAGATTCATTCTGTAAATACTACTTGCCATAAAATGTACAATGGAATGGCAAAATTATGCATTTTTTATATTTTTATTACGAAAATAAGAAAAACTTTTGTGTTACTACCAACTAGAAAAAGTATATTATCGATGATTATTATGAAAAAACTGCGTGAGCCAATGTTTTACGCGAGTGAGAATGAAAGTTTGAGTCATTTATAATGATGCTTATTTATATTCATGTCACGAGATTATTTATTATTATCATTACTTAATATCAAGTGTTGCCGAAATACGGCAAGTTCGAGGACATTGAGGTTGGCGGCGATGCTCTCCATTCGCCATGGTGTTTGCATCGTTGACACGCAACGAAAATTCTGTTTTACATTTTATTTTCCATATTTTCATTATTACAGGCGATCTTTTTCTTTTAATAGATTCATCACGTAAATGGCTAAATAAATATTTTAAAAAGTTGTTCAAGGACTTTTGTGGGCGAAATTAAATTCGTTGCAGTCCAACGATGCAAACTTCAGGATCATCATTCGATGTTGTTGAAGTTTGCATCGTTGGAATGCAACGAAGATTCTTTTCTATTTCCTTTTTTAATGAATTTTTTCGTTGTCCAAAATTATTTTTGATACATTTAGTTTGTAGGTCTCTAACGAGAATCTTAAAAAAAATCATCGTAGCTTTGATATACCAAAAAAGATTGGCAATCGGAAACAAAATATTTTCGTTGCGTTCCAACGGTGCAAACTTCAATATCACAAATTACATACATTCAACTATTTTTTGTCCCTGGTGTTTTGTTGTGAACAAAATACCAAAAATTTCTATAGGCTCAGTATAGTCTAGACAATAACATATATTTAAAAAACATTGAATCTTGAATTGTGGCTAACACTGCAACGTCTTCAACACGGTAGATCGCCGAAGCCGCACACCGACCACGCGGCTCGCTATATCGATCGCCACGAGTTTTTTTGCACGATTTTTCCTTTTTGTTGATTCACGAAACTCGACACCAAATGACTCATGCGTTCTTGTTTCCTTACCTCAGCGACCGCGTGGCAAAAAAAGGATCCTCCGAGTGTTCGAAGAGAAAAAAAAATTGCCACCGAGAGCTCGGCATTTGCAGCTCGCAATGTAAACAAAATTGTCCGCGATACGTCGTCAATCAATGACGCGCAAAAAGCTCGCGATACACGCACGCGTCGCGTTCCTCATCGACCGATCTATTTGGAAACAATTTTTTTTTCTTTTGATCTTGTATCTCGAATGGCTACGATAATGAGAACTTTTTTTTCGCCACACATGTACGCTACGAAAACAGAGATTTCGATTAGAATGACGTCGAACGAAGTCGCGCGTCATTGACATTGAGGAATTTCGTAACAGCGGCAGAATCTCACGTCAATGGGATATTGACACGTTGACATTTGATATTGACATTGATAGGGCGGGCGGTGGTGACGTTTGCATCGTTGGGAAGCAACGAAAATTCTCTTTTATGGAAGGTTCTTTTTTATTTATGCGCTGCTATCACTATACGGAAGCTTTTTTCTGCAGATTTATATTCTGGATCTCTATATAAATCTCCTAAAAAAGGGTTAAAGAATTTTTGCACATTTATATTCTGAATGTGTAAATAAATTTCTTAAGGAGTTAGGTGGGTTTCGAAGCCAAAAAAGGATATTTTCTCTGTTAAAAAAATATATAAATTATTTTATTCAAAATGAGAGAGCACATGAAAGAGCAACATTTCAACAATATTTAAAAAAAAATTATCAAAAACTCTTGGGTAATTCAGCCGGTGGGACCTCGTTTCTGGGGACCCTTTAAAAAAGTGTCCTCGTGGTGGTCAGGATAACTCATTATAGCTTTATTTAAAATTACAAAACCAAATTTTTCTGTTAGTATATAAGTATAGCTAGTGATTGAACAATGAATTTTTTTAAAAAATTGAAATTTGCATTTTTGGAAAAGTTGTATGAAAAATAGTTCAATTTTTGGTACAATTTACACTACGTACAGCGTTGTAAAATTAGTTGTAATCGAAAAATAAAACCTTCGTTCAATCACTAGTCAACGCTATTTTGAAGACGTGTGCAAAATTTCAATAAGATCGGTGCATTAGTTTTTGAGAAATCGTGTCTACCGACTTCAAAAATAGTGTTTTGAGAAAAATGCGATATACCTGCGTTGCTATGATATTGAAGTTTCCATCGTTGGAACGCAACGAAAATACTTTTTTTCTTATTGCCAATTTTTTTGGCAGTTCGAAGGTACGGTCAACTTTTCTTAAGTTCCTCATTACAGACCTACAATCCAAATCTATCGAGAATGATTCTGGAGAACAATAAATAGGGAGAAAAAAGAAAAAGACAAAGAAATATCGTTGCATTCCAACGATGCAAACTTCAACAACATTGCGTCGCTCCTGGCCGATCTTTCCCAATGGGAGGAATTCCCAAAGGCTCTATCTTCTAGACTTTTACTCCGATTGACTTAAAACTTTGGGAGAATATTCTGGACATATTGTACTATGAATGGACACTTTCAACCCCATGTAAGCCCTTTAAATATGGCTGAAGAATTTTTGCAGATTTATATTTTGGATATGTAAGTAAATCTCGTAAAAAAAGGTTGAAGAATTTTTGCAGATTTATATTCTGAATCTCGGAATAAATCTCTTAAAAAATGGTTGACGAATTTTTGCAGGCAAAATCTGCCACGAGGAATATTAATTTAATATTCCTCGTGGCAGGGAATATTAATTTAATTTCGGTTGCATTCCAACGATGCAAACTTCAGCCCCATTACGACGGTTCAAGGAATAATGAAGAAATACGATATCGGTGGATCGATAGATAATTCAAGAGCGTTCGTAACGATGATTAGCATCGTTGGAATGCAACAAAAATTGTTTCTTAATTTTTATTTCTCCATTTTCGTCATCATCATCCAAAATCTCGTGTTGCAGATTTTGATGAGAATCCTAGAAAAACGTTCGAGACTTTTTCACAGCCCAAATTTGTTAAAACACGTCCGGGCTAGGGAATATTCGTAGCGTCCCATTGACGCAAACTTCAATATCATCGATCGATAAAGATGACGTTGAAGTTTGCATCGTTGGAATGTAACAACGTTTTTGTTGTTAATTTTTCATTTCTATACTTTGATTGTTTATCAAAAACGTTATTTTTGTAAATTGTGGTAGCAAATCTCCGATAAGACTACGTAAAAACATTTGATTTTCACAGCCGAAAAAAAATCGTGCAATTAAAAATAATTAATGTTCGTTGCATTGCGACGATGGAAACCGAAACATCATCGATGAAGCGGTTTGAGCAATAGACAGATTTATTTTTCTCGATTATCCACTAGTTTTGCAATGGCGTTGAAGTTGGCATCGTTGAAATGAGATGAAAGTTCTTATCAGTTTTTTAAATTTCGTCATTTTTATTACAATTTATAATTTTTTTTAATTAATTAAGATCGTGGATCTCTTATGAGGATAAGAAAAATTGTTTGGGTGAGATTCGTACCCTAAATCCGCAAAAAAATGTGAGCAGTAGAGAAAAAAAATTACTTTCGTTGCATTCCAACGATGCAAACGTCAAACATTATGTTCTGCAATATTTTCTGTTTTTTTTGCTACCGATGAATAAAACCTTCAAAATTGACATTTTCCTTATCCGCCTACGCTGGTGTGACGACGTTGAAGTTTGCATCGTTGGAAATTAACAAAAATTATGCTTTTTTATTTGCTCCAGTGTTCAGTGGTAAGTCTTAGCGACGAAAATCGCTCAACAATTTTTTTCTTTACTTATTTATAGATCTATAATACAAATTTGCGACAAAAGATTTCTTGAAATAATGGAAGGTAGGCAATAAAAAAGTTAAAAATAATTTTCGATGCATTCCAAGGACGCAAACTTCGAGAGCATCTCGTGTGCAGTCGAAAAGATCCACGAGTTAAATTTATCCATCGCCACAGCCCTGATAAACCCAAGCGAATTTTTTGAAATAAAGAATACGGTTTTATTGAAGAAAATTCATGAATAATCTGGATATATTTTTGTAATGAATCATTCGTCGCGAGCCTTTGTTGCCTCAAGAGATAGGGCAAAATTTTGTGACGGTACTTGCATTCCGTTGTCAACGTAAGCGATAATCGAGAAAGTCCGATTTCAACTTTACGACGAATTTGGAAGTATCAGATAAAGTAGCGCAAGCAACATTTTCCGAGAAAGGCCAGATAAATGAATGCTGTATCGTAGAAAGGTTGATTTATATGTTTGTAGAAAATAGTGCAACTTACAGAAGCCGTCAAAACAATAGCGATTTTTTCCTCATGTTTATTCAACAAGTTCGGTTTTTTAATGTTTTTTTTATCGTCATCCAAAATGCAGCCGCATTTCTGAATTTTTGGAAACTATTCACACGTGAGGTGTGTGTTTTAATTATTTTGAAAAATGCAGGCTGTCTTTCATTTTTCGAATAATGGACGAAAACGACGTTTGAAAAAAAAGTTGTTCCTTGACATTATTGTCTTTCAACGAGACAATCGAACAAAATAATGAATGTAAAAAAACATCACTTTTTGACCAAAAAAATGGGTAAAAATAATTATTTCCCCAAATCGTTATTTTTGAATAAAACAATCTTACCTACCAATAATTTTTATTGATTAAAAACTATGAAAAATTCGGAGCCATAGATAGGCTTGATCAATAAACACAAATTACAAAAAACTTACGAAGTGGTCGATAAGTTTGAAGCTTTTAAGGGGTTATGTGGGTTTCGAAGCCAAAAAAAGCATATTTCCTCTAATAAAAAAAAAATAATATATAAATTATTTTATTCAAAATGTTAAGCACATAAAAGAGCAAAATTCCAACAATATTTAAAAAAATCTCATCTAAAAATTTGGGAAATTCGGCCGTTGGGACCTGGTTTCCGGAGACCCCTAAAAAAGTGTCCTCGTGGTGGTCAAGATAACTCAGGATAACTTTATCTGAAATTTAAAAAAAAACACATTTTTCTGTTAGTAGACAAGTATAGCTCGTAATTGAACGAGGGAATTTGAAAAAATTGAAATTTGACTTTTTGGCAGAGTTGTATGCAAAATAGTTCAATTTTTGGTACAATTTACATTGCGTATAGCCTTGTAAAATTAGTTGTAATCGAAAAAACGTTCGTTCAATGAAGAAGTGTGCAAAATTTCAAAAAGATCGCTGCATCAGTTTTCGGAAATCGTGTTCACCGACTTAAAAAATAGTGTTTTGAGAAAAATGCGATAAACCTGCGGAATTCCTAAAATGCGATAAACCTGGGGAAAAATGCGATAAACCTGGGGAATTCCTAAAGGCTCTCTCTCTCCTAGACTTTTACTCCGATTGACTTGAAATTTTGGGAGAATATTCTAGACATATTTTACTACTAGATAAGAAAAATTTCAAAATGGAGTTTTCAAACCCACGTAACCCCTTAAGGAAAGAAAACTACTACTAATCCTCATAAATTGGAGCGTCCAAAAAAATCGAATGGGATTGAAGTTTGCATCGTTGGAGCGCAACGAATTCTTTTCAATTTCTTATTTTATTATTGTCCAAAATCATATTTTGCAAATTTGTGCTAGATCGCTAAATAAGAATTCTAAAAAAGATTTGCTCGATTTTCGTAGCTACAAATCCACCGAACGAAATTCAAGAAATTTGAAAAATAGCAATTTTCGTTGCATTCCAACGATGCAAACTTCAGCGTCATAAAAATTGAAGTACCATACTCTATTCTATATCCAGTAACTTTACGCTCTCGTTGGACGCGAATGGTGAAAAATGGCCATAATATTGATGATTGTTGTGATTTGTTGAATTGCAGTTCACCCAGGGCCTGACCGGGAGGCCGGAGCTGTATTTAAAGTCGAACAGGAGTAGTCACTCGAGTGACACGAGTTCGGCTTACAGCGGATCCGACACGATGACTTCCGCGCAGGGATCACTCGACGCGGATGCCGACGAGGTTGATCTATCCGGTCTCGTCGAGTCCATCGTCGACAGCGACGAGGAGGAGGATCTTGCCGAGAGCATGGACGTAAGTTACTATTACACTGTGAACCACTTTCGGCGTGACCTTCGCCTCGAATCTTTATTCACATTTCTTCTCAGACTTTTTTGTCACGTGAAAAGTATTCGATTTTCAGTGGTCGCCAAAAACGTACACTTTTTTTCTTATCGAAGCGCAATAATATTAATTTTGAATTATTAGTTGAAATCGAATAATCAGACAGGCGGATTTATTGTTCATTATTACAGTGCTTAAGGGGTAAGGCTACTGTGGCGACCCGAAAATGAGGGTCATTCGAAAAAAATGTATTTTTAAGGAATTAGTAAGATTGAAAAATTGTTTGGACATTTATTTGTATGTACACCACCGGTCAAAAGTTTTCGGACACTTCGGATAATTGCAAAATTATATTATAATAATATAATTCATTATATAGAGCTATATAGTTACTTCGCAGAATAATGAATTAAATTAATCATATTATTCCAACATTATTTGGCAATTATCCAGTGAACGAAAGTTGCAAAACTTTCGATCACTTTGAATAATTTCAAAATGATGTTAGAATAATATAATTCATTATTTTACGAAGTTACCATATAGCTCTATATACTGAATTATATTATTCTAATATAATTTTGCAATTATCTGAAGTGTTCGAAAACTTTTGACCGGTGGTGTACATACAAATGAAGGTCCAAACAATTTTTCAATCGTCTTACTTATTTCTTCAAAATAATTATTTTCCATGACCCTGATTTTCGGGTCGTCAGAGTCACCTAACCCTCCTAATAATATAATTCATTATATACAGCTATTTATAACCTTCGTAAAATAATAAATGAAATGAATTTATTGCGAGTTATTTTTTTAACTAGGTATAATCGGCTAAGAATTGATCGACCTTTTTTTCGTTATGGTGTTTCATTAATCAAAATAAAAATTTGACTTTATTTAGCGATTTATTTCGAGATAAATGCCATCATTATTGTTAATACCTAATACATTTTTTTAAAAAGATATTTCTTGTTTGTCGGTGAAGACGAAACTACTATAACACTGAATAAGTGTACCAAATTTTGAGTCAATCCAATCATTAGATGTCGAGGTCGTGTTGACCGTTTTGAAAAACATATTTTCGAGAAAAACGCGTTGAAAGTCTTACTAGCAGTTTTATCGTTGTACTCATAAGATTACCTTCAATCTGCGATTCTCGACATTTCGAGAAAAACGCGTAGAATCTTTCGAGTGTAGAATTTTCATATAAATTATCTACTTGCGTTTATGTAAGTGTATGAACTGCATGTTGATACCCGTCCAACCTATGGGAAAAGGCAAAAATAGGTTTTTTTTAAATTTCACACCGTGATAATCCCTTAAGGGGTCTTCTCACTTGAGACGCTAGAAAGGCTACTTTCATGAATTTTTAAAATAGGTTTACATTATAGATATTGATATGAAAGTTGTTACACTTAATAAATACACTTTCGAAATACATTTAAGAAAATTTAATGTATTTATGTAACCCAAACGAAGTTTAAACGCGTTTTTCTCGAAACAACGTTTTTCGACGGCGTGTTGATAAAATCTTCGAAACTACTGTACCGATCCTTATGAAATTTTAACCATATATTTTTTACAACTATAGCTGTAGCGTATATCAAGGATTAAAAAAAAGGTATTTCCTGTACAATGACGTAGGATTTTGGAAAAATATCCAAATCTAACAAAATTGCGTAGTTATGAAAGAAAGTCTGTTTTCTTGCCTAAAAATGGTCTTTTTTTCAATTCCAAATCGTCAATTTCCATCCAATCAAAAATATCCTACGTCATTGTAGAGTAAATATATTCAAGAGTACTCAGTTAAAATTTCAAGTCAATCGGATAGTTGCTCTTTGAGTTACAATGTCAGCAAATTTGAAAAATCTCATTTCGAGAAAAACGCGTTTAAAGATTTAACTATCGATTTTTGCCAGATAAAATAATATCGATATCAATTATATAAATAATAATGATATTCTTGAAAGTATAAACTGTCGAAAAAGGCAAAAAAAAATCGATTTTTTGAAAGTGCCACACTGGTCCCTCAACATACAGAATCTAAAACCGTTTGATTTTTTTGTTTCGGATGATCCATCTCCGAGATTTCATCAACAGCGCGGACCTACAAGTTTTTTCGGACATTTTCTTAACCACCATTTGCGTCCATAAATAGTGACTCAAATAAATAAATAAATGTTTAAATATTTTTCTAAAGTGTTTTCACTAAGTGTAACAACTTTTATATCAATATGTATAATATAAACCTTGCAAAAAAATTCATGAAAATAGCCTTTTTAGCGTCTTAAGTGAGAAGACCCCTTAAACCCACACTCATCAGTTCACTTTTTTTTTTTAAATCCACCTCAATTATGTTCATTGAAAAAAAAAGAGGGAAGGGAAATAAAATACTCAAACGAAGTACAATGGATACAATTAATCGTAGAGGCCCCGAAAAGTGTTCGCCCAATTGCCGTGTGCTACGCATCCGCTTGACATCTTTTTTCGCTTTGCAGAGTTTGAACGTTCGTGACACGGTGAGAGAGTGCCTGGAGAAAGATCCGGCAGAGAGGACCGAGGACGACATCGAGATACTTCTCGAGTTCACGCAGCATCTCAAGGCGTTCACGAATATGACGTTGGCGGTCAGACGGGCGCTGTGCGCCGTAATGGTATTCGCCGTCGTCGAGCACGCCGGTATGATTGTACTGAACGATGGCGAGGAATTGGACAGTTGGAGCGTTTTGATAAACGGCGCTGTCGAGGTCGAGCACAGCAACGGCGAGATCGAGCAATTGCACCTCGGCGATAGTTTCGGCATATTGCCCACTATGGAGAGGCTACTACATCGAGGGGTTATGAAAACGAAGTACGCACTCGTCACATGCCGCTGAAGTTTGCATCGTTGGAATGCAACGAAAAATGTTGATTTTTTTTGTTTATTCCGTCATTTTTATCACAAACTACAATTTTTTTGTAGATCAAGATCGTGGGTCTCTCTTGTGAGGTTGAGGGGAGGGTACGGTTTTCAGTGTGAAAAAAAAACACTTTTTTGCGATTTTTTTTCATCTATATGGATACAGTATATTTATTGAAATCTTTTGTACATTGTTAAGTGTCATTTCAAGAACATTCCGTGAAATTTGTACGCGAAAATATTCACAAACAAGCCGGTGACAAAGCTTTTACAAGAACGCCTTTGGAAAAACACGATTTGCGGTGTTCACTGTATTTCAGCTAGAAATGATCTGAAATCAAGTACCATTAAAATTTAGTCAAAGTATCGTCAAATCTTCCCCCCAACGGTCTTTGAACATTTTTTTTTCATTCCTAAATTTTTGGTAGTTATGTAAAATGAAAAGTGCTATTTTTCACGAAAAATTCCGCCATTTTGGGGGTTGAAAATCCCCTCAATGTAAAAAAAATCTCAAACTAACCGTTGGAGGGACGTATTTTATATGTAGAAAGTGTGTACCAAGTTTGAAATAAATCGGTCATGTAGTTTTCAAATGGCAGTGAACACGGACTTTGAAAAAGTGGTTTCGAGAAAAACGCGTTTGAAATTTAGAGAAGTCGGAGCTACAGTGTTAGAGGAGCGGGACTAAATAGTCAATAACTTCGAGAGTTTTGCTCTGATTGACTTGAGATTTTGGGATTATATTCTTGAAGTGTTTAACTATAAGAAAAGACAAAAAAATCAATTTTTCAAAAGTGCAAACCCCACCACCCCCTTAAGGGGCTATACCAGTGTGAACGCTGACAATTTTGGTGATTTTTGGGAATTTGTTGGAAGAAAAGTACTCAATTAAATGTTTAGGAAAATTGAGAATATATTTGGCTAGATTTGACCTATATTGCATCATTTTTTCATAGAAAAATATTGAGATCCAAGCGACTTATGCACTGCGTTCGGAGGCGCAAAAAAAAAAGTTCCTCCACTGCTGACATGATTCCGGCCTGAGTAGCTGAAACCGAAAAAGGAAAAAATGTCGTTAAACTGAAAGGTATTTTCTGTACAATGACGTAGGATTTTCGAAAAATATCGAAATCTAACAAAATGGCGTAGTTATGAAAAAAGTCTGTTTTCTTGCCTATAAAATGGTCGTTTTTTTCAATGCCAAATTGTCAATGTTCATCCAATCAAAAGTATCTTACGTCATTGTAGAATAAATATATTCGAGAGTGCTCAGTTCAAATTTCAAGTCAATCGGATAATTGCTCTTTGAGTTACAATGTCAGCAAATTTGATAAATCTCATTTCGAGAAAAACGCGTTTAAAGATTTAACTATCGATTTTTGCAAGATAAAATGTATTGGTATAAATGATAATGATATTCTTGAAAGTATAAAGTGTCGAAAAAGGCAAAAAAAATCGATTTTTTAAAAGTGTCACACTGGCATAGCCCCTTAAGAAAAAACCGTTCAAGTGATTTTCGTACTTTGGATTGGCGAGAAGAAGACGAGCGATAGAAGAAAAGTTAACTTTCGTTGCATTTCAACGATGCAAAATTCAACATCATAACTAAATGACGCTGAAGTTTGCATCGTTGGAATGCAACGAAAGTTAATTCGTTTAAATGACACACATTTTTTTTTGGCCGATTTAGCCTTAGCTGTGGACATTACTCAAACGTTATTACGTATTCTTATTAGAGATTTACGACTTCAATTAGTGAAAAAGGCTTTCGATAACGATAGAAATAAGTAAATGGGGAATTATGTTTGAACCCTGGTCTATTTAGGTGACAAGTTATTTCTCAAAGGTTATTATTATCAATTTATGAAAGTTATATCGAACATGATGTTATCCATGAACAATGAAAGTGTCGGGAAATAGTAAATTTCATAAATTGCGAACTTTTTCATCAATCCTTGACAACTTCAATATCAAAGATAATTATTTCCTAGCATATTCATGTTAAAAAGCCGATAACTCTAAATTTACCGAAGCGGAAGCGATCGCGGAGAATTGTTTAATCATTTAAAATTCCGTAAAACCGATCTTGCCTTGATTTTGACGAAAATAATAGAGAACAATGATGAGTCGCCATTCTAAATATGTGATGAAATTCAGCTTGATTGCTCGAGCGATTCACAAGCTATATCGCAATTTTTGGCGCTGACCACAAATACACGCGTACACATCTCCATACGGATACTTTTTAAAATATGATTTTCTGACTGTTTAGAATCACTTTGGTATGGAAATCTGTATATTTTGCGAGTAAGCAAAGGCCCCTGAGAAACATCTGATTAGAGTAGCCGATTACTTTACCCTGAGCACATTGAATCTGGTCAATGAAACCTCATGGGGCTGAAGTTCGCATAGTAGGAACGCAAAGAAAATTATTTTCAGTTTCTTATTTTCATTCTTATCCAAAATCATATTTTGCAAATCTCTTCACGATTACTAAATAAGAATGATATTGAAGTTTGCATCGTTGGAACGCAAGGATTTTTGACAAATTTGAATTTCCATTGCCTTCTAACGATGCAAACTCCAACACCGTTAAATAAGAATCCTAAAAAATGTTTGCTCGATTTTCGTAGTTCAAATCTGCTGAAAGAAATATGAAGAAAAAAAATCTAAACAATAATTTTCTTTGCATGTCGACGATGCAAACTTTGACGTCATCAAACCTCAGAACTTGATCTTAGGAAATTTGACCTTTAAATGCCGTAAACCTTGGTCAACTTCAACCTAATGCATTGGTTCCTTAAGGGGAGATATACACATAGGAGCCGGAAAAAAGGTCACTTTTGTGAATTTTTTCAAGGAAAACTATTTGGAATTTCAGATTGGGGTTTTAATTATCTAAAAGTATATACATTCAAAAATATATTTAATTTGCTTTATTTAAAAATTTCAAACATATACAAGGATATTGTATGATCCTTGGAGCGTCGTAAAAAAATCTGCGTATACGGTACCCACTGGCGTTTCTTCAGAAATCATCTGAAAAAAAAACCAAAAAGATTATTAAATTAGATACTATAATCTAGTACTTGTCATAACCGATTTTGAAAATATCGATTTATGACAAAATGGCGGACGTTTGAACATAAATAGTGATTTTTGGGCCAAAAATTAGTTATTATTTTGCCTATAAAACAAAAACTAAGTAACGGAAAAAAAATCCTATGACAAGTACGCGATAATGGTGTATAGAATAACGACAAAAAACCTCAAGGCAATCGGTTCATTGGTTTTCGAGAAATTTTGGGTACCGATTTGAAAAACGTGGTTTTGAGAAAAACGCGTTTGAAAATTTGGGAATGAATAAATCATGAAATTTGTCAACTTACATGGAATCATCGATACCAGGCCCATAGTGTGTAGGTCTTCTACGGTCGACGGAATGTTCATAGCTTCTAAATCCTCGATCTCGACCATCTAGGTGTATATCTGCCCTTAATTCGGCATAGCGATGGTTACCAATGTTCGACATCGCACTGTCAAAATATCGTTGTCGAAAAAACATTTTGCAAACCAAAAGTACGATGACGATTTTTTTTCCTTCTTTTTCGTTTTCCTATTTTTATCATCACTCAAAGCCTTTTTTTCGCGAACCGAGATAGTAGATTTCTCTGATAAGAATATTTGAAAACGTTTGTTTTCAGAATTTTCATCCCTGAATAAGACGACCCTTGGTCAATTTCGGAATACGCCGAAATTAGATTAATTTTTTATCTAATTTTCTTTTTAACGAAAATTAATTTTTTTTAGACTGCCGAAGTATTTCGGCGGATTTGGCCTACAAAAATCACTCAATAATTTTTCAGGATCCTTATAAAAAATTTACAACACAAATTGGCAAGAAAATATTTCCAAAAATATTAAAACTGGAAAAAGAAAAACGAATTTTCTTTGCATTCCATCGATGCGAGCTTCAACACCGTGAAATTAGTTCGATTTCAAAGAATTCGACGAATTCACGCGTTATTTTTATTATTTTGTATTTTTAATTATTTTATTTTCAATTATTTTTATTATTCAAATTATTTTACTTTTTAAAAAAATTTTTGTATTAAAAAAAATACAAAATCTTTTTCAATCTTTTTTCTCGAGCTTTTTCCGAATCGCCGATTAATTTACAAATGGCTTTCCAGAGTCGACGACTGTCAATTCGTGTGCGTGACGCAGGCGGATTACTTCAGGATTCAGCATCAGGGTGAGGAGAACACGAGGCGGCACGAGGAAAATGGCAGGGTCATTTTGGTGACGGAATTGCGAGGTGCCGTTGACGGGGGTACGCGTCGCGGTCACGTCGTGATACGCGGCACTCCGGAGCGCCTGATGCTACAGCTGATAGAAGAGAACAGCATCACCGATCCCACATACGTCGAGGACTTTTTGCTGACGCATCGTACCTTCATCGACAGTCCGCTGTTGGTCGCCAATCAGTTGCTCGAGTGGTTCGACCAGACCCAAGTCAGAGATCGCGTTGCTCGGGTCGTACTGCTCTGGGTCAATAATCACTTCACCGATTTCGAGACTGACCCTACCATGATGGAGTTTCTCGAGGCTTTCGAGACCGGCCTTGAGAGAGAAAAAATGCAGGGACAACAAAGGTGCGTGTGGGTGTGCGAGCGTAGAATACGAGCGTGAAAAAGCGAATGAACCATCGAGGATAAAACGTGGCATGTTTTTGGGGATTTTTATTGTTTTGTTGGTAGTGGTCAGGAATTCTTGTTGTCATAAAAACACACGAGAGATATTACGCCGGAGAAATGTCTGCTTATAATAAAATGTATGTACATCTCACTGCATTTTAATCAGTTTATCTTTAATTGATAATAATTTGGAGATCTTTATCGCATGAAAATGAGTTATGAGAAAATGTCGCTTATTCGGCTCAAAACTCGACCCTTTCGCACGAAAAAATTTATGCGATGCTGATACAAAATCGCTAATATTTCAAGGTTATGGTCTTGCCAGATGTCCAACCTACGATACGACGTTTTACATGTGACAATTTCAACCATAACCTCCTGGTGGGGCCATCTTTCATCAAACGGCGGAGACTCATTTGTACTCCCAGTAAAATAATATCAAAGGGTTAGGTTACTGTGATCAACCGAAAATCGGAGGGGGGTTTAACAAAAATTATTTTGAAGGAATAAGTAAGATGATTGAAGTATCGTTTGGACATTTATTTGTATGTTCATTAACGAAGTGTGTCAATCTCTTGAAGGACGGTGAACGGTATATTCGATTTTCGGCACCCGGTTGATCCAAAACACAAAAACGAGTTTTTTTTTCTTTAATATATTATATTGGGTGCGACTTGGCCGAGCTTTTTTTGCGTTGTCGTGTTTTAATCATTAAAAAAAATTGAATTTTTTTTCGACAGTTTCGGTTGAGTTTTGAAATGTTCACAGTAGCCTAACCCCTCAAGCATCTTGGAATGTTTTATGTTACTATTATTGATAGTTTTGTTGTTATTGTTATTTGGAATTCTTTTAATGATAAAAATGAGCCAAAGACGTACTTAGTAATCATACAAAAGTATAAATCTTACTGAATATTAAGTATCTCTAGAGAGGTTATAATAATAATAATATTTTTTTAAAATAAATAAAGAGTAAATAAATAGTAAAAATAAATACTATGATGGTTTGGAATTATCGTTGGAACAAGTAAAGTCAGTCAGAAGATCATCTAGTAGTAATACAAACGTGTATGTCCAGCATATGGACAATTATTTGTCCATATGCTGGACAAATATGGACAAATGGACAAATTATTATGATTATTATTATTATTAAGTTATTACAGTTACGGATAATATTTCTTTCGATTTTCCCGCAGATTACTAAACATCGCATGCGCAGCAAAAGCGAGAACGCGAAACGTGACATTGGCGAGGCCGAGCAGGGACGAGGTATTGCACTTCAGTATTCTTGGCGGTTACGAGACGGGCTTCGGTATATTCATCTCGAAAGTCGACAAACGCTCGAAAGCCGAGGACGTCGGGTTGAAGCGGGGTGATCAGATATTGGAAGTCAACGGCCAGAGTTTCGAGCACGTCAGTCACGCGAGAGCACTCGAGATACTGAGGGGCTCGACGCATCTCAGTATAACCGTGAAATCCAATTTGTTAGGTGAGACTCGAATCGATTTTACCCTGTTAATGCGACTCGACGAGAATAATCGCTTGAATTCTGTAAGAAACGGGCGATTTTATTCACCTGAGGAATAGGCTCTGGTTCCTCGAACGATTTGGCGAAGATAATTGGATGCTTTGATTATTTAAGGGGCTATACCAGTGTGAACGCTGAAAATTTGGGTCATTTTCGGGATTTTTTTGGAAGAAAAGTACTCAATTAAATGTTTCGAAAAATTAAGAATATATTTGCCTATATTTGATCTCTATTACATAATTTTTTCATAGAAAAATAGTGAGATCCAAGCGACTTATGCGCTGCCTTCCGAGGCGCCAAAAAAAAGTTCCGCCAGTGCTGACATGATTCCGGCCGATTGAGTGGCTGAAACCGAAAAAGAAAAAAATGTTAAACTGGAAGGTATTTCCTGTACAATGACGTAGGATTTTCTAAAAATATCATAATCTAAGAAAATGGCGTAGTTATAAAAAAAGTCTGTTTTCTTGCCTGTAAAATGGTCGTTTTTTTAAAGGCCAAATCGTCAATTTTCATGCAATCAAAAATATCCTACGCCATTGTGGAGTAAATATATTCAAGAGTACTGAGTTCAAATTTCAAGTCAATCGGATAATCGCTCTTTGAGTTACAATGTCAGCAAATTTGAAAAATCTCATTTCATGTTCTTGAAAGTATAAAAATGTTGAAAGTGTGAATCTTGAAAGTATAAACATCTGATCTCATATTCCTGAAAATATAAACTGTCGAAAAAGGAAAATAAATCGTTTTTTTTAAAGGTGTCACACTGGTGTAGCCCCTTAAGAAGTGATTTTACGTCAGTTTAAAAATTTGTCCAGACAGTGTTCTACGTTCTACATAATTTACAGTCAATACTGTGTAGACTTTCGCTGGCATGATGTTGACGAACCTTGTAATTCCGGAACATTAAAATTTGGAATTTAAAACCGTCGGCGCATTCAAGATCATACCAGCGAAAGTCTACACAGTTGACTGTAAATAATGTAGAATGTATAACATTGTCTACCCAAATTTCGAAATTGACGCAAAATTATTTCTTAATAAGGAAAACATTCTCGAAATAATTCGTCGATTTATTGAAAATTTTGAAACTTTAAAAACTTCCATATCCGAATCATTTTGACGGTGTTCATATTTTCGGAATTTTGGTCTGTCGTGTAAAATTCTTTCGGAGCTTTAATCTTGCGGGGTATTATTCTTTCGGAGTTTTGAGCATTCCGATCATTCAACGTTCAGAATTTAAACTCAGCCCCGTGACGTCACATGCCAGTAAACAAGTTAAAAGACCTCTATCGCCGTTGAGTTGTCGCACAGCAAACCTTCCTCTCCATTCTTATTTAAAAGTTGATAATATGGCAACTAGCACTACAAATAACTATGAATGAACAGAAAAAGCACGGAAATACACTGAAATAAATTAGAAAATTGCTCATTACTCGTCACAGAACTCGCAATGACAATCTTTTTTTTGGCATGTGACGTCACTAGAGATCCAACCAATCCTCGCGCGTTTTCGTGAACGTGACCAAACGTTCAAATATACCTAATTAAAAAATTGATAGAAACGAAAATAATGCATATTGTTCGACAAAATGATTGATAAAAAATTGTTAAACACTATATTCTTTTAGGATGACAAGAGAATGAACCATATTTTTAATAAAGTCAGTTACCCTATTCCGCCCGATTTTGAAAACATGGTTTCAAGAAAAACGCGCTCAAAGTTTTGAAATCATTTCTCACCGGACCATATCATTTTTGGGATATCATTGTTGGGATGCCAGTTTGAAAAGAATATAACTTTGGTTTTCTTCAAAGGTATATAAAGCCTTAATCCTTTTTTGGATTTCTCTTTCGGCTTGCAGCTTTCAAGGAAATGCTCCAAATGCCGGAGAATTCGCCGCGGCCGCGAGGCAGGGCGAACAAGCCAGAAATCCCAAGGCCACAGCCGGATCCACGTGCTAGATTATCGACCCACGTCGATCCCCTTACGCCTCTCGTCGGCGGAGTTCCGCTATTGTTGCCCGAGAGCAACGTATCGCCTTGCAAGGACGGCGGCAAAAAGGAACACAAGGGCTTCATGACGCTCGGTCCTAAGAGGCGCTTGCAGAAAGCTCTCATGAAGATGAATATATTGCCAAAGAACACCATCAAGTGAGTTGTGAAAAACGGGCTTCGCGATACGGCGCTCTCCTCTGTCTCAGACGCAGCGTATCGTATTCATTAAGTTTGATGCTCAATCATTTTTGAAGTGCGGGGGGAGAAACGAAGTTTCTATGCTGATACATTGTGTGACGTCGCCAATGCCAACTTATTGTAGCAAAATATTAAGTGGTCTTCTCACTTTAGCCGCTAAAAAACGCTATTTTCATGAATTTGTTCGATACGTTTATATTATAGATTTTGATATGAAAGTTGTTACACTTGATAAGTACACTTACGAAATACATTTTTTTTAACTTTTAAATTTATCAAGAGGAGAGTAGGGGTTTCAGCGTGAAAAAAAAACACTTTTTTGCGATTTTTTTTCATCTATATGGATAGAGTAAATTTATTTAAACTTTTTGTACATTGTTAAGTGTCATTTCAAGAACATTTCGTGAAATTTGTACGAGAAAATATCTACAAACAAGTCGGTGACAAAGCCTTTCCAAGAACGTTCACTGTATCTCAGCTAGAAGTTATCTGAAATCAAATGCCATTAAAATTTAGTCAAAGTATCGTCAAATCCTCCCCCCATCGGTCTTTGATATTTTTTTTTTCATTTCTAAATTTTTGGTGGTCATGTAAAGTGAAAAGTGCTATTTTTCACGAAAAATTCCGCCATTTTGGGGGTGGAAAACCCTCTCAATGTCAAAAAATCTCAAACTAGCCGTGGGGGGAGGTATTTTATATGTAGAAAGTGTGTACCAAGTTTGAAAAAAATCGATCATGTAGTTTTCAAATGGCAGTGAACACGAACTTTGAAAAAGTGGTTTCGAGAAAAACGCGTTTGAAGTTTAGAGAAGTCGGAGCTACAGTGTTAGAGGAGCGGGACTAAATAGTCAATAACTTCGAGAGTTTTGCTCTGATTGACTTGAAATTTTGGCATTATATTCTTGAAATGTTTAACTACAAGAATAGACAACAACAAAAAGTCGATTTTTCAAAAGTGCAAACTCCTACCCTCCCTTTAATATATAATATAAGTCACTATTTATAGACGAAAATGGTAGTTAAAAAAATTACCGAAAAATTGTAGGTCTGCGCTGTTGATGAAATCTCGGAGTTGGATCATCCGAAACGAAGAAATCAAATGGTTTTAGATTCAGTATGTTAATGGCTATAGCGCATATCATACGATTTTTGATATATGAACAATAACAAAATGACGGCCATTTTTCGAAAAAAAAACTTTTTTTACTGTTTTTGGCAACAAAAAAATAGTAAATATAAAAAATGTTGAAATCCTCGATATGCGCTATTTCTAAGTGGTAAAGAATATGTGGTTAAAATTTCATAAGGATCGATTCAGTACTTTCGAAGATTTTATCAACAAACCGTCGAAAAACGTTTCGAGAAAAACGCGTTTAAAGTTTGTTTGGGTTACATAAAAACGTAAAAATTTTTTTAATGTATTTGAAAAGTGTGTTCATTAAGTGTAACAACTTTTATGTCAATATCTATAATATAAACCTATCAAAAAATGTCATGAAAATATCCTTTTTTAAGCGTCTAAAGTAGGAAGATCCCGTCAGATGATCATCTCAGGGTTCAAAATGATCACAAGTGTGCAACGTTCACTTGTTTGAACTCATACAGCCTTTGCCAAATTCCTATTCAAGGTACTCGTTTCACGAACTCGAAAATTGAACAATTGACGAATTTTCTTCTATAATCAAGTAAAAACACATTACAGTACACTGGTAAAAATTCAAGCCAAGTAAGTGAACGTTCAACGAAAACTTACGACTTTAAAAATCGTCTCATCCATACGGTACTTTATGGAGATGACACGCTAGCTCCGTTTCTATTTGATAATAAGACACTTTTAGACAATTAGACACTTATAGGCACACCATTAGACAATTTTAGATATTTTCAATATATTAATAATACAATTTAGATATTTTCTGTAAATATTAGAGTCGCCGAATGTTTAAAGAAAATATTAATGATAAAACTTAAAAGAATGTTACTAGCAGATGAATTTTCGTAGCGGCGATTTTTCCGAGAAAATTTTTAAAATGTCTAAATCTACTAAATTTGCGTGTAATTTTTTATTTCAGTTTGTTATTGGATACAATTTACTAATGATTGCTTATACCCCGAAAAAATACGGCCTCTAAGATAGTCCCATCGCTAGAATTCAATCCATAGGATTTTCATTTTTTTCGTGTTTCACTAAATGTATTAATAATCGTCTCTGTAAAATTTCAGGTTCGGTTATCGACCTAATTACAGAGAAAACAAATATTAAAATTGCGTATTGTCAAGGAATTCCGAGACGACATACAAAAACCCAATTTCCGGTCGCTACAAAAGTGTATATAATAGTGGCAATCCGTCAGATTCTTAAAAATAATCAGATTTACATACTTAACACTTGTAGTAATCCAATGCTCTGAGAAAAAAATAACGCTTAGTGACCTAATTTTTATGTAATATCAAGTTTAATTTGAACTTCCGATATTGGATTTATTACCACTTGCTACGATAAAGAGACGTGACAGCAAGGCAACAGCTGACTGTAGTCCTAACCTCATCTCACTCATTCGAATTTCCACACGTATTTCATTTTTAACCGACATATTTCGCCGACACAAATTTTCCACGCTTTTTACCAGTCGTGGCCTGAATACAATTTTATATTTCCCGCACCTGACGTCGTTTTGACAGATTGACGTTGAAAAGCATTGGACAGAACCAATGTTGCCAAATATCAAACCTAGAAATACTGCGCGGATCGTTGGGATAACTATTTTTTAATTTTTCTAATTGAATGCGAACATTCATTCAACAGTTTACACATGGAAATTTTTTGTCATAACGAATTATTTTGTTTGCATATGTTAAAAATATAAATTGTACAAGTCTCAAGTATGATGAGTGGTATGACTAGTACGAAGCGAGAGGATTACCTTAAATGTGTGCGTGTGTCATTTGTTTTTCAGCGATGGGGTCCACGTCGACGATCCGTTGGCGCCGCCTCACACACCACCGGGTACCGGTCTGACGCAAACCACGACCAATCTCTATCATTCGAGAAGCAATCCGGATCTAACGTCGCTCTATTGTTACGACGATCTTCGAGCCCCGGATTATCCGGAGCACGTACTCAAGGTTTACAAAGCCGACCAGACGTGCAAGTACCTTCTCGTTCACAAGGAAACCACGTCGCACGAGGTAGGACGGCGCGATCGTCCAACAACTTGCTCCCCCCCCCCCCCCCTTTGTCTCGTTTCACGTATCGACTGAACTCTCGTGTTTTCTTTCTCTTGGCTCGCGTCTTCGAAGGTGGTGATGCTCGCCCTGCAGGAATTCGGTATCACGGAGAGCAGCTCGAACTTTTCCCTCGCGGAAGTGAGCGTGGGTGACGGTGGTATGATAAAGCAGCGAAGATTGCCCGATCAGTTGCAAAACCTTGCTGAAAGAATAGGCCTGAGCTCGCGTTATTATCTTAAAACAAACGGCGTTTCCGAGACTCTCGTGGCTGACGAACAAGCGCCTGAGCTAATACGCGAGTCGCAGGTGCATTTTTTGCAGCTTAACGCCGTCGAGGTCGCTATTCAGCTGACACTTCAGGACTTTAGTATATTCAGGTATATTTTCTTTTGATTTTTTTTTATCATTTTCGTTTTTATCGAGAATGCCGGCGCACAGTGTTTCAAAGTCTCGAGAATTGCGACAAAATATCAACGAGATGTCAGATTCGAAGCCAAATCCTTATATAGGGATTTTCGAAGCTACTGATGAAGAATCCGAAGTGCAAATTCAGAAACTCAAAATGGCGGATACAAAATGGCCGACATTTGTGCAAAAAAAACTTGTCAGATTTAATTGAAAATCCGTGTATAGAAGTTTTCGACGATACCAATAACGAATTCGAAATCCATATTTTGAAAGTCGAAGTTGCCGATCCAAAATGGCCAACTTTTACAAAGAAAACTTCTCAGTTTCGTCCGAGAATCCATTTATGAGGGTTTTCAAGGTTGCCGATAACGCATCTGAAAAACAAATTTCGACATTAAAAAAATTCGACATTTTAGAAAACAATATTGACTCATTCTTGACACGATTCGGCCTTTGCGCATCATAATTCCACTTATCTTTAAGTGCATTCATTCAAAGTTGATACCCGCAAACTGTATACACTAGTCGATCTGAGAACATTTATGCGATTAATTCTAAAGGCAAAAGGCTAAAGGCAGATAAGCATGCGGTAAAGGTCGGGTTTCAACTGCCCCGCTGCGCGCTTACGTGTGCTCGAGCGCCTCGCTCGGAATAAAATTCGTTATAAAAAAAGGTAAGCATTGCAAAGCAGCTGTTTCTTGGAATATTCGATGAAAAACAGTCTAAACTGTGTATTACATTTTAAACCAAAGTGGTAAAAATGGGTAAAAAAAGGTGGCTCGATATTGCAACCAGCTTGATGGGAAATTCAATGTTTCGAACAGTTGAAATTTCACGTTATTTTTAGTAAGAATTAAACAAAAATCGATAAAAGAGTAATTTATATTCGAATTCTACATACCTTAAGGGGTAAGGCCACTGTAACGGCCCAAAAAAAAAGGTTTTTTCACTAATTTTTTGCTCCCGAAATTGAAGGTATTTGAAAAAAAACTTTTAATGGTGTTATCGGGCATACATTAAACTTTATTATAAAATTTTTTTACAGTAAAAAAAAACAAAATGGCGGTTCCACAGCTATCTTCCCGGGACATGTTTTGCTTTCAGGGCTCCGCGGCACGCAGCACCACTGGTGCACTTTTGAATCTAGAACAAAAAAAAAAAACCATTAATCTAGAGGGCTATAGCTAGAGAATGTCGATCGGATTTTAAAAAGTATCAATTTTTGTGGATTTGGCGTGCGTTTGAAAAAAAAATTGATTTTTGACGAAAAAAACGGCAAGTTTTTTGTTAATAAAAAATCAATAAATAAAGTTCTTGAAAATTCCGATCGACATTCTCAAGATAATGTAAATTCTCACATCTGGTTAAAATTTCAAGTAAAAAAAATGAAAATTGTTCGAGTTATGCTGCGTGCCATTTTGAAAAACCATGTTTCGAGAAAAACGCGTTTAAAGTTTTGCGAATAGTTTTTTATTGGAAAAAATTAAAAAAAGAAGTTTCGGAGAAACTTAAACTATTTTTTATTTTAAACTTAAACTATTTTTTAAGCCAATAAAAAAAAATCGATTTTTCAAAAAATTTACAGTGGCCTTACCCCTTAAGAAATATTCTCCATCAAGCCACATTCAAATCGAACACACCAAGCATTAAGGCCTTAGGCTACAGTAACGGGTATAAAATCATGTGCGAATTTAACATTTTTTTTCGTATGGAAAAGTGATTCACTCATTAAATTAATTACACATCCATTTAGCATGAATATTAAGCTGTTGGAAAAAATATATATATATATATATTTTTCGATGTACAAAATGGCCGACTACTAATATTTTCTTTTGTTATCTTTTTTTAGGCGCTCCGCGGCGTGACATTCAGCATCCATAATTTTTTACCTAGAACATAAAACAAAAATTCTCGTCAATTTACATTAGAATACCTAGAGAAGTACGTACGGAGTTTAAAAAATATCGTTTTATTCAAAAGTTGTAGGTATATGAACTTAAGGAATGGAATTTTCAGTGATAAATTTCGTTATAACTGCTCATAAACTGCTCATGAAATGAAAAGTTATCGATTAATCAGAAATTCCGTACGTACTTCTCTGCGAAACAATTAGGAACATAACTTTTTAATTTGAAGTAAATCGAGTGAAAATTGTTGAAGTTATTTGTCACGCCAATTGGACAAAAGCTGTTTCGAGAAAGCTGTTTCAAGAAAAAAAAATGTATATATATTTTCTGACAGCTTGATATTCATACTAAATAGATGTGTAATTAATTTTATGAGTGAATCACTTTTTCGTACGAAATAAAATTGTTATATTGGCACATGATTTTATACCCGCTATTGTGGCCTAAGGCCTTAACTATTCACTTCTAAATAATTACACATATTTCGGAGCGACTGCGTCTGACGTGCATCGTTCCGAAAGCGTTAACTCGGGCTGATGCTCGAGAGCAGATATAGCGATTTACCGTTCTGGCCATTCGGCATAGTATGCGGCAAAGTCAGACCTCAATATTGTAGGATCATTTTCCTGAAAAAAAAAATATCGAACTTTTTCGATTTTGTCACATTTTTTGAGACTTTGAAACACTGTGCGGCGTCGAGGGCTTGGAAGAGGCAGCGAGATTCGACCTCGCTGTCTCATTCAAACCTCGTTCATTCGCCGTTGGTACAAGAATTATTCGAACTATCGAATATTCTTGTACTTATCGTCTTTATTGAAGTATCAACGATTTTTGCTTTCATTTTTCGCTTGGGGGCTTTGGTTTTTTGTCAATCTTTGCGTACTCGGCTTTGACACAGTTTTGACAGTCATGTTCTACAAAACGATGTTTCGTCAGAGTTCAAACGATAAACGCTCATCGATGTTTCGGAGTTGGAATATATATTTTTAAATGCTTTTGCAAAAGTGGGATAGATTGAAAGGATTTTTGTTTTCCAATGACCTTTTATCTGTTCACCTGATCGGAAATTTTTCGCTGATCACCGACTGTTTGTCCGGATGCTTAATAAAAAAAAAAAACGCGAAAAATCGCAAGTGTTTTGCGATTTTTTGCGTTCGACGAAGATCCGAAGTGATCTTGACTCGTTTTTGCATCAATGAATAAATCGGGAAATTGCGTTTCGTGATTTATTCATTCGTTGCGTTTTGCCGAATTTCTTGATACGTTCTGTGCAATATCTTTTTTTTCCATCCTTTGCCGAATGACACTGATTTTCATCGGGATTTCTTTCGAAAAACCATTAAAGACAAATCGAATCTACGGAATACGTGGACGACTTGTTCGAGCTGAAGAGTAGGTATGGCGTACCTATGCTCAGCCAGTTTGCGGAGCTAGTCAACAGAGAGATGTTCTGGGTCGTAACGGAGGTGTGCTCGGAACACAATCTCGTCAGGCGGAGTAAAATAATCAAGCAGTTCATTAAGATAGCACGTGAGTAACAAAAATTCCATTGAAACTCGATTTAGTCCCTTTATTTTAGTCGATTTGGTCTCTTTTTTAAGTCTCTTTATTTGGCTTTTAGTCTCTTTTTCTTTCAATGCATTCCATTGAAACTCGATTTAGTCTCTTTCTCTCTTTCGATCTTTTTTTTTGTCCTCCGTTACGAATTTGTGACATAATCGCTCTCCCGGTATTCAGGTCAGTGCAAGGAGTGCAAAAATTTCAACTCGATGTTCGCAATCGTGTCGGGTCTCGGTCACGGCGCGGTGTCGAGGCTTCGAGCCTCGTGGGAAAAACTGCCGAGCAAGTATCAGAGATTATTCAGCGATTTGCAGGAGCTCATGGATCCCAGTCGTAACATGAGCAAGTATCGTCAGCTCGTCGTATCCGAGCAGACTCAACCACCTATCGTGAGTACAAATTTCATTGATGCTCGCCGAATTCGAACAATTCTGTAGTAATTTCCCAAAATTGAGGCATACAAATATATATATTAGTCAAAATACGCATACATGCAAGTATTAAAAAAGTAATTTTTAAATATAAAATAATAAAATTAGTGTATTTATAAATGGAAGTATAAATATAGAAGTATACGGAAATGCAAATCTAGTCGCGCGGCGGCGCTGTCATGTCACTGATTTAAGGGGTTATAATACAGTCAGGAGGTCCAAAAAGAACGATTTTTCAAGAATTTTTCTAGAGAAGACCTTTAAATCTATTAACGTCAACATTTGTACACATATTATGGTAACTTTTAACTGTATTTCAACATTTTTTACTTGTAAAAGTAATTATTTTGAAAGCTGCTATAGCTGACGAAAGCACGTCTAAAAAATGGCGTCTCGCGGTGAGCACGATATCTCTGGACTGGATCATCCAAAATGAAAAAAAAAAAAAAAAAAAAAAATATTTCGTTAATATAATGCATTATCTTGTAACTGATCGAGGGCATAAGCAAAATAATAATTTTTGACGAAATGGCGGCTTCTAAAAAAATCGATTTTTGACAAAAATTTAGGCCTTAAATTGTTTATAAAATGGAAAATATTTATCTGTGAGAAAAAAACCTTCGATTAATTACTAGAAAATATACTTGAAAGGATTGTGGTAAAATTTGAGACTGATCGGTTCAGCCGTTTCCGAGAAATCTTGCTCACCGACTTTAAAAACACAGTTTCGAGAATAGCGCGTTTAAAGTTTCAAAAGCACTTTACATATAGTAAAAAAAAACAATTACAAATGTGCGTGTAACTTCGAGAAACATTCGCCGGATTGACAAGAAATTTTCTGTGTGTGTACTTAAATATGTGTACATTACGAAAGTAAAATAATTTGAGAATCGATTTTTCGAAATTTTAACTGCTTATAACCCCTTAAGGTATTCCATTCGCAAAGGGTCGTATTTTGTGGAGGTATAAGGAGGGCCGTTCTCAATTATTGACAAATTACAGTGGCGCTTAATAAAAATAAAGTCACCGTCAATTATGACACCCAACGATAAACTGGAATAAAAAATTTCGCGCACATTTAGTAGATTTAGAAATTTTTACATTTTCTCTGAAAAGTTGCGACTACGAAAATCCTTCTGCTAGTCACATTTTTCTAAGTTTTATCAATTATTCATGAATATTTTCTTAATTTCTTCATTCTTTATTAATTATTCATTAATAATTTTGAAGTTCTATTAATATTTCGTTAATATTTGCTTTAAACATTCCGTGAAGCCTTGTTTTTGTTGTCGTTACGAAAACTTTTCAAACATTCACACGCGTAAGCAGCTTATATTACGCATCTACAGAGTTATTTGGTGTATCAATTATCAGATAGAAATGTGGCCAGAGTGTCAGACGGTTTTTGGAATCGTAATTTTCCGTTAAACGTTCGATAACCTGGCTTGACATTTTTAAAGTATACTGGGATGATTTTTTTTACTTGATTACGGACGAAAATTGGTTAATTGTTAAATATTCTGGCCCGTGTAAGGAATACCTTACAAGTAAGGTTGACTCTTACTGGTCACATTTGCACATACACAAATATGGATGCCAATATGCAAGAATGTAAATGTACAAATATGCAAATACTTGAATATATCCCAAAAGTGTAATATGATTCCTGCACTGTCAGATAACTCAGCTTCGTGCTGATGGCGAAAGAATCTTTCGGGACAACGTAAAATAAAGCTCCTCGGATATTATAAGATAAGATTGACACGAATTACTTTGTTGACGAGGATTAGCAATAACGTTATTCTACAATCGATGTACCAACGTCATTTTCTGCCCACAAAATTCAGCCGTAGCCCCAAAAACTGTTGGAATTCACTTCAAGACTGTTATCTTCCACTTTTTCCTCGCAGATTCCTTTTTATCCGGTCGTGAAGAAAGATCTGACGTTCATTCATCTCGGCAACGATTCGAGGGTCGAGAGTTTGGTAAATTTCGAAAAATTACGAATGATCGCGAAGGAGGTCAGGACCCTTACGAACATGTGCTCGTCACCTTACGATTTGCTCACAATGCTCGAGCGCGGTGGACAACCGCCCAGCTCGGCGATGGTCGCGTTGAACCAAATGACGACTGGCAATCAAGGTAACTTCTATCCCTGTGTCATTCAAAACCCTTGATTTTGAAGAAATAAGTAAGATTACTGAAAAGTCGTTTGGAAATTTATTTGTGATTACACTAACAAAGTTGTGTACCAAATTTCATTAAACCATTAATAATACAAGAGGTTATAAAAAATCTCGTGAAGGACCGTTGAACGTGAGGGGCTCAACGATGACCTTGCTCTTGGCCAGCTGATTGATCTGAAACAAAAAACGAGTTTTTTTTCTTCTTAAAATAAAAAACATTGGCTGAGACTTGACCGAGCTTTTTTGTTATCGTGTTTTAAGCATGAAAAATGGAATTTGTTTCGAATTTCGAGGAAAAAAGCAATTATTATTGCTAATGACTAATTAAAACAATGTTATCAGGACGTTGAATAAGTTCTCGCTGTTTTCCAACGAATTGCGTGTAGTTTAAGATGGTAACGCATCTATAAAGAAGTACTATGAGCAAGCTTGAAATTCAGTGTATGTCACTTCGCCGAAGTGTAGACAACTAATTTTTGTTTTAATGTTTCAAACATGCCAAATTTCGTGCCAAAAAAGAGTATTTGCGGAGAATTTTACTGCACTACTTTATTAAAAAGAAAAAAAATCTGCAGCTGAAGCTCACAGAATTCTTGTTGAGACTTACGACGACCATGCTCCGTCGGAAACAACATGCAGAGATTGGTTTAGACGCTCCATCGATAACGATTTTGGTGTGTTGAATTGGAGGCATTACTTCATGAAGACTCATGTCGGACGCTAGCTGAACTTGCAGAATCATTAGGAGTTGGTCACATAACAGTTTCGAAACGTTTGAAAGCATTAGGAATGATTTTTCAAAATAAAACATCAATTTTTGCGAAAAAAACAGCGAGAACTTATTTAACATCCCAATAAGAAGGAAAACGTCGATCAAGACTAAAATACTATCAATTAATCAATCGAGACTCATTTGCACAACTTTGATCAGTTTTTTACAATACAATAACTGCCCGCTTACATATTCCTTCACACATTTACTACGCCCCAGACTCTTGCACTTCGTACTATCTAACATCACTCTCCTTTTCTTCACTTATTCCTCCACTCCATCTCTTTTTTCCCCTCTTCCTCCTTATTCATCTTTCTGCAGACTTCTTCTATTTCCCTAAAGTACTAACATATTCCTTTTTGTATTTTCCCGCCCAGCATATTTGTAATTTCCCCTTTTATTGCAAAAACACTAAACTACTATTAGACTGAATAAGTGTACTAAATGTCAAGTCAATTCGTTCATTAGACGTCGAGAAATCGTATAAACCTATTTGAAAAAACAAGTTTCGAGAAAAACGCGAAAAACGTTTCGGGAAAAGTTTCACTAGCCGTTCTATCGTCGTAATCATATTGGGAGTACAAATAAATCTCAGCTGTTTGACAAAAGATGGCCCACCAGGACGTTATGGTTGAAATTGTAAAATGTAAAACGTCATATCGTAAGATTGGACATCTGGCAAGACCATAACCTTGAAATATTAGCAATTTTGTATCAGCATCACGTAATTTTTTTTGCTAAAAGACGTCAAGTTTTGAGCCGAATAAGCGTCATTTGCGGGAACTCGTGCGTTTGGCACGAATCTCCCTCCAATAGTGCTTCCAATTCCGCGTCTTCGTTTCGGCTTTCCGCTACGTTCTTTGCCTTCGACGTCAAACTCAACGTCCTTAAACTTTTCCACTCACGACAACTTCTCTCACTTAAGAGGTTAGGCCACAGTAACGGATATAAAATTATGTGCAAATTTAACATTTTTTTATTTCGTTTAAAAAAATGACTCACTCATGAAATTAATTACACATCTATTTAGTGTGAATATCAAGCTGTTAGAAAAAATATATATATTTTTTCCGATGTAAAAAATGGCCGACTACTAATATTTTCTTTTGTTATCTTTTTTTTAGACGCTCCGCGGCGTGACGTTTAGCATCTACAATTTCTTACCTAGAACAAAAAACAAAAATTCTTGTCAATCTACATTAGAATACCTAGAGAAGTACGTAAGGAATTAAAAAAATATTGTTTTATTCAAAAGTTGTAGGTATGTGAACTTGAGAAATGAATTTTCAGTGAAAAATTTCGTTATAACTGCTCATAAAATGAGAAGTTTTCGACTAATCAGAAATTCCGTACCTACTTCTCTGCGAAATGCAATTAGGAGGATAATTTTTGGATTTGAAGTAAATCGAATGACAATTGTTGAAGTTATTTGTCACGCCAATTGGAAAAAAGCTGTTTCGAGATGTTTCGAGTAGTCGGCGATTTTGTACGTCGAAAAAGAAAAAATGTCCAACAGCAAAATTTGATATTCATACTAAATAGATGTGTAATTAATTTTATTTGTATATCACTTTTTCATGCGGAAAAAAATTGTTAAATTCGCACATGGTTTTATACCCGTTACTGCGGCGTAACCCCTTAAAGCAGCCTCACCATATGCTTCTACAAGCAATCGAAGCGCCTCAGCTGCCGATTTATTCAAATCAAATAAGTAAAGAAGAGTTATAAAGTTCCCGCAAATGTTGCTTATTCGGCTCAAAACTCGACATTTTCGCACGACAAACATTACGTGATGCTGATACAAAATCGCTAATATTTCAAGGTTATGGTCTTGCCAAATGTCCAACCTTACGATATGACGTTTTACATCAGACAATTTCAACCGCAACCTCCCGGTGAGGCTATCTTTTGTCAAACGGCTGAGACTTATTTATACTTCCAAAAAGTTAACCTTCAATCTGCGATTCCTGCACCGTATGTTGGAACTTCGTCTCCAATTTGAGTTGCCTCAAGCGACGCACGAGTGCTCGTTATTTTTACAATCACCCTCCGAGACTTCCACAGTCACTGAAAACCCTAAAAATCCGTCATATCGGAGTCTCTTCGTTTTCCTTCTCCATGCCTGCTTCACACAACCGAATGTCGGATTTCCACGCGTTATTTTAAAGATAACCGTATGGATGAACATTGTTTTAATAGGGGGCCAGACGGCGACGGTGAAGCGTCGAAAGAAGTCGACCGCGGCGCCAAATCCAAAAAAAATGTTCGAAGAGGCACAAATGGTAAGAAGAGTGAAGGCGTATCTCGCGAATATGAAAGTTATCACAGACGAGGAACGTCTGCACGCGCTCTCGGTCGATTGCGAGCCTCACGCCGGCACCGTTGCCGTTGCTGCTGCTGTACCACTCGGTGGTAGCCGCGGAAGGCGTCATCCGTCACCGACCTTGTCGACGACGAGCAGTGCCAGCAGTACAAGTGAGAATCTACAGAGAAACAATCGATATCCCGATCGAATTATTGTTAAAAATCATCTGCACATACACAACAATAAAACGCGTTATTATTACCTTTATATTCATTTTTATTATTTGCCTTTACATTAAAGGGGTACCGCTACTTCAGAAGCGCGAAAAATGGGTGCAACTTTGAGATTTTTTCGGAGTCTACGAAAAGTATGGTATCGACGTTTGCATCGTTGGGATGCGACGAGCATTTTTTTTTTTTTCGTACTGGACAATATTTTTTTCACCATATTACGGCCATACAAGTCACTGGATAATATTTGAACATCCTTTTTAAGGGTCCACAACCCAAACTCGGGAAAAATGCGTTTTGATGGTTAAAAAATGAAGAAATGAAAAAACGGAGAAGATTTTTCGTTGTATTCCAACGATGCAAACTTCAACGCCGCACGAAAAGTTGATTGAAAATTTATTCAAAGATCTGTATTGCCTATGCCCTAAATTGCATGAAACTTCTATTTTTTATTTTCTATGAAATGGTGGCGATGAAGCCTTAGCAGCATAGGTCGCGCGAATTTCAACGGTGCACAAAAGAAATAAAATTTGTCACAATCCGAGTTATGTTAGCTAGAAAAGTATATAGAGATTCTTTTTTAACTTTTCTCGCAGAGATGGCGATCATTGAAAGAAACAGGTTTCATTTTTCGAAACAAAAATTCCTGATCAATTTTGTACACTAAGCCGATTTTCCAACAAATCGAGAAATCCTCACGTATTTCTGCAAGAAGATGGGAAAATTGAAGCCAATCGGATAGAATTTCCTCACGTTATGCGGCGTGCAAATTTAAAAACTTTGTTTCGGGCAAAACGCCTCTACTATTTCGCGACATTATTTCAAATTTAACAATGAGAATTGAGTACTAAAAATAGCGTCTTTGCGGTATCGAATCAATTGCACTTTTTTTAAACCCCAAAGTATTATTCGATACTAAAAAAACTTGTTCGCGACATTCTGGACAAGCATTACCCCTTAATCTTTATTATTCGTCTATACATCGATCGTTTACTGTTAATACCCGGGCCACCGTCACCCACAGGAAGACTATTATTGCAATAGTACGATCCTTCCATTCGGCAAATTATCTTTTATCGCAATATTCGCAGCCACATCTAGCTTCCATTGCACTTAACGCGGGATATACATTTAGACAGGAAAAAAAATAAGCAATATTGAGGGTTTTTTCAAACTAAGAAATAATGATTTTACAATTATCAAACTTTAGGTATACTTTCATAGTATATTTAAGTATAAAAAACAATTTAAAAAAAATTAATTCATCATCAAAATCACGGAGCTGTGGCAGAGTGTTACAGAAAAGTCGCCGCGGGAGTTGCGAATCGGCGCGCAGTCTAGCTTCCCGTAGACTTTGATTTGCAAAAAAGTTTAAACATTTTTTCAGTTAGAACATGTATAGTTTCTATGTGATGGTAATTAAGGGAGACTTTGTCCTTGGAGTGCCATATTTCAGGTGTTTACATTTTATTTTTTTTTAAAGAAAACGAGTAAAGCTTTTTGAGTGCGGTTTTTTCGTGCTTGTATTCATGATATACAGAACGTTAAAAAAAATTTTTTTGAAAAAAAAAAACCCAAAATGGCGGCCGTTGCAGCTCCGCGAAAACAGGTCCTCAAATCGCGGGAGGTAAACGGCTGACATCACTGCCCCCTCTTTGTTGATCTGAAACACAAATTCAAAGCATATTATCAATCTGTGACCCGTTGTTCATGGAATGACGGATGGATTTTTCGTTTAGTACAAATTTCGGAAAATGGCGGCAATAAAAAAAATCGAATTTTCGCGTTTTTTTTCGCATAAAAAGATAAATAATAAATGCAAAAATGTATCTATCGAAAAAACGATCCGTCATTCCGTGAAGACATATTTTCTGAGTATGCTCTCCAAATTTCAGGTCGATATGTTAATTACAGCGGCCAGGAGAATGTCAGCCATTTTTAAAAACGCGTTTTCGAGAAAAACGCGTTTAAAGTTTTGTCATGTGTTTACACAAATGTGTTTATAATTACCGCTAATCGGCAATGCCTGGTCCATAGAGGCATCCCTCCTCTTCTTGTAGCTGCTCATGTTGAGCCGCTAACATCTCCCGCTGCAATTTCAAGGACAAGTCTCCCTTAAAATGAAGAAGAAGCAAATTTGAAAAAAATGGCACGCATTTACAAAAATAAATCAACATTGCTGTAAAATGTGGATTTTACTATCGTTCTATCGTTTAACGAGAAAAAACGAAATCGATTTTTTGATCGTTGTAATTGTATATTCCGCCTTAAACAATTTTGTTTCCAAAGAACCGAAACTTCCAGTATCCTTTGGCACGCGTAAAAAAAATCGGCATACACAATAAATGTGCTCTTTTTGTCACAATTTCGTTCACTTTTTGTTGCACGGAAGGTATCACCCGCCGGACATATTTCCGCGACAATATCTGATCCGTTTTGTTCTCGACGAAACAGGTACAAAATTCGGCGCAGCGTCGCCACAAGCAGTGAGAAAAATGCTGGCGCTGTCGGATCCCCACAAGACGCGGCCTTATCAGCCGAAACACTGTCCGCCGGCGCTTCCGGTGCCGGGGCTGGCGTTGCACGGCGGTGGACTCGAGCCTAGTCCAGGCGCGCCGAGGAGAGTTGGCTCGGGTAGCCGGGTGCCGATGCACGAGAGATCGCACAGCGACACACCTTCCGGCTTGCCACCGCCCGTCGACCTCAGCGCCGAGAGCAGCAGCGTTACGAGCCTCAGTAATCTTCAGCCACTGAGGAAAACTCTTACCAGCGGTAAGCTTCGATCTTCCCCCTTACTTTGATCATCGTTCTCCTTTTATTCCATTCCTCCGTATGGCCTTGCGGGCTTGTATGATCTCCCATCTTTACCACGCACTTGGCACTTCGCCATTTCCGGTTTCTCAAAAACTCCCCCCCGGGCTGGTGCCCGCAGCTTTCCTGATGCACTATCGCGTTTGCACGAGGCCACAGGGAGACTGTGGGGAACCTGTGTCGATATAGGTGGCTGCGGCTTGCCGAGTTATATTCAACGGAAAACTGTTGAAACGGAAACGCTGCATGGGAGAATGCCGTCGAACTATTGCGAAAGGGGCCTTCAACTCCGATTACCTTTGCTTTGACACGCGTTATGAGGTCTTCCTGACAACATATACAGACTGTGGCAAAAACCAACGATAGTATTGCAGGTGCTGACAGGCCGGCTCTTGGTGATCCTCAATAACCAAATATCATCTCAGTAAAAGTATCATAGTTTTCGAGATATTCACAATATTTTGAAACTCGCGAAAATATCTAGCCTAAGGCGATATTTGACATGCCACAGCTGCAAATACGGATATTTTTCGGCTTGGTTTTTGTCTGAATATTGGTAGAAGATCGTGTTATCAATAGCAACTAACAACTACGTGTCGCATCTTTTTTAAATCTAGACTAAATTACCCCATTTTTAAGATGTGCTGCGAGTTCGGCGTTGTGCGTTTATTATGGCACTTTAAAAAAAACTGAGTAATGAAAATTCAAAAGAACTAACAATGTAAATATTTAAGCGTATATTATTCGTCCGGATAGCGGCTCAGTTCACGCAGTTCACGTTGTACAACGCCCCATACAAACAAACCCAAACAAACTACCGAAACAAACCGACCTGAATAAAAAAGCAAACCAACCTAAACAAACAAACTCGAACAAACCGACCTGAATTAAAAAGCAAACCAACCTAAACAAACAAACTCGAACAAACCAACCTGAACAAAAAACAAACAAACAAACCCAAACAAAATTATAAAGATTTTATTCGGACGAATACATGTAAATTATTCGTTCGTTTAGTTTGTTTAACAAGTTAATACATTCAATCCGGACGATTATATATATATGTATATATGTGTGTGTGTGTGTGTGTGTGTGTGTGTGTGTGTGTGTGTGTGTGTGTGTGTGTGTGTGTGTGTGTATATATATATAATTCGACCGGATACCAGCTGACACGAATTACAATAATGTGTACGCCTACTGGAAATACGGCGTGAACTGAGCCGCTATTCGGGCGAATAACATACACTTATTCGTCCGATAACCGGACGGGGAGTCACTCCGAAATATTTACGGTTATTATTGATAGCATAAAAAAAATATCCGAATTGGCAGCTGATTTGTGAAATATTGCATTAAATAGAGATTTTCACGAGTTTCAAAAAAGTGCGAATATCTCGAAAACTATGACACTTTGACTGAAGTTATATTTGGTCATTCTGGATCATCATGAACTGGCCTGTCAGCACCTGCAATATTATCGTTGGTTTTTGGGATACTCTGTGTGTGTGTGTGTGTGTGTGTGTGTGTGTGTGTGTGTGTGTGTGTGTGTGTGTGTGTGTGCGTGCGTGCGTGCGTGCGTGCGTGCGTGCGTGCGTGTGTGTGTGTGTGTGTGTGTGTGTGCATATACATACTAGGGCGATAAAAAAGTCGACTATTTTTTTTCCATATTTCCCTATTCAGTATTTGCAGTGAGGTGAAGTAAGACGCCTGTTGAAATGCGAGCCCTCAACATTGATATTTAAAGGCTCCTCATCGCGATTTTCTATTTCCCATGCTAATAAAATAGATAAAACTATGCTTGCTACTTTTGAATTTAATAACTAGCCAACGGGTAAACATACAATAATGCTCAAGACATTTTTGTAGGAAATGAAACATTCTGTAAAAAATGGTGTCCTATCGTTTTATGATCAATCTACACTTTCAAAAGTTATTCAAGGTCAAACTTGAACTTTTACCAAATGTCAAGATTTTTTCACTTTCCCGGCGCAACCATCACACTTACCACAAAATGTCATAGGGCATTTTTTGTAGATCATTTCATATTCTATAAAGTCATGTCATTGAATAATTTAAAAAATCAACAGTTCAATAGTTAATCGCTTTACCAATTAATTTTTTGGAGAAACGTTGCGATTTCCCTGAAATTATTAATTGTTATATTAACCAAAAATATAAATAAAAAGATCCCAATTTTTATAAAGTTACTCTTTACCGTTCATTAACAGTATAAAAAAGTTATTGAGATATTTTTTTCATAAGTTTTATGTCTACAATTTAAAAATTTATAGATTTAGAAAAAAAATATCACAAAAACGAAAGAATACTTATGTGTTTTACAATTTTCACCAGTGGTGAACATTAAAAAGTAACTTCAGCGAAGACCAACCTCTAAATATCCAGGACTCATGTTTTAACAGGCTTCTCATTTCATCTTACTCCAACTACTGAATAGTGGAGTTTGAAAAAAAATAGTCTTTTTTTTTAATTACTCTAATAAATATGTGCCAATGGCGCTTGTCGTTCACCAAGGACATAATTGTATATTGGAATACTGCAGATAGTTATTTTCTATACAAGTTTTTTTTTCTATACAAACCCAAACAATGAGGTTTTGCCTTTTTTTTTTAATTTAAATGTACTTATGGTTCGCAAATATCGTTCGCAGCAGTGCGCTATTTTTTCGACAGTTTCAATGTAAATGAATTCTATTCCACACTATCTTTAAACGTTTCCCATAGCCCGATAATCAAATCTCGCAAAAATAACTTTCTTGAATATTCTATGCCAGAGAAAATCCCCACACCCCATACGGACATGTAAAAACGTTCCGAGCAGTCGTTTCCACGTTAATGGCATGTAAGTTTGCATTGTTGGAATGCAACGAAACCTTTCCTTCTACTGCTCGCGATTCTTTTTCATCCATTTAGGGTACAAAAATCGCTCAATCGGTTTTTTCCTCATCCTCTTATAGATTGTCACAAAAATGAACAAATGAAAAACATTTTAAGGGGGAACATACCTTTGTGAGGTTAAAATCACGGGTCATTTTTGACAATTTATTTAGGAAAAACAAAACAGTATTTCTTAATTCGGTTTTTCATACATGTTAGTGCAAGTCTTCAAATAAAAGAACATTTTTAAATTATTTTAAAACAATATGGCGGTGCAGTAGTTAATGAAAGAAAACTTTTTTTCATAGTCCCCTACGGGCGTATTCGCACAGGTAATAATTTTCAAGCTAGAACAAAAAACGAAAAAGATTTCGAAATTAGATATAAAAAAACTAGTCCAGTACGTAGGGGTTTTTCAAAATATTGTTTGAAAAAAATGGCGTTAGCATGAAAAAAAATCGGTCGAATATCGATAATAAAATTTTTTAATTTCAACTTATCGAAAAAATTCTATGTATTGGACTAGAAAATGTTGTCAAGAAGCTACCGTTAAAATTTCAAGTCAATCGATTGAAAACTCGAGGCGCTACGCATACGCCCCTGTCCAAAAACATAGTGTAGAAAAACGCGTTTAAAGTTTTAATTACTGTAAAATCATGGAAATTTCGTGTTTACCTTTAATCGGCGATGCCTGGACCATACAATTGTCCTTCTAATTCAACATTCTTTTGCTTGCTTGCCTTGATGGAGGAAAAACATGCAAATTTCAAACTACAAACAAATTACAAACAAAAAAAATTACAAAGGTACATTCCCCCTTAAAGAACGTTCGTTGCGTTCCAACGACGCAAACTTTAACGTCGTCGTATGGCAAGGTAATCGAAGTTGAAGGCTATTTATGAAATAATAATCCAAATGTAGGACCCGCACACTTAACGTAGGACGCAAACTTTAACGTCGTCGTATGGCAAGGTAATCGAAGTTGAAGGCTATTGATGAAATAATAATCCAAATGTAGGACCCGCACACACGGGTCCACTACAGTCCCACAACCTCATTCTCAAATCCTTTTTTTTTTCTTCCTTTTCCGTCATCCCGAAAATCGATGGTCGTAGACCGACACTCGAGCTGAACATTACCCGAAATACTTGATCGCTTCGGACTCAATGGATAGGCTTGCACTTTGTATTGGATCATGGTGCACTTTCGTTGCTCGTTACTATCACTATCATCGTCATTATTATCGTTCGTGGCATACGCAGTGGACGGGGCTTCGTTAATGAAAGACCCATCATTCGTTATTTGCACGCTGCACCCAACCGTTTCGTTGAACTCTATTATTCATATGTGTTTCATGTCACATTGTGTTGCGTATACGCATCTTTATGGATCCCGCGAGTTGGCTTCGATCATGGAATTGTCGTTTCGCAAGTTAATTTTATCGAACTCTAAAAACCAAGACCCGTGAAGATAAATGCGAGAAGGCCATTTTTGCTCGATCGAACCAAACTCTCCCGAGAGTCATGACAGATGGAAAAAAATGAGAGGTTATGACTATTTGGAAACTGACACGTTGCATCGTGAATTCTTAACGTGGAATTCCGGCACTTGCAGAGTTTTCCAGCGGATCGGTTGACAATGCACTTTCAACTTGTCAAGACACATATATATTATGCAGTTGAAGAATAGAACGGTTGCACATGCAACTTGTATGCTGAGGAACAAAAAGACACCGCGGCCTTTTTTACCGACCGAGCAGCATCGCCGTAGGTTTTCACGCACATCGATTCTCTCTTCCTCTCTCGCGGTATCCGACGACTGTTATTGGTGCTCGGTTATGCAGCACGGAAAACAACCCTCGGATATGTGGCATTGATTAATCCTATTTGCCGCTCCGGTACTCCGAGTAGGATGAAGCTCGACTTTGTTTGGGTTCTGCGGTGACAAAATTGTCGGTATCTCGTTGAGACTTTTACGCAAGGGAACCGTCCGCAGTTCGGCAAAGCGAAAGATGGACGAAGTTTCTTTTGCCTCCTCGTACAGGAGGCGTTGACATGGCGTTGCGTATGGATTTTTTGTACGCGCAAAAACTTGTATAGTTTTTGAGGTGTTCGGCTGAATGCTTGCATATGATTAGTGTATCTCAGAAAGTCTAGGGAAGTATAGAAAGTATCAGGGTGTCCTGTTATGAATGGATAATCCTGCAACTGTCGATAAGTCAGATCATGTCCTACTATATGCTGGAATTTCAGTTTAGTAAAAGTCCCGCGATGTTCGAGATAAAAATCATCTGCCTTTGGTTTTTCACATGTTATATCTACAAATGACAACTTTTTTTTTTACCCGAGTAAAGAAAAATACTCTTGGTTATTTGTTTTATCTAGAAAAGTCTTCTTTTTAACCTTAAATGTTGAGGAAACTTTGTGAACAAAGATGTTACGCAGAATTTTCATTCAAATCAATTCGAACATCTGACTTTGAAAGCCTGCAGTGTAAAAAAATGCAGTACGCATATCGTGCCTATTAATTAAAAAAGTTGCTTAGTTATTGTCGATTCATATCATTTGTAGAAGTGGCATGTGGAAAAACAAAGACAGATTATTTTTTTCAAAAAATAACATGAAGTCTAAAATCTGGAGAACCGTGGGACTTCTACTAAACTGAAATTCCAATATATATCAGAAGAAGGTCTGACCTATCGACAGTTGCAGGATTATCCATTCATATCAGGACACCTTGTATATACATACATTAATATATATGTGAAAAATGATATATATATATATATATATATATATATATATATATATATATATATAATCGGCAAAACTCTTTAGAATTTGAGGTAGATTAATTTTCGGAAAAATGTTTTTCGGTGTTGCAGATTTGACAATTTTTTAGATAATTGGTTTGACTTTTGTACGGGAGTAGAGTATTATATAAGGTGTTTTATGATTGAATTTTGTGAAATTTGGTTAGAGGTTCTAGATTTTGAAGGAGTTTAGGTTTTTGGAAATCGGGTTTTCCTAATGCAGCTACCTTAAACTTGAGATAGCGGAATAAATTTTCGTGCAGGAATAGATAATTATACAGGGTACATTCGTATATAATTTTACGAAAATCAGCAAAACATTTTAGATTTTAAGGGATTAGGCTACTGTGGCGACCCGAAAATCAGGGTTATTTAAAAAAAACGTATTTAGAAGGAACAAGTAAGATAATTGAAAAATATTAATAACTAAACAAGTTATCAACAATCTCGTGAGGGACTTTTGAACGTCAGGGGCTTGTTTTCGGCGACTCGGTCCATCTGAAACAAAAACTTTTTTTTTTTTCTTTAATTAGATATTGGCTATAAGACTTGACCGACCTTTTTTGTCATTGTGTAATCAACAACAAAAAATGTTTGAATATTGTTCGCAATTTTTCGAGGAAACATCACACCATTATTGTTATTAAGTAACAAAAAGAAAATGTTAAGAAGAAAAACGTTGGTCAAGACTAAAGTACTATTACAATGAATAAGTGCACAAAATTTGCAATCAATCCGTTTATTACACGTCGAGAAATCGCGTACACCATTTTGAAAACACACATTTCCGAGAAAAAACACGTTTTGTTTTATCAGCAGTTCTGTCGTTGTAATCATAAGTTTACCTCGAATCTGCGATTCCTGCACCATATGTTGGACCTTCCTCTACATTTTGAATTGCGCCAATGGACGAACGAAATTTTCACAGTAGCCTAATCCTTCAATTTTCCGTAAAAGAGCCTTTTTCTGCTAGAATTTTTGCAAAATTTAAAGAACCCCGTTTACAGAAATTTACTCATATTCTACTTTCACTTCACTTGATTGTGGGCCTCTGAAATATTTGCTAAACTAGTGTGCGCCACAAGATACGTCAGTCTTGAATTATGATAAAATAGTTGAAAAACTTCGAGTTTAACGGATATTGAACTTTCAGAACGTTCTCGCTATAACGCTTAATGACGAATTAAATGATGAAAACAATTTTTAAAAACTTTCTTTGCATTCCAACGACGAAACAAAAGCTGAACATTTTTTTTCTATTTCTTCATTTTTATTACAATCTATAATCTTTTCTTTATAGACTAAGATCATGGATCTCTAATGAGGATAAGAAAAACCATTTGAGTGAATTTCGTATCCCAAATTGGCGAAGAAATGGCGAGCAATAGAAGAAAAATTAACTTTTGTTGCATGCCAACGATGCAAACTTCAACATCATCTTTCTTGATACATAGGCTTCATGAATAATTTATGTACACCGAAAGTTATGACGCAAGGTTAAGGGGTAAGGCCACTGTAACGGCCCAAAAAAAAAGGTTTTTTCACTAATTTTTTGCTCCCGAAATTGAAGGTATTTGAAAAAAAACTTTTAATGGTGTTATCGGGCATACATTAAACTTTATTATAAAATTTTTTTACAGTAAAAAAAAAAACAAAATGGCGGTTCCACAGCTATCTTCCCGGGACATGTTTTGCTTCTAGGGCTCCGCGGCACGCAGCACCACTGGTGCACTTTTGAATCTAGAACAAAAAAAAAAACCATTAATCTAGAGGGCTATAGCTAGAGAATGTCGATCGGATTTTAAAAAGTATCAATTTTTGTGGATTTGGCGTGCGTTTAAAAAAAAAAATTGATTTTTGACGAAAAAAACGGCAAGTTTTTTGTTAATAAAAAATCAATAAATAAAGTTCTTGAAAATTCCGATCGACATTCTCAAGATAATGTAAATGTTCACATCTGGTTAAAATTTCAAGTAAAAAAAATGAAAATTGTTCGAGTTATGCTGCGTGCCATTTTGAAAAACCATGTTTCGAGAAAAACGCGTTTAAAGTTTTGCGAATAGTTTGTTTGGGTTTGTTTGGGTTTGTTTGGGTCGCACAGGACCTTTTTTTTCTTATTCTAGAGGGTTTAAACTATTTTTTTAACCAATAAAAAAAAAATCGATTTTTCAAAAAATTTACAGTGGCCTTACCCCTTAAGGGGAGATATACACCTAGGAGCCGGAAAAAAGGTCATTTTTGTGAATTTTTTCAAGGAAAACTATTCGAAATTTCGGATTGGGGTTTTAATTATCTAAAAGTATATACATTCAAAAATATGTTTAATTTTCTTTATGTAAAAATATCAAAAATATACAAGGATATTGTATGATCCTTGGAGCGTCGTAAAAAAATCTGCGTATAGGGTACCCACTGGCGTTTCTTCAAAAATCAACTGAAAAAAAAAAACCAAAAAGATTATCAAATTAGATACTATAATCTAGTACTTGTCATAGCCGATTTTGAAAATATCGATTTATGACAAAATGGCGGACGTTTGAACATAAATAGTGATTTTTGGGCCAAAAATTAGTTATTATTTTGCCTATAAAACAAAAACTAAGTAACGGAAAAAAAAATCCTATGACAAGTACTCGATAATGGTGTATAGAATAATCACAAAAAACCTCAAGGCAATCGGTTTGTTGGTTTTCGAGAAATTTTGGGTACCGATTTGAAAAATGTGGTTTTGAGAAAAACGCGTTTGAACATTTGGGAATGAATAAATCATGAAATTTGTCAACTTACATGGAATCATCGATACCAGGCCCATAGTGTAGGTCTTCTACGGTCGACGGAATGTCCATAGCTTCTAAATCCTCGACCTCGACCATCTAGGTGTATATCTGCCCTTAATTCGGCATAGCGATGGTTACCAATGTTCGACATCGCACCGTCAAAATATCGTTGTCGAAAAAACATTTTGCAAACCAAAAGTACGATGACGCTGAAGCTTGCATCGTTGGCACGCAACGATTTTTTTTCCCTTCTTTTTCGTTCTCCTATTTTTATCATCAGTCAAAGCCTTTTTTCGCGAACCGAGATAGTAGATTTATCTGATAAGAATATTTGAAAACGTTTGTATGATTTCCACAGCCTATTTAGGGCGAAAACAAAAATTAAACGGTTAAAAATAATTAATTTTCGTTGTATTTCAACGATTTTTTCCCTTTTTTTTTCGTTTTCTTATTTTTATCATCACTCAAAGCCTTTTTTTTGCCAGCCGAGATAGTATATTCCTCTAATAAGAATATGTGAAAAAGTTTGAGTGATTTCCACAGCCTATTTGGAGCGAAAAAATTTAACGATAAAAAATAATTAATTTTCGTTGTATTCCAACGATTTTATTCTGTTTTTTTCTTTTCTCTATTTTTATCATCATTCAAAGCCTTCTTCTGGAAGGATTCACATTGCAACCCCGTTTTCAATTTCCTCCACAAAACTCCCTCTACGAGAAAATCAATTTTTAAAAGACCGACTCGCTCGTGTCGCTTGCCAACGAAATTAAATGACTAGCAAGCGTCGTGCGAGCTTCCAATTCCCTTTCTCCAAACTTTGGACGAGCCACGAAAAAAACCGAGCGACAAAGGGTCATTCAAAGTAATTTCGCATTTTCTCTCGATAGCCCGGCGTTTTTCGTTCTTGCAGGGTTCCCCCATATTCGTTAGATATTTAGAATCTGGTCGAGGCAGCTGACGATGAAAAGATTACGAAAAAAAAAACGTCGAAATTTCGGGAATCGAAATAAGGGATGAGAGAACATAAGCGAGAAGGAGGAAGGACAAAGAAACGAGATTGTTATATAGAAATGTTGTTGGGGACGTGTGCGTAGGTTCGGTGACGAGCAGTGACAGTGGTCACAGTACACAGCTGGACAGCCACAGTGGGAGCAGCGTAGAGGCTGGTGGAAGTCCACCACCGCCCCAGAGAAGGCATTCCGCGATGCAAGGTACGTGAAACAATTCGCGCTCAATTTATATCCTCCCTCTTGGCCCCACGAGTATACGTAATATTCTATTTTTTGTTTTAAACCATTTCCTCTTCGCTATTGGCCATTTTTTTTTGTCCGTAGAATTTCGTGTACACGTAGAAGTAGATCGTGTTGCGTAGATCAATGAAAATTTCGTATTAATCGATGTATGTGCAACCGAGATTACGGTGCAGCTTCTAGATACGTTTTGTTATCTTGTTTTCTCGATACTGAGAGTCGCGAAAGTTTTCTTTCAACGTTTTCGTAACGGAGAACCGGCCGCGAATAGAGTTTTCTGTAATGCCCACGGGAGACACAGCGCCGAGGATTGAAGATCAATTTTATCGTCTCGTACGTCTCGGTCAAATGATTTTTCCATAAGTTCGAAAGTTCTCGTATGTCCCACGGCCACTTTTATCGTACTGTCGCGCGGCTTTTGCGAACGGCCCTCGTCGTTTGCCGTCGAACTGTCGAGGCTGAAACACGTCGGGGGCAATGTGGAAAAGCATCTCGCTCTCGTCTATCCTCGATAGAGGAACGATTCTTAAGGGGTTACATACAGTCAGGAGGCCCAAAAAGATCGATTTTTCAAGAACTTTTTGTGACAAGACTTCTGGACTGCATCATCTAAATCGAAAAAACCAAAAATGTTTCGTTGATATAATGGATTATCTTGTAATTGATCGAAGGAATAAGCAAAATAATACGTTTTGACAAAATGGCGGCTTCTCAAACAAACAAAAATCGATTATCGACAAAAATTTAGGCCTCAAATTGTTTATAAAATGGAAAATATTTATCGGTGAGAAAAAACCTTCGACGTTAAAAACACAAGTTTGAGAAAAACGCGTTTGAAGTTACAAAAGCACTTTCGAACGCTCCGACACGTTATTGCAAATGTGCGTGTAACTTCGAGAATATTTGCCGGATTGACAAGAAATTTTCTGTGTGTGTACTTAAATATATGTACATTACGAAAATGAAATTAAAGAAAAAAATCGATTTTTCGAAAATGTTAACTGTATACAACCCCTTAAATCTTTTACGAGCGTTTCTTCTATGAATGTTTGAGGATACTGATTTTTTTTCGATCTGGGTACAATAAAAGTT
This sequence comes from Ophion obscuratus, assembly GCA_964007375.1. Lineage (NCBI taxonomy): Eukaryota > Metazoa > Arthropoda > Insecta > Hymenoptera > Ichneumonidae > Ophion > Ophion obscuratus. The sequence continues at coordinate 47,761,166 of OZ023312.1, forward strand.
CTATTTCAAAGTTACGATACGTCACAATGAATAATTGAAATCCAATCGTTGTAGCACCGTTTCTTGTGGGAAACACTCAAGGGACGACACCACTGTGACGGGCCGAAGAAGGTCGTTTTTTGCCGATTTTTTTATGTCTACTAGATTATTTGTTTGGAATTTAGAAAAAAAAGTGTGTTATTAAGCGCACATTGAACTTATTGCGTGTCATTTTTTATTTAAAAAAAGTTGAAAATTAACAACGTTATTCAGGTATAATAAAACCTCTGTGAAAAAAATGTGGTCCAATGGCTGAATCGACGACTTGACAATTGTTGATCTGAAAATTGAAAATAAAAAACTTTTATTATCTATACAAATGTAGTTCTCGTTGTACGCAGCCTTTTCGCGTAAAAAAAGGTCAACATTTTCACCAAATGGTGGGTCAAAAAAAAGTATCATTTTGGCGAAATTTTTACTTATATTCGGGGGCTTAAAAATATTAAATTTAAAAAAGCGGCTGTGTTCAACAAGAGCTGCTGGAAATACGGAAATTTCGGTTCATTAAAAATGAAAGTCCGAGACGAATAATAGCTAGAGTTATGATTCCGGTCAGGCTGAGAAGAGTCATTGCGAGAGAAACGCGATCGAAAGTTTTAGTATACGTTAAGGGGTCTTTAGACTTTAGACGTTAAAAAAGGCTATTTTCATGAATTTGATAGGCTTATATTATAGATATTGATATAAAAGTTGTTATACTTAATAAATACACTTTTGAAATACATAAAAAATGTTTTTTTTTTAAATTTATTTAAATCACTATTTATAGACGAAAATGGCAGTAAAAAAATGTCCAAAAAAGTTGTAGGTCTCCGCTGTGATGAAATCTCGGAGATTGATCGTCCGAAACAAAAAAGTCAAACAGTTTTACATTCAGGATGTTAATGGCTACAGCGCATATCATACGATTTTTGATATATGCAAAAATAACAAAATGGCGGACATTTTTCGAAATAAAACAAAAAAAATGTATTTTTTCACCGTTTTTGGCAAAAAAAATAGTAAATATCGAAATTTAAAAAATCCTTGATATGCGCTATAGCTCTAGTTATGAAGAATATGTGGTTAAAATTCCATAATGATCTGCTCAGTAGTTTCGAAGATTTTATCAACAAGCCGTCGCAAAACGCGTTTAAAGTTTGTTCGGGTTACATAAATACATAATAATTTTGTTTTAATGTATTTCGAAAGTGTATTTATTAAGTGGAACAACTGTCATATCAATATCTATAATATAAACGTATAAAAAAATTCATGAAAATGGCCTTTTTTAGCGTCTAAAGTGAGAAAACCCCTTAATCGTTGCGCTACCTGCACTTCCGAAATCGTCCAACGCTTCGTCAAATTTCAATATTTTAGCTTGACATTTGTTTTCCACATATTCTTGAAAATTTACATTTTGAAAAAAATGTAAAAAAAATAATTTTTTTCGACCCGTCACAGTCGTGTCCCGCCTTGAAAGCTCTAAGTAACATTCACGCTCCTGTCGACTATGAAATTGCAACTCATTTCTCAATATGGACTGAAACACTGCGGTACATTGAATTAAAATGTTCTTTTTTTCCATATCGAAAACAATGTAATCGATCTCCCGAAATGTTATATCGTGTCAATTTTATTTGTCTTTGATCGTAAGAATTGCTAATATTTTTTACGTAATTGTACGATTTCATTCGTTTACGATTAACTTACGATTGAAAATAAACTTTTTGGTTAAAAATGGCATAATTTCTATGCGTAAAAACAGGGTTAAACCTGACTTTACGAAGAAAGTTGAATTCACGAGGATCTACTGATCGAAATAAAAATCAAAGCATCAAACATTCAGCCTATTTTTAAAAAAAACATTACCGCATTTCCCATTGCCCCGAAACGTTTCTCCGGGCGGGGGAGCAAACGGGGATCTGCTTCAATCGCTTCTCATCTACTGTCGCAAAACACATTTGCTTCGGTCTTGCTCGCAGAGCTGCCCATGAATAATATTCCACGTGAAGGAAGATAGAAAGATTTGTCGAAAAGAAAAAACAATCCTGCCCGTAAAAGCGAATTATTCGATAATAACGTTTCGTTAAGGGGGGAAATACCTTTAGGCGACGAAAATGGCTGATTTTCATGATTTTTTTTAAAGCTACATTTCTCCACCATTTTTGAAACTTTAGGTATGTTTTATATCCACTTTTGGCTGTTACGTGGTATTTTTTAAATTTTATTAATCTTTAAAAATAGCGGAAGTATGGCACGGGTTTTTTAAACGGGTTGCGGCGAATTAAACGGATTGCTCATTAACACTCAAACGCAGAATATGAACAAAAAAAAGTGAGAACGGTTAAAAATGGATTGAATGGGACGGTTTGATACAAAAAGATTGATATGTACGAAAAAAAATGATTACATTTTACAATGAAAGAAACTTTTTTCTAATTTTCAAAAAGATTTAGGTTCAAGTTTTAGGCGATAAGGTTGAAAAGATTTACACCAAATTTCATCAGAATCGGTCGATTAGTTTTTCAGCTATACGTCACGCCAGCTTTAAAAATGCAGTTTAGAAGAGCGTGCCATACCTCGAATATATTTTTTTTAACGGCGGGGTAAAGTTAATTCGGCGAAAAAAAGGCATGTTTTTAAGATTTTTTTTTGCGTAACGAATAGTGTTCGTTTATTGAAAAATTTACATATAATAAAGTAACATTTGAACAACATTCTCCTAAATTTGCATTGCAAAATATTCAATATAGAGCGAGTGAAAATTAAACCCCGGCGGCGCCTCGAAAAAAAGTTGGTTTGCGGTGTGCACCATAACTCGCAACAGAATCATTCGAAACAAAAAAATCAAAATGCATTTGTTAAAAGAGATGTTTCTCGAGGTAATGACGGGAGGATTTTTTTTTTTTCGATTTTTAGATTTTTCGTAGCACTTGGGAGCCAAAAACCCGATTTTCGCTAAAAAATCGGCTAATTTGTTCGTGAAAAATTAGTAATTATTAAAAAAAAACAAAAAAGCTCTCGACTATACCTGGTGAATTATGTGAACAAGTAATGTGCAAAATTTCAAAGCTATTGGTCCAGTAGATTTTGAGTTATCGTGCACACGGACTTCAAATATGACAAGTCTCAGAAAAACGGTTTGAAAAACGTAGAAGAGAAGAGACCGGCATGGAGCAATAGACGCTCAAATACTCATAACTTCGTCAATTTTACTCCGATCGACTTGAAATTTTAACACAATATTCTTGATATATTATGCATTCATTTAAAAAATTTAAAAAAAATGAAAAAAAATGTAATACTTTACCCCGCCCTTGAATACCATATAATAGCCAATAGTAGTAATAAAACATATCCTAAGTCTCAAAAATGGTGAAGAATTCGTTCCCTTGAAAAAGAAATCACGAAAATCAGCAAATTTTTTCCTCGCCTAAAGGTATCTGCCCCCTAAGTTAAGCAGCTTCGAATTTCTTCCCGCAGCTTCCGATTAATGCACGTTTTTAGCAAATGAACTTTCGTTTTTTGAAATTCAATGGTGCAGTCCCAGAGTAGAATAAATTTGCTACAGAAAATATTTCTACATTTTCTTTTTTCATTAAAGTGCATCGTTTCCCATATTCATTTGAAGCCGAAACTCTCGCTTAGGGTCAATTTGGACCCCTGTGCATCTCAATATTCCTTACGGAATAGAATTTGAGTTTTCATAAATATTCCTATTTTTTCAACGTCAGACAATCACTCGATTGATCTGCTCAATTTTGCTCACGGTGGCCGGGCGTTAACTTCCGCAAACAAATATATAAACACATATATACACCCACACACATATATTAGGGTGGCACAAATTTGAGCTCTATTTTTTCCCCTTTTTCTCACCACGCGATAATCTCTTTCAAAGAAAAAAAAAAAAAAAAAATTGCCGCCGATGCTGCGAGCGGTCAAAAGAATATTTAGAGGTTGCTCGAGCCCTCAAATTTTCATTAAAAAATCGTGTGTTTCCTCTTCGTTCACTTCTCACCCATAGATTTTACGCTTTCTAATTTATAAATTAATCTCGCGAAAGCTCTAGCCGGTCAATAAATATTTAGTGGTCGCTCAAGGTTTTCGAAATTTACAATATCCGCCGATAAATAAATCTCGCATGCATTATAATTCCTTGTAAAAATATAAAAAACAAAATAAACATATTTTAACATCCTTATAAAATGATAATAAAAACAAAATAAACAGCGAAGAGTTACATTTTCTGAATAATGTATTATTCAGAATTTGTAACAAACGCCAATTAGACGATATGTCTTATTACGTATTATTGCATTATAGCGTCGCTCGTCACAGAGTACAGCTGCGATTGGTCCGCAGTTTGACTAACGAGACCAACTGCCGGACGCGTTACGATGCGCGGAAAACAGCTGCCATTTCAGTTTTACGAATAAAACGACTTATAATTTTGTTCACGGACAAGAGCTTTAAAGTATTATTTTACGAGAACAAAGATTACAATTTTTGGGTTAGAAGTGTGAGGTAAATTTGAAAAATCTGTTTCTAAAGAAAAAAGGATTGTTTTGAAAATTTTACAAAGCGTCAAATTTATGAGTGAGATGAGTAAAAAAAAATTGGCGTTAATTGAAAATTTCAAAACTCTTGATCAACCGCTAAATATTTATTAGCCGGCTAGAGCTTTGGCGAGGTTAATTAAAAAATTATAAAGCGTAAAATTCACGTGTGAGCAGTGAATGAAAAAAAGAATCGATTTTTAAATAAAAAATTGATTTTTTGGGAGGCTTGAGCGACCTTTAAATATTTTTTGATCGCTCGCAGCTTTCGCGACAATTTTTTTTTCTTTCGAGAAGATAATTGGATGGTGAGATAAGGAAAAAAAAATAGATCTCAAATTTGTACCACCCAAATATATATATATATATACACACACACACACACACACACACACACACACACACACACACACACACACACACACACACACACACACACACACACACACACACACACACACACACACACACACACACACACACACACACACACACACACACACACACACACACACACACACACACACACACACACACACACACACACACACACACACACACACACACACACACACACACACACACACACACACACACACACACACACACACACACACACACACACACACACACACACACACACACACACACACACACACACACACACACACACACACACACACACACACACACACACACACACACACACACACACACACACACACACACACACACACACACACACACACACACACACACACACACACACACACACACACACACACACACACACACACACACACACACACACACACACACACACACACACACACACACACACACACACACACACACACACACACACACACACACACACACACACACACACACACACACACACACACACACACACACACACACACACACACACACACACACACACACACACACACACACACACACACACACACACACACACACACACACACACACACACACACACACACACACACACACACACACACACACACACACACACACACACACACACACACACACACACACACACACACACACACACACACACACACACACACACACACACACACACACACACACACACACACACACACACACACACACACACACACACACACACACACACACACACACACACACACACACACACACACACACACACACACACACACACACACACACACACACACACACACACACACACACACACACACACACACACACACACACACACACACACACACACACACACACACACACACACACACACACACACACACACACACACACACACACACACACACACACACACACACACACACACACACACACACACACACACACACACACACACACACACACACACACACACACACACACACACACACACACACACACACACACACACACACACACACACACACACACACACACACACACACACACACACACACACACACACACACACACACACACACACACACACACACACACACACACACACACACACACACACACACACACACACACACACACACACACACACACACACACACACACACACACACACACACACACACACACACACACACACACACACACACACACACACACACACACACACACACACACACACACACACACACACACACACACACACACACACACACACACACACACACACACACACACACACACACACACACACACACACACACACACACACACACACACACACACACACACACACACACACACACACACACACACACACACACACACACACACACACACACACACACACACACACACACACACACACACACACACACACACACACACACACACACACACACACACACACACACACACACACACACACACACACACACACACACACACACACACACACACACACACACACACACACACACACACACACACACACACACACACACACACACACACACACACACACACACACACACACACACACACACACACACACACACACACACACACACACACACACACACACACACACACACACACACACACACACACACACACACACACACACACACACACACACACACACACACACACACACACACACACACACACACACACACACACACACACACACACACACACACACACACACACACACACACACACACACACACACACACACACACACACACACACACACACACACACACACACACACACACACACACACACACACACACACACACACACACACACACACACACACACACACACACACACACACACACACACACACACACACACACACACACACACACACACACACACACACACATCTGTATAGTCTCCATTGAATATAAACCCGCCATAGCGTAGATCACTCCCCGGATTGATCCAAAAACAAACAAAAAAAATACGCAAATGAGATTGCAAAAATTGGAACAAAAAAAAGTACGTGGCGCGTATGTGTATGTGGTGCAGGACCAATATTGAGGGGTGGAGCACCTCCGTTTCCCGCCGCGGTAGCAGTGTTACCTCCGCTTCCTGCCAACCACAACCACAATCATCTTCTTCTTCATCATCATCATCACCAACAATATCACCAACAATCCCAAACCCCCGAAGGTGAGTGACGACTGACTCCTGTCCCGCGTTGAAACCTCCCCAATTTTTCGTCATTGCTTTGCTCTCTTTTCTTTTTTTTTTCTTTTTCTTTCAATGCATTTTCCCCTCGCTCGCCGTCCCATCATTGAGCTGGCGGATAACTCGCGTTTGTACAGTATTTCAATAACACGGTAATCTTGATCCACGACTGCGAGTGCTTTAAATTCACGCATCAATTGAAGTAACCAAAAAAAGGGATCTTTCGCTCTGCACAAAACTAATCGCTTGTTTGGCTCGAAGAATTCGTATCTCCCAACTTCGTAAGATGTCGTAAGTATCGTCACGATGAAAGAGGAAGCCTGAAAGTCTTTGTCGCGCGTGTATGCGCTTTTTCCGTTTGCGTGAGTAGATAAATGTTTGTCTTGTGCATCTTACATGTGCGCGCGCGCGTGTGTGTGTGTGTGTGTGTGTGTGTGTGGGAGTGATTGTCTCTGTGTATTTTTTGGTTATACCCCCCCTCCTCTCTATGCGTTTTTATGGAATTGAAAAGACTAGGTGGGCCAGAGCCCCGTTACAGTTACGAGTGAAAAATCGTTTGTACGGATTTACAAAGGTATTGTCGTTCACACGGAGCTGGATCGGAGAAGGTTGAGGAAAAATTGTCATGATCGAGATTGTCCGTGTCTACGATGCAGTGGAAGTTTTCGGTCAATTTAATCGTAACGCTAGGCAATGTGGGAATTATTACCTTGGTGATCTTTTTGGAGTCAGCTTCGCAATGAAAATTATCGTGGAAATATTGTTCTTATATTTTTGCCGCTTGCAATAACAAAATCGGGATGAATTTTTTGACGTTTTTATCTGGCTTTCTTGCATTGGTTCATTTTTGGGGATACATTCATTTGTAATTTGGAGCTAATAACTTGTGTCGATAACTACGGTGATAAAGTTTATTCGAGTTCACGATATCTCGCAGTCGCAATTTGACGAGAAAAAAATATGGGGTTCAATTTTCAGTTCTACGGCGAGTAAATCATTTTTTAACAATGTTCCATTTACTTTGGATCCTTGGGACAATTTCTGTTTATTGGACGTATCATTTTTAATTCTTTCGCGATGGGATCTGTACTTTGCCTGACATCGAAAATTATGGACAATATTGTCAGATTTAATTCTTGATTTCATATTCCATAACGTCAAATATTATTAAAATAATATTTGAAGTTATGAAATATGAAATCGAAAATTATGGACAATATTGCCAGATTTAATTCTTGATTTCATATTTCATAACGTCAAATATTATTTAAACAAAATATTATTTAAATACTATTTTACGTTATGAAATATGAAATGAAGAATTAAATCTGGCAATATTGTCCATAATTTTCGATGTCAGGCAAAGTACAGATTTCATCGCGAGAGAATCTAAAAATATACGTCCAACGAACAGAAATTGTCCCAAGGATCCAAAGTAAATTGAGCATTATTGAAAAATTTGAACCCCGTTTTTTTCGTTTTTTTTTAATATGAAATATTATGTAAATAATATTTTACGTTATGAAATATGAAATTAAGAATTAAATCTTGCAATATTGTCCATAATTTTCTACGTCAAGCAAAGTACAGATCCCATCGCGAAAGAATTTTAAAACGGACTTTTAGCTTTTCGACAAAAAAAAGTAACGAATCGTGTTATAAGCCTAATATTTAAGGTATGCAAAAATATTTTTCATTATGTACAACGACGATGGTAATTAAATAATTCATTTAATCGTCGTCAAGTCGTTTCCATAAGAAGCGTATCGATAATGACCACATTAATGAAAAATCGAAAAAAATGATTTTTGAGGTTATAGTCAAAAGGTTATTTATTCTTTGAAAGCGATCGTTACAGTTTTCTCTTCATCGCGTAGACACCTTTTCCTCTCCGTAAACTGCTTCAATCAATACAATTTGTGCAAATGATTTTTCGTACTCGCACGTTGTCGTCCAGATCTCCCGTCAACGGCAGTGCAACGTTCATTTCAGTTTCAGGGTTACTAACATTGCTTTTAAGGCCATGTATCACACGCTCCGACCACTTCGAAATTTTGAACCCTAATTACGAGCAAACTATACAATCAATTGAGATTACATTTATTGTGTACATGCGATATTATTGCAGAAAGCTGCTGACGGTCGACATTTTTCGTAATTATGAAAAAAATTCTACAGATTGTGGTTACCATAGGATGAATCGTGGATTACCAACTGATGCACACGTGACCGTAAAAAAAACATACACACATTTTGAGCGTTGTTCCAACTGATTTTGAGGAAAAATGACGGATAAATTGGAGTTTAGAGTTAGTTGTTTATATGAAACTAGAAAAATTTAACCAACGAAGCACAAAATATTATCGACGATCTTGAAAATCTGATGCATCAGTTTTCTGACAGGCGGCATCCCGCATAGTGAACGTGCACACATGTATAGGGTGTCTCAAAAAGACCTGACATTTTAATTTATTAGTAAAACGTATTATTTATTTCAAAAGTACGAATTTTTTGTTATATTTAAGACACAAATATGGAGGTTATGTGTGGAACACAATATCCGATAAATGGCCGCCTCGTCCTTTTGACGAAGTTTTTAATTTCACTAACGGTGCGTCCAATTGCTTCCTTGAGCTCCGGAATGGTCTGTGGATCATTGACTTTTCCTTTGAGAAAAATCCAAAGAAAGAAGTCCAATGGCGTCAAATCGCACGATCTTGGTGGCGAAATCACATCGCCGCAGCGCGAGATGACACGACTTTGAAACTTCGTTTGCAATAACTGCATTATTTCGTCCGCAGTGTGGCAGGTTGCGCCATCTTGTTGAAAGAATATGTCTTCCACGGCCATGCCGTTTAAGGCGAAGTAGAAGATCTACCACGTGACATACGAGTGCGAGAGAGAAAGCTGACATTTTCCAATAGAGATTTCTCCGAGATCAACAATATTTAGGGCAAAAGGAAATCATCAAGCTCTGCGTCAGGGAATCCTCCAGAGCCTAATGCTTGTTTTTTTCCTACAAAATTTAACCATATACGAGAAAATTGAGTTTGAAAATTTGTGAGGTTATGTTGACTTTGTACATGTTCTCAAGCCATTTATCGGATATTGTATTCCACACGTAACCTCCATGTTTGTACCTTGTATTAAAACGAAAAAATGTGTACTTTTCACATAAATAATACGTTTTATTAATAAATAAAAATGTCACTTTGAGACACCTTTTACACGCGTCACACCCGACTTGCAGCAGTCATCGCGTATTGGCGGTAGTTTGCGGTTACTCGTAGACAAAAACTACGAATTCTGCAATGCCGTTGTGACCGCGTCGACATTTCGCAGCGTGTGATACATGGCCTTAAGCGTTTTAGGCGCGCTTCTCATCTATTTCCAGGGAATCACACTTTTTTTTCTCCATAATACTCCGAATAATGATACATATATACAATGCAGAGGCGACGATGCAAATTTGGATACTTTTTCGTCCGCGGTATATTTTCATTCGAGACTGCACTGTAAGTCGATAAATGAATTTGCCAAAACGAAGACTCAAGCGGGATTGCAAAAAAATAAGAACCTAAAAACTGACAGAGCCGAAAAACAAAACAATAAAAAATCATTTATCGCTCCGCGAGATTAGTACGGCGTTGACATATTTTTTAAATGCTTCACGAAGAGATTAGGGTAAACCGACCAGTGAATGGACGAATAACCACACTGTGGGATTCAGATGGGCTGTAAAATGAAAAAATTACGAAAACTAATTTTTTAATTGCTACGGCTAACAAAATATATTATTTTGATAGTCGAAAAAAAAAAAAATTCGAAGTCATTGTAACAAATGATATTGGAAGAATTGATAAATGAGTAGGGAAGTGGCGAAATCGTCAGTAAATGGACGAAATTACCAACACTGGACCGCCAGTAAATGGTCGTGTAGTGTAGATGAACGCTGTAAAGGATAACGATTTATGATTTATTTTTATTAAATGCTAGATTTGGAGATCACTGTGTTGCACAAAAATTGTAATATTCTTATACACATGAGTATTATACTTGTTATTACGATTTCGTAGAAAATACACAAAGCTTTTTGCCATTTTAATGTCACATTATCAAAAAATCACCAAACTTCATTTTGACAGAGACATAGAAGATAAAATTTTGGAAAAACTTGAAAACCCAATGAAATGATTTGATGACAACACTTTGTTAAATGTAAATTGTGCATCTCTCGACGGCAATTAATTTTGCAATTTTCAGCAGATGAGCTAAATGTTACTCTGCTTTGAGAATTATCAGAACAGAGCCTATACGTCCATTAACTGGAAAGAGGTTAGAGCACAGTACAAGTGAATAAACATGTCTAATTCTGGCCTATTATTACGACTTTATTTTAAATTTTTCCAAAAAATCAAATATCGTTTCTATCTTAAGTAATCACAGTAATACCTCAATACTCGTAAAAAGTTTTGTTTTCGCCTTTGGAACACCTACTGCCCACAGCCGCATCGTAACCAAGTTGCGCTGTGTGCAAATACCATAAACTAGAAAAATTCCGTGTGGCGTCAAAATTCGATATTAAGGGGTCGTCACAATGTAACGCGCCGAAAAATAGCTGATGTTCGCGATTTTTTTTTTTCGTTAGTTAAAGTACGCTAATCAGTCTGATTTTTCAATGTCAAATCAAAGCAATCACGAATAACAGAAAATACATTTTTAAACGTTTATTTTTATCGTTTTTTTACGCTTTTCTTAACGTTTGAAAATATCGTCGAAAAAAAGGAATCCTCACGGTGTACACGGTTGTGGCCGTAAATATTACCTGCAACAAAATTTGCAAAAAGATTATTAGTCAGGATGAAAGCCGCTATCTTGCTATGGAGGTTTCTTTTTTAAAAATCAAAATTGACAAAATGGCGGCGGTTTGAAAAAAGAATCGAATTTAGCCTATTTTTTCGACAGTTTTTTTTTTTTGTTAAAAAAGTAAATATTGAAATAAATGCTTCGATAGCAAGATAAAGAATGGCGTGAAGAATGTTGTGTCGAAATTTGAGACGGATAGCTTGAAAACTTACTTTGAGAGTGTACACAGTTTTGAAAAACATTCCGAGAAAAACGCGTTTAAAGTTTCGAGTGCGGTGTTTTCATATAAATTGTCTACTTACGATCAATAGGCGATGCCAGGTCCATGTTTATAACCGTCTATACTATCGTATAATGCAACAAAAAAAATCGATTTTTGGAAAATTTCACACTGATGATCCCTTAAACGACACCCGCCAGTTTATTTGCTAAATTATAGTGATTCGATTTTTCATCGACAATTCATATTCATTACTTATTTCAAATATAAGCCAGCTTTCGTCCATTCACTGGTCGGTTACCCTATTATTCCGCTTGAGCCACAGTTGAAAAAAAAACGATATTCGAAAAACAACGAGAAAATCGACCAATTCGAATAACAAATGAGACCTCTCGAAGCGGGAGTATCTCAAACTTTCATCGTCCCTCCTGGCTACATACTCGAAACTACGACCTGTTGACTTTTCACTTATTGCAAGGTTCAACGATTACGCCTCCTGTATAACAATGAAATTCGCCATCGTTATCAATCGATCCAGCATACTCGCCTAAATGATTTCTCTCTCTTTCTCTCGTATTTGAGCTTTACTATTCTCGACTGTCTCTTCACATTCAATATCGACCCTTCTTCGCGTGCCGTAACGCCGGAAGTCACCGCGATTGTCGACCGTTTCAACCATTGCTTACACCCAGGGGCAAAGCAAGCAAACAAAAAAACCAGAAAACCCAAACAAACAAAACGTATCGCTGGACTACGAGAACCTAGAGAGTCAAGGGATTTCAGGTATCGCGGGACCAGCCATTGGGATGTTAATGGGTCCGGGAATACCGTCGCTTCCGCTCCAATCCGGATTAATGACGACAAATCACATTACAACGAATAACACGATGACGCAGTTACGCTCGGGCGCTATCGGTTCAACACAGTGTCGTCAACCGCCGGCTTACAAAGTTGCTGCCCAGATGGCGCGATTGCACAGGCTAGGTCGGGCCCACAGCCATGAAGGAGTCACGACATACCGGACAGATCACGAAGATGGTACTGCAAAATAAAAACAAAAACAAAAAACACCCATTTTTAGATACGTCTTCCCACCATCTAGATTTTTCACTTTATCTCTGTCTCTGTCTATCTTTTCCTCTCTCTCTCTCTCTCTCTCTCTCTCTCTCTCTCTCTCTCTCTCTCTCTCTCTCTCTCTCTCTCTCTCTCTCTCTCTCTCTCTCACAAACACGTACAAGTCACACGTAAGAGATCATGCCTTCAATTAGAGAAAACACACACGGACACTGGTTGTTTTTTTGCCAATTTAATATCTACACGGAGCTACATCGAGGGCTTATGCTCCGTTGACATTTTTTTTTCTCATGTTCTCCAGTCGTGACTCCCCGAAAATGGTCCCTTGACCGTTAGGTGTGCGATTCAACCATTTAGGCCTAGTATGGCAATTTATATGCGATAGATATTTTCGAATGATCATCGAACCCCTTTAGACTATATCTCGCATCAATTGGCCCCTCAACATTGATCGAACAAAAATATCTTTATTTCTCTTGGTTCTTTATTTCATTGATTGCACGACAAAAAAATGTAAATCGAGGACTTACTTTGACCCTTTGTGTTTTTATGATACCTTTGGAGGGTTGTTATTAGTTTTTTTTGTTTATGTCTGTGTACTGTAAATATTACGTGACGTTCAATGTTGTACATGAGACGCTGAAGAGCGCAAGGGATTCGTTTGTTTACGCGTTCGTCTCCCCCGACGAGACCTGTCTTCATTTTCACCAACTGCACTGATGCACTCACTTATATATATATATATAGAACACGTATTCGCTAGCTTTTGCAGACGAATGCTTGTCATCTGTTCATAACACGATTATATCATGCCCGAATGTCACTCTCCCTGCACTATCATCCCTCTGTGTTTTTTTAAAACTATTTTTTTTTCCCTCGATCAACTCGCTTGCCTGCTTCGTTTATTTGCACGAACCTTCGTATGCTCTGCACGAAGTAAATCACTCTCGACGACAACGGCCTCATTTAGCTTTCGATTAATTTAAACGTGTACAGTGATTTTTTGTTGCATTTTTTTTAGTGTCACTCTCGATGGGTGACGCGTGTTCTCGTCGACAATTAAATAAAAGGAGTGTCGAGCGGAGACGAAGGAAAAGAATATGCTCCTGCTGCGTTGAACTTTCGGCATTGAAAAATAGGCATTTTGGAATCTCGGTCGAAAAGTGTTTAAATCGAGTTGCACAGTTGGCGAATCGGAAAGGATTTATGGGATGACACCACTCTAGGGGCAGAAAATGGGGCCTAACTTTGACAATTTATTTTGAGAGTATGAAAAAAGGAATAGGTTTTCTTTTGAGAGGGTTCATTTAACACATATTGAAGTATACATTTTTTTTTAAATTATAATTTTCATACAAAATGGCGGCGACAGAGCCCATATTGAAAAACGTGTTTTTTTTTACAAATAGCTTCACGGGAGGACGGTTTTCTCGTAAAGTATAAGACCTGGAAGAAAAACAAACAAAAACATTATAATCTATATATTATTAGCTTTGGGACGCTCGAGAAAAACGCGTTTAAAGTTGCACGAGGCGTCTGAGAGAAGTCCGAGGCGCTGCGTCAAAATCAATAATTGAACCTTAAAAAAAATTCGCTACAGGACCAATTGCATATTGGTTTATGACCCGAAAGTATTTTTTAAGCAAAAAAACGGTTTTTTCAAAATTATAGAGTGGTGTTATCCCTTAATATTTTCAATTTGGTGTTCGATCTTTGGTAACGTTTTTTTTCACTATACGATTTTCAGGGGCCGGGTTGAAATTCCGAACTTTGAATGATCTGAACGCTCAAAACTCCGAAAGAATTTTACCCGAATGACCAAAACTCCGAAAATCTGAACACCGTCAAAAGAATTCGGCAATGGAAGTTTTAAAAGTTTCAAAATTTTCAATAAATCGACGAATTATTTCAAGAATTTTTTAAATGAAGAAGTGATTTTTCTTCATTTTTGAAATTTGTGTCGACAATGTTATATGTTCTATATCATTTACAGTCAACTATGTAGACTTTCGCTGGCACGATCTTGACGAACCTTGTATTTTCGGAACATTAAAATTAGGATTTTTAAACCGTTGGCGCATTCAAAGTTCGGAATTTCCACCCGGCTCCGATTTTCACAATAGCGACAATGCTCTTGTAACTTTTGTGATGATTTGTGCAATCGTTTTCGAAGATTAAGGTGCTTCGGAGGTCTAATTTTTTCCGAATATGTATATATATATATAGAGAATAGCACCATTTGTGACGAAACGAACTTTCAGTTGCATATTTATTTTCACTTTTTTCGACGCCCTCTTTTATCATCAAAAAAATCTAAATGGATTTTTATCAGTGATCTAATTGTTTTATTGCATTTATTTTTAATGATAATGAGCACCCAACATTTGAACTCTACGAATAAAGACTCCCTTTTTCCCATGATAGGTGCAAATATTTGTAATTATTTTTTTTTCTGTCAACCTGGCTGTCGTAATACTTGAGGCCTTAGGCCACAGTAACGGGTATAAAATCATGTGCGAATTAAACAATTTTTTTTCGTATGAAGAAGTGATTCACTCATAAAATTAATTACACATCTATTTAGTATGAATATCAAGCTGTTAGAAAAGATATATTTTTTTTTCGATGTGCAAAATGGCCCACTACTGGAAACTGCTCGAAACAGCCTTTTTCCAATTGGCGTGACAATTGGCTTGTCTGAAACAAGAAAATCAAAGTCCATTAGATTCAGTATGACACCAGCTACAAAATGACCCCCGGATATAAAGTTTTATCAAAAAATAAAAAAATGGCAAATGAAAAACGAAAAAAGTTTTAAAAACGTGTTTTTCCCGCAGTTTTTCGCAAAAAAAAGAATAAAAATCAAAATTTTAAAACCATCGAGGGTCATCTTGTTGCGAATTATGTTTACAGCATGTGGTTCGAATCTCAAGATAATTGGTTTATTAGTTTTAGAGATACGATGGAGCTAGATTTTCAAAACGTTGTTTCGAGAAAAACGCGTTTGACGTTTATACTATGATCGGCCGAGCGCGCTATACGCTCAGGTAGACGAAATGAGGTACTGATATTCAAGGTAAAAAAAAATACTTAGAGAGCTCGGATTTTAATAAAATTTTGACACAGTATTTCTGAATGTATGTACTTTCGAAAAAAGTTTTAAAAAATCGATTTTTTGCCATTTTCAAAGTGGACTGGCCCCTTTAGTTCAAATACCTGCAACTTTTGAATAAAACAAAAAATGTTTAAATTCCGTACGTACTTCTCTAGTCTTCGTATCTTCGTAATCGTAATTCAAATGTTGACGAGAATGTTTGTTTTTTGTTCTAGGTAAAAAATTGTGGATGCTAAATGTCACGCCGCGGAGGGCCTAAAAAAATATAACAAAAGAAAATATTAGTAGTCGGCCATTTTGTACATCGAAAAAAATATATATATATTTTCTAACAGCTTGACATTTATACTAAATAGATGTGTAATTAATTTTACGAGCGAATAATTGTTTCATACAAAAAAAATGGTTAAATTCGGAATTCGGATAGAAAATATTCTCCTTTCATTCTCACCGGCATAGCGCATGTATGTAAAAAATATTCGTACGACGCTCCGTCGAATGAATCCTTTCGAAACGTCGATATTTGCAACGAGCCTTATCAAATAAACATTACTTTCTTCCATTTTATCGCTCGATCATTTCACGCGTTTCGATATTTCAAATCGTCCCCCTTCCCCTTCCGCCACGACTAATCGATGCACCGTATTGTGTTACAGACGACGAGGATGCCCAAGTGTCGGCGGTTTAAGGCTGAAAGAGAGAAAAAAAGACACCACTGGACGAACGTACGAGGGGAGAAAAGATAAAAAGAAAAGAGAGACACACACAAACACAAGAAGTTCCACATCAAAACGTCCGTTCAACGAGCCTCGGCCATCCTTTCGTTTACGTTTGGGAGCTTTACGATTTTGTTCACTTTCGATTCTTCCTTACCGAGTTTTCGGGCTCACGGAAAAACGAGGAGCGATAAAAAAAAAAACGAAAACAAACAAGCCAATCTTCGTTTCTAGCAAGCGTACGTACTCGTCCAGGAGGGAAAGGCTCGTATGGCCGACACAGGCGCCCCGTACAACCTTAGGCTAAACTAAAGATATAACAAAAAGAAACCGAAAAATTCCGAAACTAAAACGAAAAGAGTTAAAAAACGAATTAAGCGTTTCTCAATCGTGCTTCCTTTCTTAAGATCTGGTTATTGTTCGCCCGTCGTACGTTATAGACTGTGTGCTCTTCCATTCGCTGGACATCCTAAAGGGCACAATGGACCATGCGAAAAAAAACAAACAGTAGTCATCGTCGTTTCGTTAAATGCGAGAAAAGGCAAGAAAAAACTCATTATTAACGACTGCAGTCATAAGCGATCGTACGCGATCTTATGAGATAGAATCATGATGCGAGATGGCATTAGTGAGAGAGAGAAAGAGAGAGAGAGAGAGAGAGAGAGAGAGAGAGAGAGAGAGAGAGACAGACAGACAGACAGACAGACAGACAGACAGACAGACAGACAGACAGAGAAACGGATAAAAGTGGCTGAAGGAACAAAGCAGTAAATCGTGAAAAGTAACCGCCCGGACGCGACGAGCACCGGTCACGATTCTCGAGGTCAACATTCTGGCTCGTCCATCCACGAGTTCGGTACGTGAAGAGAACGTTAGAGTATACAAGAATAATAGGATAAACACAAACATCGCGAGTCGACAGCCGATTAAATTAATCTATATAAATGTGTAATAAAAAAAAACGAGCCCAAAGATGATACACATATATACATATATGTGTACGCATATACGTTTCCGTACAAATATATGTATATATATGTATACGTATATAGACATATACACACATACATACATACATGCATATATATATATATATATACATATATATATATCGTGTATCCGTCAAATACGTTTTTAACGGCGAAACCTGTATTATATTAATTTTAGTCTAGCCTCTGAAAGCTCCGTAGCTACGTAAGTTGGTGTAAATAGCTTAGAGCGCGTTTAGCGATTCGAGAAAGAAAAGTAAAGAGAAAAACGATAAAAAAAAATTGCGATTAGAAGATCGTAGAGTTTATACAGGGGGCGCGAGATCGACCACCTCTCACGAAAACGACACGTTGAACTTTCTTTTGTTTGTTTTCTTTTTCTCATACGACATTTGTTTTTGACGCGCGATTCCAACGTTTGGCCTCGCGCAAAATCATGCACACGTTGTTTCTTTTCCTGCATGCGAAAATGTTGCAAAAGCTCGGAGCTCGAGAGAGAGAGAGAGAGAGAGAGAGAGAGAGAGAGAGAGAGAGAGAGAGAGAGAGAGAGAGAGCTCGGAGAATAAAACGAGTATGAAAAGAGGACAAATTGATCAAAAGAAAGAGGAGATTAAACCCAAACGAGATGGAATGACGTGACTGTAGACTTTTTTCTTCCTCCTTTGACGATAGAAGAAGGGCCTAAAGCTCCGTGGAGTGCTTTTCGTGCTCGCCGATCGCGACGATCGAAAAATATTCGACAATTTTGGCTGAATCTCTGCTTGAAACGACGAGGGGACGATATCATTGAAAATCCATCACGTAATATTCACTCGTCATCGTGCGATTGGGGTAGAATATCAATAAGTCGAATATACATAAGTCGAATATTCATAAGTCGAATATTCAAAAGTCGAATATTCATAAGTGAATATCCATTAGTCGAATATCCATAAGTGAATATCCATAAGTCGAGTATCCACAAGTGAATATCCATAAGCCGAATTTCCAAAAGTGAGTATAGAGTAGAAATGAGTGCCAGAAATGGCGGGAGGTAGAGGAAAAGTGAGTATAGAGGGAACCCAAATAAACCCAAACAAACTCACTAATCTCTACCTCCGGCCATTTCTGGCACTCGTTTCTACTCTATACTCACTTATGGATATCTGTACTTATAGATATTCGTACTTATGGATATTCGATTTATGGATATTCTACTTATGGATATTCGTACTTATGAATATTCGACTTATGAATATTCGACTCATGTATATTCGACGACAGTGCATCGTGCACGTCAAAAATAATATATGTATATGTATATACGTATACGTGGACAGAAACAAATATATCATCGAACTATATCATTCGTCTCTGATCTCGGGCCGTACGGGAAAACGGTCTCGAAGATTGCCGAGAATAAAGAAAATTTTTATTTTTTAACAATTCGTTCATTTCGTGATAGGGAGAAGAGAAAAAGGAGCGAGGTAAAAATGAAGATATTAACAATTGTACTACTCGGCTGTATACGCCCATTCGATCTTTGAGCCCCCCCTGGCGATGACGAATTTCAATGTTGACTCGTTCGGGGCTAGCAATCGCATACTGATACAGACATAAATCTTATCGATATACGTATAAGTATGATATATGTATATATAAGATTTATATTTGTATGTAATATATATATATCTCCTTGTACATATCCTGCAATTACGCGTCGAAATATTGCACCCATGCCCGTTTCTCGAGACACGTCTTCGCGATTACGGGTTCGCTCGCCTCCCATGCCCTTCCACGTTGTATCACGAGACGAGAAAAGTAAAATTAGATAAATAGCGTAGAAAAGGTCTCGCGTCCAAGTCGCGCTCAATACTCGGACCTACCGTTTTTCTGGGGCTTATCCGAGGGAGGAAAAAAGATCCTGACACGTCGAACGAAAGGTTGTATTCCCGATGTGTTTCAACATGAATCTTGATTCGAAATTTTCGTCGTCACAGCCACGCGGCCTTTTTCTTTCCAACGGTGTCGCGAAATAAAAAAAATCACGTGGGCCCTGTCGGTGAGTTGCATTTTCTCTTTTTTAAGGCCTTATATGAACTTGTAGCGGGCGAAGGGTCGTGATTTTCTTGATTTTTTTTTCGACGGGACAAGGAATATTTATTGAAAAATTGTGAACAACATCGATCAGTACATATTTTCACGTACTTGTACAATTTTTTTTATTCAAAAATATTTCAAAATGGCGGAACCTCAGCTGTGTTTCAGGAGCGCCTTCGTTTGAGCATCAGTTGCGGTGGTCATGATAACTCGAGAACGGTTCAACCGAAATTAGAATTTGAAAAAGATTTCATCGGTATATTGCATTGGCGAAGGATTTGTAAAAATGTTGATTAAAAAGAAAACGACGATAATTTTAACAAATAAATCATTTTTTGATCTGCTAAATTTTCGGTATTTTTGTTACAATTTTTTTTCTTTAACAAGATTAAAAATCCTCCGTCCAGGCCCTAGCCATTATCGTAATGAATAAGTGGTATAAATTTGGTATGGATCGGATTAATAGTTTTTTAGTAATCGTATCCACTGCAAAGGTGTTTCTAAAAAAGACGATTCTGAGATAATCGCGTTTAAGATTCAAGTATGTTCCTTTTACATTTAAAGTTAATTTATTCATACTAACATGGAGTCGTCGATTCCAGGGTCATACAGTAATCCTTCTGCATTCTCTGCAGACTCTAAAACATTGATTTCATAATGTCTACGAGCCATTCTTCCTTCTCTTGTGGCTCCTTGCGGTTGCTGTTTGGGTTTCCTTGGGTTTGTTTGGGTTCTCTAATCTAATGCTCCGATCTTTATGAAATTTCGTGAGAATATTCTCGAGATATTGTACTTGAAGAATATGCAATGCAAAGCATTTTCCATTTTTCCGACCATCACAAGTGTGTATAAGGCCTTAAATATCCATGGGACACACGCCCACGCGCATTCATTCCAGATGCGTTCATCGAAACGTACTTTTGGGCACTTGCTTCTTGTGCAAACGGGACCACGTTTTTTGTTTTTGTTTTTACTGGCGCGACGTGGATCTCGTGTTCGATCGATTCCCGAAAAGTCACCAATGCCCGAGACACGAAATCCCACAAATCTAAAGCACAAGTGACACTTTGTTGGTGCACTTTAAGGGGGAAAGGCGTCAGGAAAATTGATGGTTTCGCGAAAAGTATATTCGAAATTTGCAGTTTTCTTTTTGCTGCTATGATGTGCAATTCTAAGTCCCGATGATCGGGAATTTTCGACACTTCGAACGATGCCCAGAAACAAATTTAACAAATGAGGAATGCTGTCAGACGGGCTAGAGTCTGATTGAAAATTGGGTAATTCTTTGGATAAGTGACTTCTGAAAAATGAGCTTAATTTTTTTTTTTGCCTATTTTATCATTTATTGGTAATCTTTTGGCTATTTTCTCATTTATTGATAATCTTCAGTCGGGGGAAGCTGAAATTCACGCCCCCATGAAAAGTTATGGGGTTTTGGGGTTCGCGGAATCACGTGATAAGATAGGGCATTTTTGAACATTTCGACGCCTACATTGGGGGTGGAGGAGGCATTTACAACCAAACCCAAACAATCCCAAACAGACCCAAACAAACCCAAACAAACCCAAACAAATCCAATTTCTCCGGCATGAGGACATTGGGTTTGTTTGCTGCTTTTATAAATCACATTTGGATTTTAATAAAAGAGTTTTTAAAAACTTCCAAATTATTTTCAACCATTTTTTGCTCGTAAAGAAATTATTAATGACAAATTTCAGCTTCCCCCCTCCACTGAATATAATCATTTATAATCCAATAAATGAGAAAATAGCACAACAAAAATTTAACCTCATTTTTCGCAATAGTCACTTACGTGAGGAATTACCGAAAACCATATGTTAAAATTCGTTACACGCGATCTCGTATTTTTGACAAATTTCCTATCCAATCTCGTCGGAAGCCAGAATTTGTCCTTTTTTTCTAAATGCATCGTCAAGCAATCACGCCGCGAGCGTATCCGAGTCACTTTCACCCCTTCCGCGTCACGCTTCGATTGATTCAATCTAGGTTGTATATACAGATATACAGGTATTTTTTTTTTCTCAACGGTTGAACAGAGACGACCGACACTGGGTCATTATTTTCCCTCGCCTCCTTCACCTGTTTTTTTTTTTTTGTTACTTCGTCGGACCCTTTGCCGAACCCACCTTATATGTACCTGGAGGGTAATCGAGATTCGAGAATCCTCGTAATTGAGTCTCGACGATACGGTCCACGTGATTCACGATTTTTTGTCTTTCTCCCGCATCTTCCTTGCCCCCTCCTCGAGCGTATATTATAACGTAAACCATACGGACTTTGGTGTTCTCTCGTCAAAAGGTGCTGCTCGAATGCTTGTCGATGGGGTAACGCGACGGAAGAATAGAGAAGGAAAAAAAAGGCAACGCCTGCGTACATCGAGAGAATGGTGGAAAAAATATTTAAAAAAGCAAAAAGGGAAATTTTCGATAGGCGGAAAGCTCTGCTGCATTTTTCGTTTGTACTTTTTTTTTAATCCACTTTTTTCTCGAAGTAATTTGTCGGTAAGAGTCGCGGTAGTGAAGCGAAAAGTAATGTTTCTCGAAGGATATGTGAAAATAGATTATGTAAAATAGCCCCTGCTCCCCTTCCCGAACCTCGCCCCTCTTATCGCGCGTTTCTTTTTTTTTATTATTATTTATACCTGCCTCTCGTTTTAAATTATTTATAACTCGAATCTTGCGACCAAGAGGACGAATGACAGCGAGATACAAATTTGAGAGTTCAAGAAAGACGAGAATAGAGAAAATGAAAAGATTGAGACGAAACCTTTTGTATTTTATTTGTTTAATAAAAACTCGAATTATAGTACAAAAAAATGGTTTTACTTTGTTTTATTTGTTTCGTTCGTTAGTTCGGGTGCTGAGATATATTAGTTCTCGGTTATCGACGAGTCGCGTTTGATCCTTCTTCGTTTAGTTTAGGGGACGAGAGGTTAAGTCATTTTCGTGCCTTTGATTATTGCATTTTTTCAAATATTCACGAATCATATTTGGCGATTGTTTTTTTTTATTTGACATGACTCGTAAGATTTTTTGAACTTGGAGCCAAGAAACTTCACTTTTATAGATCGACTTTTTGCCAGGTGAAAAAATGGCTTTCGAAACGATTTTTTAAAGAACGTTTTCTTCGCCAGAATTTCATTCGACAGTAAATTAATTACTTTTTGACATTTATTTATTGATTACTATTATTATGGTCATCATCGTTACCGTACCGAGTTGAGAAAGTATAATCGGTTTGTGGACTATTTGCTCCGCACACGTACTAATTTACATATCTAAATGCGTTTTTGTGCCACGAGGAGGATAATTAGAGTTACAATTGAAATATATTGCCTTCTAATAGTTACGAGTTTTCCATTGAAAAACACGAAAGAAAATGCGCTTTCGAAGTGAACGCAATAAGCCGTGCGATTACTATGTAAATTGATAGTCCGGAGTAGGATGAACCGACCAGTGAATTGACGACTAACGAAACTGTAGGATTCAGATGGATTGCAAAATGGAAATATTATGAAAATTAATTTTTTAAATTCTACAACAAAAAAAAGTTATTATTCTGACAAAAAAAAATTCGAAGTTATTGCAACAAATAATATTGGAAGAATTGATAAATAAGTACGTATAAGACGAAATTACCATTACTGGACCTGAACGCTGTAAAGGACAACGATTTATTATTTATTTTTGTTACTTTAAAAAAAAAAATTTATTATTTATTATTTATTTTTGTCACTGTGTTGCACAAAAGTTATAATATTCTTATACATATGAGTATTATATTTGTTATTACGATTTCGTAGAAAATACACGAGGCTTTTTCGCATCTTAACGTGACGTTCTCAAAAAAACTACTAAAATTAGTTTCGCCCGAGACGTTGAAAATTAAAATTTGTCAAAATTTAAAATGTCGATGAAACAATTTGATGACAAAATTTAATGAAATGTGCATTGCCGTCTCTTAACAGTAATCAATTTTGCAATTTGCAGGAGATAAACTAAATTTTTTACCTTTTGAGAATGATCAGAACAGAGCCTATAGGGGGAGGTTCAGTTACGTCAAACGGCACCTAGCGTCGGACATTCGTACTATCGCGGCAAGTTGCAACGTTTTACCAAAGTTTGATTTAAGTTTTTAAGTACGTTTGTACAGAAATTGCATTTTTGTTCATTCATTTTAATTTTAAACTTTGTTGACGTAGTTATTATTTCATAAAAAAAGTTCCATTTATTTTTTGTACATTTTTCTTTAATGTCTGAAAACCTCAGGTGTCCGCCACTGGGGGCTCCTATGTCCATTCACTGGAAGGGGTTGGAATATAGCGCCAGAGAGGAAACATTCCTAATTTTGACCGATTATTTCGAATTTGTTAAAAATGTTTGCAAAAAATTATAGATTGATTCTATCTTAAGGGGTTATATACAGTCAGGAGGCCCAAAAAGATCGATTTTTCAAGAATTTTTCTTGAGATCTTTAAATTTATCAACGTAAAAATTTGTACACATATTATGGTAACTTTTAACTGTATTTTTACATTCTTTATTCGTAAAAATAATTATTTCGAAAGCTGCTATAGCTGATCTCCGGGAGCACCTCTAAAAAAGGCGTCTTGCGATGAGCAAGATATCCCTGGACTGCATCGTCGAAAATGAAAAAACCAAAAATATTTCGTTATTGTAATGGATTATCTTGTAATTGATCGAGGGAATAAACAAAATAATAATTTTTGACAAAATGGCGGCTTCTCATACAAAAAAAATCGATTTTTGACAAAAAATTAGGCTTTAAATTGTTTGTAAAATGGAAAATATTTATCGGTGAGAAAAACATTCGATTAAATACTAAAAAATACACTTGAAAAGATTGTGTTAAAATTTGAGACTGATCGGTTCGGTTGTTTCCGAGAAATCTTGCTCACCGACTTTTGAAACACAGTTTTGAGAAAAACGCGTTTAAATTTTCAAAAGCACTTTCGAACGCTCTGATACGTCATTACAAATGTGCGTGTAACTTCGAGAATATTCGCCGGATTGACAAGTAATTTTTTGTACGTGTACTTAAATGTATGTACATTACGAAAAAAAAAAATAAAAAAAAATCGGTTTGTCGAAAATTTTAACTGTATATAACCCCTTAAGTAATGAAAGTAATACCCTCAAAACCCATAAAAAACTTTTGTCTTCGCCTTTGGTGCACCAAAGGCGAATCGCAACCAAGTTGCGCGGTGTGCAAATACCACAAACTAGAAACATTCCGTGTCCAAATTCGATATTGAACTAAGAAATCAGTTTTAACATCTGTGACTTTTTTTTTTGCCGAATTATAGTGATTTGCGTTATTATCGACAATTCGTATTCTTAACTTATTTTAAATATAAATCAGCTTTATTTCAGCCGTAATGTTTTTGTTTGCTGAATAACAAGGATTCGTATTTTTATCGACAATTCAATGACAAAGTTAACCCTATGCATGTGAGTTCGATCTATATTTATCAGATCGGACAAAAGGTGCTTAACGTATTTACTCGGCTGAAAGTGGCAAGTCGACCTTCTCGATTGGTCATAATCGTTTGGCTATCATTGCCGAACGAGTCCTTTTCCACATTTCTTCTTTTCTATATTTGGCTTCGTTTATTAGAAATGTCAGTCCTCCTTGTGGCACGAGATGGCACTCGAACAAAAGGAACAATTATATCCACAAATCGAAATGTTCGTTATTGTTATCAAGCTTTTGTCTTCACCCAACGTTTATTGCCTTTGATCAACGACTGTGATTGCGCAGACGAGAGTAGAGAAACGCTGCAACGAAGCTCTGTTCATTGACTACTAAAATAGAGAGCCGTGTGTATGCGTGTGTGTCTATGAACGAAAAAAAAAACAGAAGAAAAATGAGGAACGAAGAAAGCGACGGGATTAACTATATTTTATACGATGAAGAAGAAGAACAAAAAAAAACACATGTTTTTGTATATCTCTTGCTGTCTATTACGAATTAGAATTAGAAGACGTCTCGCTTTTGACTCTATATATGTTCAATCCTACTTAAATGATGCACTGAAAAAAGGAACCGAATGGCGAAGAAACAAAACGAAGGTGGAGACTATCCTTCCTGCTATTAGATATCGTATTAATCGTATATATCACGAATGGAGTCTTTATAGAGGTTTCCTTAGACGATTAATCTCAATGTACACTCTCGATAATTCCTCGAACAATATATCTCTCGTTAGAGGAGCCATAAACAATCTGTTGTTAACGATTTATTGGACTTTCACGGTTAACCCTACATTCGATGGCATTTTTCCGGAAAGTCAAGCCATCCTCCAGGTGAGTTCAAGAATTTCTGTTATTCTCACTTATTTTTTTTTGTTTTTAAGGTAAATAACATTTCGTGACACGTTTGCGACGGCCAGCAGCTGCTTATAATTATGCGGCTGCATTTTTTCTGTTTATCAGTTTCTCGATAATGTTACCTGGAAGGCCGAGGATCGCGCGACAAACGGCAGCTGAGAGCATACAATTTTTTGCCTGTTATTTGCAAACGTTGTAGGTAATACCAAGTCACAAACGAAAAAATTAATTATGCAAAACGAACTGGCGACAATTTTATTCTGTTGTTAATAATAAGATTGATTTCCTCTCTCGCGTGTCAAAAAGAATCGACCGCATTTCGTAAAAATCCTATGGACCGTTTTTAAAAAGAATTTCATAAATATGCATAAATTCGTCTCACAAACATATTTGAGTTCTTAATTTACGGGCTTTGAGGCGTTACATTTATGTGGGTCGGCAAAAAAGGAGAATTTTTTTAGAATTTTTTTTTTTGAGAAAACTAAAACAGCCATAAAAATGAGGTTTGGAGGGTTTAGTTTACATGTGTTGATGTATACAAAAATAACGTTTTTAATGAAAAATAATAGAAAATGGCTGCTTAGTAGCGTTAT
Source organism: Ophion obscuratus (assembly GCA_964007375.1). Taxonomy (NCBI): domain Eukaryota; kingdom Metazoa; phylum Arthropoda; class Insecta; order Hymenoptera; family Ichneumonidae; genus Ophion; species Ophion obscuratus. Next base: position 47,788,463 of record OZ023312.1, read on the forward strand.
GGATCAGCACCTGTAAAAAAAGAACTGTCGTCATTTACATTAGTTTTGTTAGGGAAGTACACACGATTATTAAATATGATTTTTTTTTTTGCAAAATGGCATAATTTTGAATTTACGGCCCAGTAGAAGATGTAACACGTGACATATGAGCGCGAGAGAGATAGCCGAAATTTTCGATCAGAGATTTCTAAGAGACGAATAATATTTATTTTGAAGCCTAATGCTTTGTTTTTCCTTAAAAATTTAACCATCTATGAAAAAATTGGGTTGGAAAATTTGTGAGGTTATGTTGACCTTGTACATGCCCGTAAAAAAATTTCGCCCACAAAATCAGTCTCAATTAGTTTATAAAAACGAGAACTATTGATGAATCGTAAAAATAATGTTTCCTTGTTTAGAGAATCTATCTGAGAAGCTGTAGTTAAGGTTGTTATGGGGTTTAGTCGTCGGGCGTGAAGTACGAGGGGGGCGCCCTATGCTTACGCACGGACCCGATTGACTGTCAACAATTGTTAGCTTTCGAATAATCGTCATATTAAACGTACGTTTTCGAACTATTTTTCTACATCTATTTGTAAAAATATGCATTTGTCAACATTCGGTGATTACATTAAGTGTTTTCATTACTTTGTATAATTATTTTCTATAACTTTTTCTCGCTCAATTAAAGCAAAAGGAATTGGCAACGTCGTAAATCGTGGTGTATCATAATGCTCAGATTGGCAGAAGTGTCGCGAAGTTGGAGACATATGCGCCCCGATCGTAACCTCAATATCGGTCCAAGGAGCTGTCAAAAATGAATATCGGTTCGAGGAAAAAAAATCCGCTGGAAAGATAAAGTGTATACTAAAGCTGTCTATAATCTCGAAGAAATTAAAAACTTTAACAATTGTCCGATATTCTAAAAAAAAAAACTTATGTATGAAAAAAAAACCCGCGTTATTTTGTCTTTGCCTAGAAATGTATAATTTCTGAACACAGTTATCAAATTAATATTAAGTAATTATTACTAATTAAGAGAATAAGTACCAATAATATTCGTTGTTGATTATGCTGACCGAGTAGTTCGAGGTTTCCGGGCATAATTACCGAATACCGATAAGATAGGTGGCATTTATGCTGTCTACGACGTTGCCATGACTGCACAGTCTAATATTTTGTGTGCTTGATTTTCGCACAAATTCGCTATCAAAAACATTAATAATTTTATAACGGTACTGTCCTCATTTTCACGGTACCAAGGGTTAGACCGATAATTAGTCGAGCCGTACCTACTTTTTCAGCACCGCGGTAACATTCACTTAGCAGATATTAAGGTAGTTCCTCTGCGAAAATCTCAACCAAAAGTTTACATACCATGTTCATGTTTAAAAGATTGATAATTGATTTAATTAGTAATAAATAAAATAAAAAATTACGCAATATTGACTCGTTACTAGTAGATAATACGATGGATATCATTTATTGCCGTAAAATATATATTATATTGTGTTTTTGATCTACCATTGCCAGTAAACTTTTTGCCGGGACTGTCCAGGCTTTGCCCAATTGTTTTTTTTTCAAGCTTTGCATAAAAATTGTGAGGACTTCTCATGGTTATATCTTGGAAACTTGATGGTGAATCATTCTCATTTTTTTTCACATTATTCGTGATATCTTACTCTAGCTTATCCTCGTTTTTTATCAATTTCTTAATTTCTGTTTTGACGGTAGAATTATTGATGCTCTGTTTGCCCATCATAACGCATTTGTTACGTGTAAACCAAGCCAACTTTAAGTGTAAATATCTCAAGTTTGGGGTGGTCAAACTTATTCAAATTGCACAGATGTTTGGATAATGTATTAAATAACATATATGTCAAATTTCAACCATTTCTTAATTCAACTCTTCTGTGGAGGTACTACCTTAATAATGTACTGAAAAATGATCGGGAGTTTCCCATAAGCGTAATGTAATTAGCCCATCAAATACGTTGAATTGCCGATTTTTTTTCTGACAAACGGTACTGTAGATCGTATTCAAACTGCACAGGATGATCAGCAAAGAGGTTATAAAGGTCCAGAAAAAATTGCAGCTCGGTGATAACATGTTGACTTAACCCCATAACAACTTTAAAGTTTCAAGTCAATCGAGGAAAACTGCCCGAATTGTGCGTTCTCCCGATTTCAAAAAAGTGGTATCGAGAAAAACGCGTTGAAAGTTTCAAAATCGATTTAGGAGCTATCGTCCACACGACGGAATTAAGGCTCTTATTTGCATAAGAGGCATTTTGATCTCAGGTGTTCAGTTGTTGGATTTTTATATATTTTTTGTATAACGACTGGACTAAACGACTCCAAATTGCTACTTCATTGTCTAGGCTCCCGAGTCCAAATGTTCAGGCTATTTTGATCCTGCTTTTTACAGCGGTGGGAGATTGAGATAGAGTAAGGTATAGCTTCGGAGCTTAATGTAAAATGAACTTCCACTTAACGCCTCAAACGGGAACAAATTTTCCTTTTCGCCACTTTTGGTCAATTTATGTCGATGTACCGTTCGTGAATGTTACACATATACCCGCACACACATAGACGTTATTATGCATAAAGACATACACTGATGACATAAAAGGCACCACAGCCCATCTATTAAATGCATAGAAGTGCAAATAGAATCCAAAATAAACTACAATATTCACTTGAGAGTTCTACCTCAATTATTTTTTATTATAACTCGTCAATTATCTACTTACATGCTGAAATGTGTCATTTCTAAGAAATGATTTCGCCTCCACATGGAATCGAAAGTACAGCCGACCTGCTTATCTTTTGTCAATGCTACAAAAGTTGATTTGGGTGACACTTTGAGGCTCATACAGGGTGCGCCAGAGAAACTTACTTATTTGAAAAAATTCCCGCGCGGTGAGTTGGGCGGGTAGAGGGGCGAGAGGGGGCGCATCTGGAGGGGGAAGTTCCCAAGTTTGTTTCTCCCTCCAGTCAGTTGCCATCATGCTCTGGTCTAGAGAGCAGCGGGCCTTCGCAGTCGAGAGCTTCTTTTCTAACGGTCGCTCACTTGTTGCTACGCAACGTGCCTTCCGCGCTCGTTTTGAAATTCCTCCTCACAGACTCGTTCCTGGCCGTAATTCGATTCTGTCGTGGGTTAACTCATTTCGGGAGTGTGGAAGTGTCGCTAAACCCAGAAATGGACTTCAACGGACCATCAGAACTCCGGAAAATGTCGAAAGAGTGAGGCAGTCAGTTGTGCGTTCTTCCCGGCGTTCGGCTCGCAAACACGCAGCTGCTATGGGAATTTCTGACACCACTGTTCGACGAATTCTCCATGAAGACCTTCAATTTCATCCCTATAAATTGGCTGTTGTGCAAGAATTAACTGAACGCGATTTTGTTGCCCGTCAAAATGCATGTGAAATGCTGGTTGACAACCTGCCTGAAGACGCGGTCGTTTTTTTCAGTGACAAGGCTCACTTCCACATTTCCGGCTGCGTCAACAAGCAAAACATGCGTTATTGGTGTGGTGTAAATCCACGTGAGCTTCGCCAGAAGCCACTTAATTGTGAGCGAGTTACTTTCTGGTGTGCGATGTCGGTAATGGGAATAATTGGTCCTTATTTTTTTTAAGAAAACGAACGCGCAGTTACCGTGAATGGTGCTCGTTACAGGAACATGATCGAGGAATTTTTTCTTCCAAGACTCGAAGAAATGAACGTTAGGAACGTGTGGTTTCAGCAAGATGGAGCCACAGCACACACAGCACGAGACTCAATGAATTTGTTGCAACAACATTTCCCCGACCGCCTCATCTCTCTCAGAGGCGATCTCCAATGGCCGGCACGCTCTCCAGATTTGACTCCATGCGATTTCTTTTTATGGGGTTATTTGAAATTTCTGGTTTATGTTGATCGATTACGGACCATAGCACACCTCAAGAACAACATTCGCGACGCCATTGCCAACATACCGATTGATATGCTGCAAAGAGTGGATACGAATTTCAAAAATCGACTTCATCAGTGTATGCGCAATGGGGGTCGCCATTTATCCGATGTCATTTTCAAGACTGCATGAACAAAAAATTGGGATATTGTATTCTCAAATAAAAAAAAATTTTAAACAATAATTGAAGTACTTTTGTTTTTATTGACCTTTCAAATAAGTAAGTTTCTCTGGCGCACCCTGTAGTAGGACTTCTAGCATTAAGTAGCCCCAAGTGAGGTTTAAATGCAGTGAAAGGCTATCAGAATAGGATGAAATCGAGTTAAAGGCCTCCAATATAGGCTGAACATTTCGACATGGACTGTTTCGTGCGTTTCAGAGCACTCGGAGACACTTCGGAAAATGATCTCGAAATTTTTTCAAACGTCTTTTCGCGTATAATTATAATTCCTTTTGTATATCATTCTTATCGTGTTGATACATAATTTAATCCAACAAAAAATTCTACTCAGTTGTAACGCCTCAAATGAACCATCCGGAAAAAATATTCACTCGAGAACCCGAAAATTTTGTGGTGTTGAAGTTCGCATCGTTCGAATGCAACGAAATTTCTTCGTTATACTTTGGTTTCCGTACATTTAGTATTATGCAAAATCTTTTGCGGCATATTTACATTGTAGATATCTGAATAAGTATCGTAAAAAATAATAAAGTACTTTTTGTAGGCAAAATTCAGTGGAAAAAATGTATTGGGAGTACAAATAAGTCTCTGCCGTTTGACAAAAGATGGCCCCACCGGAGGTTATGGTTGAAATTGTCAGATGTAAAACGTCATATCGTAAGGTTGGACATCTGGCAAGATCATAACCTTGAAATATTGGCGATTTTGTATCAGCATCACATAAATTTTTTCGCGCGAAAATGTCGAGTTTTGAGCCGAATAAGCGTCGTTTGCGGAACTTTATAACTTTTCTTAACTTCTTTAATTTAAAAAAATCAGCAGCTGAGGCGCATCGATTGCTTGTAGAAGCATATGGTGAAGCTGCTTTAAGGAGGTACGGTGATGACCACGCTAGTAAACTAAGAGTCTATTTTTCGCCACAATACCGCTACGTTTCAGACATATGTGTGTGGCCTATATTTCGAGAAATATTTTTTAAGTATTGAATTTCAAGCTACTTATTATTTTTATAATATGAAAACAAACGTAATAATCTACTACTCGACTTCAGTAGTACGCCATATCGTCGACGTTTAGCATCGTTGCATTTTCGATAGCTGTCATCGGTCCCACGCGCTCGGCTTATTATTTTTGGTAGCCGGTAAACATGGAGAATGAAAATAAGTACTATAGAAATTTATCAAGAAAGTAACAGGATTGTACCTGAAGTCCAGTTTAGAGACAAAGGTAGATTCTGTCGGACAAGAATTAGAGAGTGAAAAGATGATATTGCGAATGCAAATGAAAAACGTCGCGTTGACGTTAACCTCAATATCCAATGTCCAATCTGTCCGAAGTCAAAACATATTTCATCGATTGTTATGTTATTTTTCTCTTTCCTAATTTTCACAATATTTGCAGATATAAAAACGAACGTTCATTTTATATGACGGTTTTTCCATGCTGAATTTACATATAAATGCGTTGTATGCATGTCGCCAGAAAGATTGAGATGCCTTAGCTATACATAAAAGAACTTTGAGTAAATATCGACGAAAGGCCTTTTATAATCGATTAAAAAACCTACGGCTTCACACAACCATATTTTTAATTCGCGTTGAAAATATCCGATAGAAGAATCAAATTTGCGCGGGTATCCGGCGTTGCCACACTTCGAGCAAGATGGCTGTGGTTACGTCACGAGACGTCTCTCTCGCCGAATACTTCGGTTTTTCGCGACTTTATTTCTAAATTTATTGCTTATTTCTGCGGTGAGCTTTCCAATTCAAGTTGCCTTATTGATCACAACGAACCAACGAACGCAACCGTCAGTTTTTTTTACGCGTGTCTTGGCTCCAAGTAGCACAAAAAAATCGATATATGAGAGGACAGGCACATTTTGTCGTCTACGTGTGACTAATTGACCAACTTTAACAATTAATAACTCGGAAACTGTACGGTAAATCTCGCGGAAACTCCGCATACGCATGGACAAAGCTCTCGACAATGTTATTTAAAAAAATCGGGCTTTTATCTTGGACTCGCTCCAATCACCGTACCTCCTTAAGTGAGAGAAGTTGTCATGAGTGGTTTCAAAAGTTTAAGGGGCCAGTCGACTTCGAAAATGTCAAAAAATCGAAAGCAAGCAAGTCTTGAAGAAATCAACGATGATGAGCAATCAGAAGGCATTTTGTACGGTACAGGAATTGCGGATTGAGTTTTGGTAAGAGTTTTTCATAGTATAAACTTCAAACGCGTTGTTCTCGAAAAAACGTTTTCAAAATCTAGCTCCATCTTATCTCTAAAACTAATAAACCGATTCTCTTGAAGCTTGAACCACATATTGTAAACATCATTCGCAACAAGATGACCCTCGATGGTTTTAAAATTGTGATTTTTACTCTTTTTTTGCGAAAAACTGCGGGGAAAACACGTTTTTAAAACTTTTTTCGTTTTTCATTTGCCATTTTTTTATTTTTTGATAAAACTTTATATCCGGGGGTCATTTTGTAGCTGGTGTCATACTGAATCTAATGGACTTTGATTTTCTTGTTTCAGACAAGCCGTTGCCGATTTTTGAGGCTTTACGTTAAACTATAGTTTTTGTCCTCAAAAATGAATAAAAATGAATTAAACATTTTTTTCTATTTATTTCAAGACTTCATTTATCAAGCCCAACAACTTTAATATTCATATATTTTATAAAATCCTCGAAAAAATCGCGAAAATAGCCTTTTTTCGTGGCTCCAAAGTGGTCCCTCAAGAACGGTGAGTTTGACGTCGAAGACAAATAACGTAGCGGAAGGCCAAAACGAAGACGCGGAATTGGGAGCATTATTGGAGGGAGATTCGTGCCAAACGCAAAAGTTCCCACCAATGACGCTTTTTCGGCTCAAAGTTCGACATTTGCGCACGAAAAAAATGATGTGATGCTGATACAAAATCGCTAATATATCATGGTTATGGTCTTGCCAGATGTCCCACCTTACGATATGACGTTTTACATCTGACAATTTCAACCATAACCTCCTGGTGAGGCGATCTTTCGTCAAATAGCGAAGGCTTATTTGTACTTCCAACATAAGCATTGCATTTTCGTTGGATGTCAATGATGCGAACTTCAATCTCATAAAATGTGAACAATCAAAGACCTGACCGATACAAGGGCAACGCTAGGCCGTACCGGACCACTTATATTTATGATCACAAATGGCTTAATTGCTCGAATACATACACGATTTTTTCCTTCGCCACCAAAGAACCGACTATATTGACAAAAAAAGCGACTGAATAAATTCCCCAAAATTCTATGAGTACATAGTTCTGAATTTCGCAGTCGAAAGAAGTTTGCGAGTCGTCTGAGGCGGTGCGTGGCTTCGACCGTTTCGAAGAGACGAACTCTAGGTCGTTTATCGCTCTTTGCCACAGGGACTTGAACATACGAGCTCGGCGCATACGCACCCTTGATAAAAGTTTGCATCAGTGCCCAGCTGAAGTCTCTGCTGCCCTCAGAAGCCTTCCGGCATCCTGTGGCGAATGAATTGCGGCCCCTCGGGGCCCCAGTCGCAGCACCACCGACACTCGTGCACACGACAGTTGGATGGCACCTGTTGCTGCAACAGAACACAGCCCCGGGCAGTTGCAAACCCGACGTTTGTCCCTCGCATGCCTCTCCGACCAACGATTTCCAAATGGATCGTTGCAAAAAATCATCCTACACATTCTCCTCTCCGGAGCATAAACAAAAACTTTCTACGTATTCTTACCAATATTGACACCAAAAAAGCCATCGCATTACAACGCAATTACGAAAAGTTGAAAAATGTCATTATCTTCCGTCATCCTCCATCACTCCGATGAAACGAGTATTGTTTCGTCACGTGTTTCTGTAACTCCGCAAATTCCGAAAATTCGTTGAGGCTTTAGGCCACAGTAACGGATATAAAATCATGTGCGAATTTAACAATTTTTTTTTTCTTATGAAAAAGTGATTCACTCGTAAAATTAATTACACATCCATTAAGTATGAATATCAAGCTGTTAGAAAATATATATATATATATTTTTTCCATTGTACAAAATGGCCGACTACTAATATTTTCTTTTATCTTTTTTTAGGCCCTCCGCGGTGTGACATTCAGCATCGACAGTTTTTGACGTCGAACAAAAAACAAAAATTCTCGTCAATCTACATGAGAATACCTGGAGAAGTACGTACGGAATTTAAAAAATGTTGTTTTATTCAAAAGTTGTAGGTATTCGAACTTAAGAAATGAATTTTCAGTGAAAAATCTCGTTATAAATGCTCATAAACTGCTCATAAAATGAAAAGTTTTCGATTAATCCGAAATTCCGTACGTACTTCTCTGCGAAATGCAATTAGGAACATAAATTTTAAATTTGAAGTAAATCGAGTGAAAATTGTTGAAGTTATTTGTCACGCCAATTGGAAAAAAGCTGTTCCGAGAAGTTTCGAGTAGTCGGCCATTTTGTACATCGGGAAAAAATATATATATTTTCCAACAGCTTGATATTCATACTAAATAGATGTGTAATTAATTTTACGAATGAATCAGTTTTTCACACGAAAACAAAATTGTTAAATTCGCATATGATTTTATACCCGTTACTGTGAAATTTGCAATATTTTACGTATTTTGGTTGTCCATTGTCGTGATAGCAAGATTGTCCAGTGGAGCTGTGCGCGATCGTGATCTCTCGATCGCACTCGCGTTCGATACGGACTCGCATGATCTTCGTGAATCCCTGCTCGCGAACTGTCTTTCGATTTCCCCCGCCAATCCGTACGGTCTTGTTGTTTTTTTGTTCGTTCTTTTTTTTCGCTCTCCACATTGCCCCTCTGCCGTGAGGTTGTGGCAGGGAGCCCACCAACGTGTCCTCCACCTCTTCGTGGTCGCGCCTTCTCTATCTCGCTCTCTCCCTCTCTCGTTCTAGCCGCACAGTTTCCCTTCTTCGCCTCCTCCGCCGCAACGCCACACGGGGCTTTCGTTTCGCCATTTTCCCCTCTCTTGCCGCGGGTCCCTGGCGGTTTTGCACGGTGTATATAGTAGTCAACGTCGATGCACCGTGCAGGGGAGAGAAACGCTGACTCTCGGCCACTTTCAAGAGAGAGAGAGAGAGAGAGAGAGAGAGAGAGAGAGAGAGAGAGAGAGAGAGAGAGAGAGAGAGAGAGAGAGAGAGAGAGAGAGAGAGAGAGAGAGAGATAGAGAGAGAGAGAGAGAGAGAGAGAGAGAGAGAGAGAGAGAGAGAGAGAGAGAGAGAGAGAGACAGAGAGAGAACCACGCTCTTGCCGATCTCGCGTCGGTATAGTCACTCGAAAACTACTCTCGAACGGTTCACCTCGTTCGACCGGTGTTCGGCGTTCTTCGCGACAAGCCCCGCGCACGCATTCGCGAAACGTTTATTTTTTCGCGCCTCGCGGGTCACGCCGCGGCAACCTCTGGCGGCGATCTATCGCGCATGCGCGCCTCGAAGCTGCTGAAAGTAAATATTACGCGCACGGGACAGTGGGGCGCGTGATACTTTCGGCACCCACGTGCCGGAAAATTGACACGCGTCGCGAAACATACAAGCGAGACGTATGGAAAATACGTCAACGACGTTTAGCGACACTTGTCTGACATGTGTGCCTTGCGGAATACGCGTTTGAAATAACATTGTTTAAAAAAACAAAGATAGGACGTTTCTCGAGTGTGAAATTGCGCGCTATAGCGGCTTATCGGCCGTTCGTACAATCGAGCGCATGCGGGTACGTTGAATAATATATATATATATTTTTTTTTCATTGCGAGAAGGTCAAACTATTGCGTTTGTTGTCGCGGATTTTTTTCGATTTCTTCTGTGTGGCGGGTATCAACGCGACCGGGGAACGCTCGTGCGGGCTGATAAGAGTGACGCGTCACGTATGTTCCGCCTGTTATCAGGCGCTTTGTTACTCTCGATTTTTGTTTTCTTTTCTTTTTCGTACTTTCCCTCCCCGATTGGTGCAAATCGCTAATGGCGCAAAGTGGACGCTATCGGAGGGTCGTGCCTCAGTAGGACATTCGGATCTTGTTCTTCCGCTTCGCCGACTCTTGCTCCTTGCTTCCTTTGTATTTCTTTTCTTCCTGCAACAATCGCACGGTCAGCGACTGTAACGTTTCATTACCATCGGCGGGGCTGCGTGTCCCGTGCACTTGGAGAGAACGACGCATCGCCTCGTAATTCTCTCATTATTTCCGGTAGCCGCGAACGTTTACCGTTCGCGTTAAAATCGTCGAGCAATTAGAAACGCGAAGTACGACTGTTCCACGTGTCCGTACAGAGCGAAGAAACTCTACGAGAGGAGCCAAAAGGCGCGTCAGCCGAATTCGTAGATCGATCGCGGCTAGCAGCGAAAGCAGCACGCGCGATCGATAGATCAAGGGAGGAATTTAAAAAAAGACTGCAATGATCGAGAATCGTTGAACTGGATTACCAGTGATTGGCTACGAGTAATTGCGGGATTGTCGAGTGACTGAGGTAAATTTGGAAAACAATGCGCGTGATGGTTATTGCAATGCGCGATCAGGGATTAAAAGTGATCGAGAGTGTTGTTGCTTGAGAGAAGCGCTTCGAAGTTGTTCGGTGAAGTGCATCGCGGAAGTGGCAGTGATACGCGCGAAAGATTAAAGATCGACGGTACAATAGGATATACGAGTTTTGTCCGAGTGTATGCTTAATGTATTGGGGCAATCAGGGCCCTTCTGAATCATCGGTAAATTACAGTGGCGCTTCATAAAAATAAGCCACGATCAATTACACCCAACGATAAACTGAAATAAAAAACTTCCCGCAAATTCAGTGGATTTGGATACTTTTGCATTTCGATTGAAAAGTCGCGGCTACGAAAATTCTTCAGCTAGGCCCATTTTTCTGAGTTTTATCATTGATATTTTCTTTGAACATTCGGTGACCCCCTGTTTTTATTGTCGTTGTGAAATCTTTAGAATTTTCTACACTCGTTGTGCAGTTTATGTGTATAAATAATTAGATAGAAATGTGGCCAGCGTGTCATCGTCGTGAAGTGCCGTATGAATGAGGCCATTTTTAGAGTCGTAATTTTTCGTTGAAAGTTCGGTAACTTGGCTTAAAATTTTACCAGCATACTGGAATGTATGTTTACCTGATTATAGACGAAAATCAGTTAATTGTTAAATATTCGGGTTCGTAAAAGGAAGACCTTAAGTTGAGCAGAGTATGGTGCAATTGGAAGTGCCGTGTTGAGCTTAAAGACATCACAGGTTTTTGTTGAATTGTCTCTTGGAGTCCACCGGCCAGCCATTTCAGGTGAGAAATTTTTCATTGTTTTTTTAGTAGATGATTTGCTCTTTGGAAGCATCGCGCGAAGAAAGGCGCAGGGAAAATAATAAAATACATAGGGTAAGGTGCCCAATTATTGGCACTTTACGGGCCCAATTATTGGCACTTTAAGGGCACAATTATTGGTACTTTAAGGGCCCAATAATTGGTACTTTAAGGGCCCAATTATTGGCACTTTAAGGGTCCAATTATTGGCACTTTAAGTGTTCAATTATTGGCACTGTAAGGGCCCAATTTTTGGCACTTTAAGGGCCCAATAATTGGTACTTTAAGGGCCCAATTATTGGGACTCTATGGGTCTAATTATTGGCACTTTAAGGGTTCAATTATTGGCACTGTAAGGTTCCAATTATTGGCACTTTAAGGGCCCGATTATTGGCACTTTAAAGGCTCAATTATCGGCACTTTAAGAACCCAATTATTGGTACTTTAAAGGCTCAATTATTGGTACTCGAAGGGCCCAATTATTGGCACTTGTAGCCACTGTGTACGTAGGTGAGAAGTGTCCATAATTGGTGGGCTGCCAAAATAAGATGACTTGGCCCTATATCGTAATTACGATGCCAAAGTTTGCTGAGCCCACTTCCTGGTACAATAATTTTATCCCCATCGTTCTATAAGAGTCGATCAAATTTGCATTTGGAAAAAAAAGTGTTTCGTGGAAAACGCTCGTACGTGCCGTTTCACTCGATCGCGTACAACGACAAGTACGGCACGCTTGAAGTAGAACGGTTTTTTCAAGCGCACGCAAATTTGATAAGTTTCGTTTCCTCGTACTATGCAAACTACTTCGTTTGATATACGGTGGCAACGACTATCGAAAGGCAGGCTCACTTGACGTATCGTCGAGGTCGAACGAATGCTCGAGTTCTTGATTGTATGAGAGAGAAAGCTTTCATATTGGGAGCAAGAGAGGGGGGGGGGGCAGCGTGTTACAAAGTGGTGTGGATGAAAGAGTGAAAAATAGTGTGCAACATAGGTAATACGAACAAAACCTCCGTATGGAGGTTTCATGGCTCTGATTTAATTATTAATCTGTAAATTATTTTTTTTCCTGATAACAATAAAACGTCATTGTGGCTATTGAAAAATACCGTCACCTCGATTAGGAGTTATTCAAGTAAGATTCGTATTCCTTTATTCTTACTTCGAGAACACTTGCTCGGCGTTTTATTTTCGAAAGTACACTTTTGAACTCTGGAACGCTCTTTTTTGAAAGTGACCAGCTACGATCATCGTCAGCCGTTTCATGCGGCAAATGACTTCTGATTTCACGTCGATTGTTCGACCATATCATTATTCCGCTCGGCGTATTGAGTAAACGATGACTTTTTTCTTTCCTTCGAAGACAATATGGATCCGAAGCAACGGGGTATCTACTGAAAGTATTTTGTAAATTGAGGTCTCGTTAAAATCTTGAGAAAAATTCTCCACATCTTTATAGGCCTGCTGACGATTTTTTAATTAGATCCTAAATGAATTTTGAAAACGACGCGAACGAAAGTTTTTCGTGTTGTGTGGCGCTAAATGGGGAGATGGGTAGGAGAAATCAATTTGCGAATCAACATTCGAGCATTTTTCTCATTAGCGGTGTTCAAGACCGCGTTTTATCAAGCAGTAGAGCATGTACGTGTATCCTGAGATAGCGAAATTTCAACTTGTGCAATGTCCACCGTTCCAATTGAAAAGTTTTGCGAAGCTGTTTATGGGAGGACACGACTGTGACGGGCCGAAAGTGGTCGTTTTTTACTAGATTTTTTCAAAATCAGGTAGAATATTTATTTGGGATTTGGAAAAAAAGGTATTGGGAAGGGATTTTGAAAAAAGGTTATTGCCCTCCGTTGGCACACTCAGAAAAAAAATGTATTAAGGACAAAGAAGTTTGTCTCCCGGCGAATAAGTTTTCTTATTCGTATGTCGGCCTACTACGGTTGTATTAACAGCTAAGAAATGTTTTTATTCAAGTTTATGTTTAAGATTTACTAAGAATTTTTCTTAACATCTAATAGGATTCTTCATAATCCCCCAGGTGGTTTTTTTTGGAGGAATTGTGTAATTTCCACCGTCATTATTTTCTCACTTAAGAGAGAACTCACTTCCTCACCGGAATAAGAGGTTTTCGTGATTGGAAAGTAGTATTTATTTGACTTGAAGAAATATTTATTCAAATTTTCGATTTTAAATTTGGCTTTTAATTTATGAGAAAAATCGGCACGTAAAAAAACATATTTACTGACGCCAAATAAATGCTGTAGTTATAATCACATAAAAACTGTCTCCATACGAGTAAACATTTATTAATTTCTAACAAATTATGTTCTAATGTGCCAATTTATTGGAACATAATAAATCTTTTTTCTGAGTGCATTGACGCAATAGTGCGTTAACGTTTATTTCCCTATTTAACTTGCTCTGATTTGAAATCAGAGCCTCACTCAGGGGTTTCTAGCCTCGCTAAATCCGAATTTGAAGTCAAAATTTGGAAATTCAAAATGGCGGCGCCAATATGGCGGACAAAAATAAAAGACTTTATTCGATTTAGATGAAAATTAGTACTCCGGGATTTTTGAGGTCGCTTATTACGAATCTGAACTTTAAATGGCAAAATTCCAATTGGCGGCGCTAAAATTTCGGACCGAAATTGAAAATTTTACTTGAATCAATCTGTATTACTTGTATTTTAATTCGCCATATTTGTTCTTTATTGTGAATTCCTGAATTTTGAGTTCAGATTCATAATTAGCACTCTCAAAAATCCCAGAGTACAAGTCTTCAGGATAAAAAAAATTCCTGCCATTTTCGGCACTTTTTGTCAAATTTTCTCTGCCAACGACGGGGTTAAGCATATATTGAACTTATTTAGTGAACAGTTTTATTTTAAAAAATTAAAAATCAACAACGTTATTCAGGTATACTAGAGCCTCGGTATAAAAAATCGAGCGGCCGACTCGAAAACTTAACCTTCGACAGCACAGTACCGACACTAACCTCCGACTGCATATGGGGTCAATCTGACCCCAGACGTTTTTTAGATCGTTATATTTCGGTTCATATGCATTTTTTTTTGCAGTCCATGATCCTTATTTTATGGTCTAAAATTTATCTTTTGAAAAGAACAAAAATCAAGTGCCCGTACATTCGTTCGAAGCGGGAGATGCGTTGAAAAATACGTACTTGCGGAAAAAAGATGATAGTTTTTTTTTTCAAAATATAAAAAAAGTCCTTTGAAGTTTTTAAAGAGGAAGGTTTCTAGATACGAAAAAAATACAGTGAGGATTATCTTTCCAAGAAGTATATTTATTCGGGGGTGTGAATTTGAACATTTTCGGGATAATAAACAATGGAAAAAATCGACTCCTTCGGCAGATTAATTGTTGAAAACGTATATTTCCCGATTTTTTTACTTCAATGATTTATTATTATCCACATTTACCGCAATCGACGCATAAGTACATTTGGAGCTCGTTGCACATAGCTCTCCTGCACAACGGATACTTGCTTTTAGTTTTATGACCGGGATTCTAAATACATAATTTACTATAGTAGCGAAAAATAAAAAATATCTATGAGCATTTTCTATCGCAATTCACTTACATGTAGTATAATATTGGTTTTTTTTCCTTAGGTACACGCTTTTCGCGTTTGTTACCTATTCTTCCCCACATTATGACCGTTCTTTCCTCTACTGTTTTACTTCCTTTTTTTCTCCATCTTCCTCTCTGTTCCCTCCTCTTGCGGCCGCAGCCGACTTCCCCCTCCGTATTATATTCATCATGACATTTTCTGTCATGGGTATAGGGAAACTGCGGAAACCCTATACCAATACAGCCGGTCATCGAATTCGCCCCCCGGTCGTGGAACTAGTCTTATTTCGCCGCGAAATGCCGAAGAAAAATATTTCACGACGAAATGTACGCGACCGGGATTCGAACTCGGGACCTCCCGGTCCGCTGGTTTAGTGGCGAGCACGCTAACCACTAGACCATCGCACCGGTTCACTTACATGTAGTAATAAAATACCAAATTTCACAAAGAAATATGTTTTCACTTTCACTGCACTACTGCATAACCGGGGTCGATTCGACCCCAGGTCCTTTTTCGACAGCTGTCCTCAGTACACGGGCGGGATGTAAGATAGGGGCCGAGTGTCAACCTACAGAGTAGGGGTGGGGGAACATTCGAGAGTCGCACTGCGGGCGAATAGATTACCCCGTTTTGCGATACAGGCAGTTGAAAAAAGGGGTCAAAATGGCCCAGTCTACAGTCGAAAGGATAACAATCGTTGGTGCGAAGAATTAAAAAGTTAAAAATTCTACATAAATGTAGTTCACATTAGACATAGCCGTTTGCCGGAAAAAAATCATAAAATGGCGGCTGTTAAGGCGTTATCCCCACTTGTAGCGCAAAAAAGGCCTTTTTCCTGAATTTTTTTAAAGAAAACTACAAAACTTTTTTAATCGCTTAATATACCATCTTAAAGAACACATCTTGAGGAAC
Source organism: Ophion obscuratus (assembly GCA_964007375.1). NCBI lineage: Eukaryota > Metazoa > Arthropoda > Insecta > Hymenoptera > Ichneumonidae > Ophion > Ophion obscuratus. The sequence continues at coordinate 47,804,415 of OZ023312.1, forward strand.
TTTCAGTAATTTTTTATTGAAAAATATTACGTTGTTTAGTGGCAAATGGCCGTCAATGAAATAATGTTTTTATATACACGGTTTGCGGTGACCAACATTGCGGCCAAGTGGAACGTCTGAAAAAAAAAATGCGGATGGATATCGTCAAATATAAGTATAAACTAGTCTTTAATCGAAGGATTTTAAAAAATATTAATTTTTCACGAAATGGCGGACAGTCAAAGTTAATGTTTCGATTTTAACGAAAAAAATCAAACGATTAAAGACTACATTTTTATGTATTAAATAAGCCTGCAAAATTTCAAGAAGATCAGTTCATTAGTGTTCGAGTAATCTTGGTCACCGACTTCAGAAATGCAATTTTGAGAAAAACGCGTTTAAAGTTTCAATTAGCCGGTCGTTCACACAACGGATTCTTCTCTTTCAACGCTCATATCTCAGTCAATTTTGTTCGGATCGACTTGAAATTTTCACGACATATTCTCAGATACTTATACTTCAAAAAAATGCAATAAAAAAATCGATTTGTTCAAAATCGCAAGTGGGGGTAACCCCTTAAAAAAAGTGGAATTTTGGCCAAATTTTTACTTCTATTCGGGAGGGTTAAAAAATAGAAAATAAAATAATGGCTACGTAAAACGATTACTACAGCAAATACGGAAATTTAACTTTTTTTAATTTGCAAATCGGACCATTATACCTAGAACCTATGATTATGGTCAGGTCGGGAAAAACGGGATTGAAAGTTTTAGTATAGCTTAATCGTTGCGCTACCTGCTTCCATGAAATCGTCGGTAACTTGGTCAATTTTGAATATTTTAACTTGAACATTTTTTCACATATTCTCGAAGACGTAGATTTGAGAAAATGCAAAAAAATCGATTTTTTTCACCCCTCAGATTAGTGTCCCGCGTTAAAAGTTGAAAAAATACTCGCCAAGAAAGATCGGTGCAATTAAACAATAGAAAAATATCGTTATTATTTACTGGAGTGCTCGATTATGAAGAATGAGCTGAGAGAATCAAAGTTCTGGGATACAACGAATAATTTCCCACATCTTTGAGACTGTCTTTACAATGGATGGAGACTCGCAATCACGAGAGATCATTCCAATTGACCGAGGTGGCGTATAATATCATATTCGTTGTCCGACCACCCGTTAGAACGAACGGGACGTCGGCGTCGCTGAGAAAACTTTTATACCTCCAACCGCACCATCTTCATTCTCGCACCTGTCGATTTTTTCTGTTTTTCTCACGAACACTTCTCTGTACTCGGTGAGCCGAGAAAACAAAAAGTCCGACCAGGACTAGAGGAAAGATGACTCTCGCGCAATCGACCCGAGGGTCTTGCGGCGATAGTTCTCGACAACTCTTCGATCACGTCGCGAAGTTCCGCGTAAAGACATTTCGCAATTTTTCACGTTCTACTCTTGTCCGAATGTGGGACGATCGTTTTGAAGGTTTTTTTCTTTCCTTCTCTTAGACTCGTTCTAACCGCGTTCGGCTTTCTGATTGGACAATGGTTGTATGAGAAAATTGGATCAAAGCGAGGTAGCGAAAAATGGGAGTTAGTTATTATTTTACATAACATAATTAATTAATAAAAATTCGAACGTTATGAAAAACACAGAATTTAATGGCATTCTTAAGGGTTTGATTAAGGGATCGTCCTACTTTATCAACTGAAAAAAGGGATTAAAAAAAATGGATTTCGAAAATAGACTTCAAAAATATTGTGTAGAAATTTCATAAAAATCGGAACGGTCTGAGTATTATTTTTCGACTTTATTTGAGCGTACTCTCCGGCGTACTCTTACTCGAAGTTTGAACGCCTTTTTTGTCAAAACCTCTTTTTTTGCTTTGTTGATTTTTTCTCCGGAACTACTGAACCCATCTTTACCAAATTTTAACTACATATTTGTCACATATGTGGCTACTGCTGGAAGTAGAATTATTTGAAAATGTTGATTTCAAGTACTTTTTTAAAATCGAAATATGACCCAAAAAATCCTTATTTTTAGACTCTTTTTCAACAGCCGCCATTTTGTTATTTTTGCATAAAAATTAATAATTATAGTTAGGACAGTAGCCACAACCATACTGAACTGATATCTTTTTGGTCACAGTGTTTCAAATAAATGTACTTGGAAATAACATCAACGAAGCTGACATTGCTTTTTTAGGGTTCATGCTGATGCTGCTACCAGGGATAGATGAACGACGTAACATTAATAAAAAGAAAATTTCATACACTTCAGGAGTTATTTTATCAAGCCCAAAAAGATTGACATCAATATCTTTTATAGGAAACATACAAAAAATTTCAAAAAATACCTAATTTTTCGGCCGTCTAAAGTGGGATGATCCCTTAAGTGGAAGTATAAACAAATTTTAATCGAGTTGCAACGGTGTTTGATCATAATACAATATCTACTATAATACTTTATTATGATAACCAATTCGGTCAGTTGGGCGATCCGATAATTTCTTTGCTTCGATCATAATCAATCAAATCAATCAAAAAAGCGTGTTCAGCAATTTCTTAGTGAATTTTATATACCATATCAATCAAAAATCAATCAAAAATAAATCGAGAAAACGTAATACGAGCAAGATTGTAAAAATAGGCATGTATCATAATATACATATGTATATTATGATAACCTGTCCTGTTATGAATGGATAATCCTGCAACTGTCGATAGGTCAAATCATGTCCTACTATATGCTGGAATTTCAGTTTGGTAAAAGTGCCACGGTTTTCGAGATAAAAATCATCTGCTTTTGGTTTTTCGCATGCCAATTCTACACAATTGACAACTTTTTTTTACGCAGTTAAAAAAAATCATCTCGGTTATCTGTTTTATCTAAAAGTCTTCTTGCAAACCTTAAATGTTAAGGAAACTTCATGAAAGAAGATCTCATGCAGAATTGTCATGCAAACTAATTCGAACATCTGACTTTGATTGCCCGCGGTGCAAAAAAAATGTACTACGCATATCATTTGTAGAAATGGCATGCAAAAAACCAAAAGCAGATGATTTTTTTTAAATAACATAATGTAAACATAAATCGCGAAAACCGTGGGTCTTTTACTAAACTGAAATTCCAGCCTATAATAGGGCATGATCTGTCCTATCGACAGTTGCAGGATTATCCATTCATAACAGGACACCCTGTATATACACTGCAAGCCCTCATGACACATTATCATTATAAGCATTATATGAAGGCGTTCCCTCATCAATACCTTTCTGTATATCAAGCTCAGTGCATCCTCAAGATTAAGCAAAGGCGCATGAACAAAAACGATCGCGTACGATAACACACTATGAATATCCGTCGGTTACAAATCTCGTCTCTGACATTCTTAATGACCGGAAAGGTTGTGTGAGCGCGCATTAGCCAACGGATCGAAGGAATGAAGAAATAACAAGTGCACCGGAAGTATTCGATGCACAATGCACCCGGGGGAGTTCAAAAGCAAAGCGCGCGAGTCTGTAACATTAATTTGCATTGCGAATCAGACCGAAGATCGGTCTCGACCACGTACGTATTATATACTTGCGTATACGTAACGCGGATGATCGTTAGAGCATATTCCGTTAGATCGCACTGAGCCGTGCGAACGTTCAACTCCTCCGCACAATATATATATGCACATGCATGCGCGCGCGCATACGCGCACACATGCCAACAAATGCACTTTGTGTGATGACTGTCAATCCAGAAAATCAACATCGATAAAAGTCCATAAATGTGGACAGCAATTGCAAAGGATCACCTGCTACGCTGTTTTTACATTGTAATTGACGCACGCGCTTCCAAATGAACAATAATGAGTCGAATACGATTTGACGTGTCATCCAAATGGTCAGAGACATATTGGCTGATCACGATTGGAGTCAAACGATGCCGACTATTTTATTATTGTAGTGATATTTCTTTAAATGTCACTATTTCAATCAATTAAAAATTGTCAAAACTTTGGGCAGTGCTTCGTTCCTCGACATCACACAGGATTTTTCAGTTCATGGAATGCGCTGACTGATGCTACTAAAGGATGACGTTGACGTTTGCAACGCTGGAACGCTACCATTTCTTTGTTCCTTTTATATTTCATTACTTTTACGCTTATTCAAAGCCTTTTTTTTACAAATTGATGTCGTAAATCTCTACTAAGAATCCGTAAAAATGTTTGAGTGATTTTCACAGAAAAAATTGAACAATTAAGAAGAATTATTTTTCGTAGCTTTGTGACAATGCAAACTTCAAAGTCATGCGAAAGGAGCAAAATTACAAAGTGTCCAGTGGAAAAAATACTAGATCAATATTGACCCCATAGACGGGTCATAAAGTATTCGATTTTAATTAAATTTCCTGGTTATTTCTATTTTTGTGTTCACCGTATGCAAACGAACCTCGATATAACCACTGTAGTAAAATATGCATAAGTGAATATCCATATGTCGAGTATCCACAAGTATGAGTATCCATAAGTACGAATATCCAGAAGTCGAATAACCATAAGTCAAATATCCATTAGTAGAATATCCTTAAGTATGCATATCCATAAGTTGAATTTCCATAAGTGAGTATAGAGTAGAAATAAGTGCCAGAAATGGCGGGAGGTAGAGATAAGTGAGTTTGTTTGGGCTTGTTCGGGTTCCCTCTATACTCACTTATGGATACGTAATGTTGAGGAATCGGCTTCGATTCGGCCCGTGAGATTTCCAAGGTCGTGGTGGAAAGGAAAAAAAAGAGTCTTTTATCGTTACGTTTCGATCCTTGGTTCGGATCCTCTTCAGAAATTTTATTTGTTCTATAAATTTTGTGATACAAATTATATTAATAAAGTTTACAGATTTTGTATAGTTGTACTTTTTGTTATGAATAAGTTTTAAATGTGTTTTAATGATTTGTGTAAATTATGTGTTAGTTTTTTTCCTCGTAATTTTCAATCATGGTGATATTGTATGAGTGATTATTTATAAATTGTTAATTTATTCTTTTTGTTGAGTATCAAGGGTGGTGTGTGAGAGTGTGATGTTATAAGAATGATGAGAATTATGTCAGATGACTTATGTATATTCACTTATGGATATTCGTACTTGTGGATATTTGGTTATGGAAATTTGACTTATGGATATTCTACCCCAATCGATATAACGAATCTCAAGGGAAGTTCGTTATGGCGAGTTTTCGTTATTTTGAGGTTTCGTTATACGGACGTCATGTTCCTTAAAATGTTCTTCGAAAAATATATTAGTATTATAAATATGCGGATATTTTTTAAAGGAAGAAGAGTTTAAGTTAGAGCATTTTTAATAAGCAATTAGCAATTAGAGCATAATGTATATGATTATGTCGTTGTATCAAGGTTTCAGGTGTCTATCGGAAGGGAATCGACAAATCTTTGTTATATCAAGGATTTCGTTATATCGAGGTTCGACTGTACCGTAATACGGGGTTACTTCGACATCAAGGGAAATTTTGTCAGTTTTTGGAGCTACTCTAACAGAGCGCCAAAATACGGTTTAAATGTGTGCGCAGCGAGCCCGCGTGACCCTCTGTGGCGGGCGATGGGTGCGGAGAATAAACTTAAACAACAATTTGTTGTTCAAGTTTATTATAATGTTGCTAAAGTTGATTGTAATGTTGCTCAAGTTGATTTTAATCTCAATGATAATTATAACACTTATTAAGTGTCTATAATGGTACCCTAGGTACTTGATATTTTTATGTAACATGTTTCCTTAAGGGAGGACACCAATGTAGATGACCATTTTCGACTGTTTTCTTTAGAATTTTTTTTAAAGAAAAGATTAAAATACCAGGTCAAAAGAACTTTAGGTTTTATTAGGTATATATTGAAGTATGTAAAAAAATTATTTGTCATAAGAATAAATTTAAAAATAATTTATAAAAACAAACGAATTTGAAATAAAATTCGTTTTTTTCGACCACAATTTTCCTATCAAAAGGAATATGTTTTTTACAATTTTCAATTCATCGAAGAAAGCGCTCGTACTTGACTGTTGAAGCAATCTAAGAAGCTACAGTTAACATTTCAAGTCGTTTGGACGAAAATTGTTCGAGTTCTGTTGCGTGCCGATTTCAAAAACATGGTTTCGAGAAAACCATTTTGTCAAGTTTTCGTGTAAATTTTTAAAAATAAAAATTGACACGAAACAAGCTCAATGTTTGCTTAATAACATACCTTTTTCAACTCTCAAATAAATAATCCAGTAGGAAAAAAAATCGGTAACAACGACCTTTTTTCGGCCTGTCACGGTGGCGTCCTCCCTTAACCCTTTGCGGCATAGTGTAACACTGGTGTTATACCTAATTCAATTCAGATTCAAAAGTGTTTTTTTTTAAATTAAGTATGGCGGTTGTAAATGCGTTTCAAGGTTCCTAGGACTTTAATCACTACTAAAACATACCTATTAAATTTGTATTTTTCACGTAGTGGGTGCCATCAATAACGAAAGTGCAAAAAAACGTGCACGTAAAGAAGAATGTATGCTTCAACGGGTTAATAAAGATGACAATTTGATTGTAAAAAATCGTTGTTTTTCATTTAATTCCACGTATAATGCATAAAATATTATTATTATCAGATTCAAAAATTTTAAATTAAGTATGGCGGTTGTAAATGCGTTTCAAGGTTCCTAGGACTTTAATAACTACTAAAACATACCTATCAAATTTGTATTTTTCACGTAGTGGGTGTCATCAATAACGTAAGTGCAAAAAAACGTGCACGTAAAGAAGAATGTATGCTTCAACGGGTTAATAAAGATGACAATTTGATTGTAAAAAAATCGTTGTTTTTCATTTAATTCCACGTATAATGCATAAAATATTATTATTATTTTTTTTTATCAAAATGACATCAAAGTAACCCTTGTCAAAGAAATACCATACTCGAGGTTACTGTGACACATCAAAAAAATAAAAGTGCCGGGGAGTGGTGGTGGGGCTTGACTTTCTTAACCATTTGACAGCCAAAGGACACATTGTTCTTTTGGAGAAAAACGGGTGCAATTCAGAACGCCAAAAAAGTTATCTCCAAAAAACTTCGAAAACAACCAAGCAACCAGCTCGATAAGCAGACGTATAAAAATATTTTTGGAAATCCATCGTTTTGATACAAAAGTGCCTGCATGGTAGGATCAAGACCACGGCAAATCTGATTACGATTTGATTTCAATTAAAATTATTAATCCAAACAAACTCACAGAGAGACCATTATCCTCAGAAAAAAAGCTTCCAAATGTTTCATACATTATACAGCAGCCACGAGTGATTGCGTGTGTTTAATTTCCGATTGCTCGGCGACCCCTATTCGTATCCACCCATCGCTCGCGACAATGGCAAAGCGTACAATCGAAAAAAGGAATCACTGAATGATCTTATCGGGTTGAACCTCTCGCCCGACGTCACAAATCGGGAAGTTTGAAGGGTGTGGCTATCGTTTCCTAGCCCGATGCAGATGCTATATACACAGAGGGAAGCAATTAATTATACGAAATAGGTCGGCGGATTAACTTTCGGGCGTGCCATCGGTAACCTGGTAGAGCGAGGCTTGTATCTATACACACGTGCACGTCGTATTGCGTTGTTACCCGTGGTAGCTAGACTTACACAAATGCAGTGTAACATTCGTCGATGATATAAGAAGAAAAGCATCGGCGTCCATGGAACGACATCGCGTGCAACCGCACAGCCCATCTTGATACACCCTGGTGCACGTACGGTATGGCATATACGGGAACTATATTGCATTCCCACTTTTATCGACTCACCCCTCATTCAACGTTTTTTTTTCTCCCAAAGCAAACGTTCAACGAATATTTCTGTATGTTTTTTTTTTCACGAAGTTGCCATTCTTGGCATTTTATTCGAGTCGCTTATTCTCAAGTGATTACCCCACCCGCACGGAGAAAACAGGGGCCTCGAAGTTTGGAATTAATACTATGCTTCTAAAAAAATATCATTATATATCAAAAAGTATTGAATGGAAGATAAAAATTGTAATTATGGTATAATAATAATGAAGAAATTTGAATTTTAACCTACGATATGGCACGTAAACTGGTACAAATAATTCATTTTATTCGGCATATTGTGATTTTTTGTAGTATTCAAAAAATATTTTGCCCATGTGATTGGAACAATTGGTTTCCAGTATTCTACAAAAAGTACGGTATAAAGAGTCACATTTGACTAATAACTTCGTAATATTTGTCCACTTCTATAACAACAAGTGTTAGAATTTCGAACTGGCAGTAAACTGCTATAATTTTCTAGCACTGAATATTAGAATTCTGGCAACCAGTGTTAGAATTTGAGGCCGTATTTTTCTCCGCGCGGAAATAAAAGAGAACGATTTTTTTTTAACATTTTCTCGGAGTTTGTACTTTTGAGGCGATTTTGAGGGTGAAAAAAAATTACGAAAATTGACAGACAGTGGTACGAAGGGAGCGCTGCAGCTAATGCCGCGCAGGTAATCGCCTGGTGCAGAAGGGTGAAGGCGTGTCTTTCGAAGAATTACAAACATAAAGCTCCCCTTAGTTCAGAAAGCGATTCGGCCTATTTGTAAAAAAAAAACTGATTTTCGATGGTTTATCAGCACGTTGTCTGGGAGGCTTTACGCAAAACTGTAACGAGAGCGTGGACCGTTATTTGGCCTATGGCACCAAAGACTACTTTGAGCTGTCTGGATATGGTTGAGATAGCAGCAAATATTGCTAAAAGCATATTCAACTGGGGGTGTAATGATGTAGTACTGATGAAGAAGTTATATCAGAGCCGTATCTCTATTGTTAATTAAAGAGCCAAGCAAGCAACGAAAAAGGTCAGAAAAATAAGAAGAGCTGTCTCAATCTTACAGTAGACATTCTGTTGTCTGCAGAAGGGATACTGGGCCAGGAGTAGCAGACGAAAGGTAAAAGGAACAGCTCACTTTTTATCGGACGTAAACTTCGTACTGCTCTTCTTTTGCATTTTTTTCAAAATAATTTTTTTCACGATGGCTGTAAAAAATCTCATGAACTAGTATTCCGATCTGCTTCAGATGTGGTACACGTATTCTTCATGAGATTATCTAAAGTATAACATCGAATGTTTGCGACACGCAAACATTTGTTTATATAACATTTTTTATTCAGATTTTTTTGAAACATTTGTTTATATTATATTTTAGAAACTTTTATATTACATTTAGAAAATGTTTATATTACATTTTAGAAACATTTGTTTATATTACAATTTTTATTCAGATTTTTTTAAATCCCTATACCATGACTATATTATTGAGGAAAAAGAACATTGCTGGTTCTTTTTTCTTCAGACGAACATGGACCTCCGAAAAATGACAGGTATCAGCGTGCTCAACGGGAGAAGAGCTCGAGGAGAGAATACATGACTCATTCATTTTTTCAAATTTAAAAATAAAGTTTCTACATATTTGCTGTAAGGTATTTTAATTGTTATTTTATAGATGCTGTTAGTTATTTTAATTGTAAATTTATATACACTGCCGTTCAAATGTTTGGATACACCAGTCAATATTTCTTGCCGCATTAAAAGGTACTTCAGCAAAGTTAGCTTCAGCAAAAAAAAAGATAAGCAAATTTACCGAATGCCGTTTTGAAGGGAACAAATTCAGCTTTGTTGTAATTTTTTTTACAATGTTTCAAAAGCTTCTAGCCGACTTAAAAAAACATTGTAAACAAATTTTGAAAACAAACTGAAAACATGTCAACGTATTGAAATCTCAGAGGAACATTTTGAAAAAATACAGGCGATCCAGTATAATCTTACGCAACTTTTTACCACTTAAACATTTTCTCTTAACCCCTATAGTTCTTGAGTTACGTCGAACTTTCAAAAATTTGTCTTTTTTAGCCAAAAATGAAATGACTTTGCGAAAAAAGGTCGTACGAAGCTTTTAAAAAATAAAAATGGAGCTCCGGCTACACCGTTTAAATTTATCATGGATAAACATGACAAAAAAAATCATAAGTCATGCGCCCAATTCTCGACGACCGAAAAAAAAGCCGAAAAACAGTCACGTACAAAAGTGCGTACCTGGTCCAAAAGAAATCATAAAAAATATTTCAAAAAGCAATACAATGCTGAATTTGTTCCCTTCAAAACGCCGTTCGGTAAATTTGGTTATCTTTTTTTTTTACGAAGCTATATAACTTTTAGTGCGGCAAGAAATGTCGATTGGTGTATGCAAACTTTCAAGCGGCAGTGCATGTTGCGAACATAGGAATTGATACAAATGATATTCAATAGTAGTGTAATAGAAAAAAATAATTAATTTCAATCCTTTGTGGAGTTTCCCAGGGTGGCGTAGCCACCCTACTCTGACCACAAATTCCAAGGATGCTTCACATTAAAAAATATATTTGACGCTCATGTTAAAATGTTTCGATCCTTATATTGGAAATTGTCGTAGGCGTTTTAGCAGTAGATTCCTATAGAAAAAAATCAAATAAAATTTCCGCATAGCGGGCTTCGCTCCACAATTTTTAAATTCGCACCACAATATCGGGCACCTTGTACAGTCAAAATACCATCGACGATTAGTATATTACGAGATTACTTTTTTTGGTAAACTGCAAAAGATCCAATTGCTTTTCGTCCAGGTAAAATTTCTCGTCAAATCGGTTCGCACGAAGTATTCCCAATGGAGTGTTGAACGCACGATAGTACAGTGCGATTAGGAATCCTCGATCGGACGCAAGCGTATATTTTTCTCCGGCCGTAAAACGCTAATGGACTTCCATATTGAATGAAAGTCCACCGATTGGGCCTGGAGAAATCATTAACTGGGACACTCGCGTTTGTTATACGAGCTAGAAAATACGGTCGCGGTCGATAATTTTGTCGTTCTCGACGCTCGCATTGCAACGGAAGTTCCTGGAAGAGATTTGCATTCCCCTGGAGAACTCCGTCGTGGGTCGTATTATGCCACACACGCTTCTACGATCTCTCCCCGAATTGGACGTTGAGCAGCCCCTAAGGCTGCGACGAGCAAAACAAAGACCGAGCCATAGGGCGAAAGAGAGAGGGAGGGGGGAGGGAGAGGGGGAGGGAGAGAGAGAGAGAGAGAGAGAGAGAGAGAGAGAGAGAGAGAGAGAGAAAGAGAGGGTAGAAAGCGTGAGTTGCGAACATTTCGGGAAGGGTGTTTCTTTTTTTTATGTCGAGGTGGGGTGTTCACCAGAGCGTGGGACGCTCGCTGGGGATGTAATAGCAAGAGGGTTGCTTTCTCGTGCCGCGCAATCGCAGACTATCTCTATATATTTCTATATAGTCGAGCATAGTCTGTGTGTGTGCGTAGACCTACCCTCTCTTGAGGGCGCTCACGACGTGCACCCGAGGCGCAGAACTCCCCCACGCTTTTCAGTCTCAATCGGACTCTGGTGGTCGCCGGATCATCCGGATTCAACCTGACGTAAGACCAGATGTATTCTTTTTTCTCAAGTCGACGATTTTTTGTGAGTACCTGGAGCTTGCGAAAAAAAACCAACATTCAGAACCAAGAAGAAGAAGAAGCAGAACCATTCAAAAGACGGAAGAAGTCGGACTTCACGAAATCGATTCACTTGGCGCTCAAAAAAGGCAATCAGAGCTTCGAACGTTTATTCTCTTTTCGTGAAATAAAAAGATTCATATTGTCGAGAAAGTGTTAGTAAGACAAGACGCGTTCAAAATTCGAGTAAAATCCACGTAATCGAAAACAAGCGGAAGTTCCGATACATTTGCCCATCCGCCAATTCTAACGATTGATCCTTCGCGAAAAGTGCTCGGACGTATGTGTGCGCTGATGCGATGATCGGAGTAAGTTTGATTCGCGTTGGTCGTGGAGAATCTCAGTAGGTTGTACTTTTGGAAATCACGGGGAGACTCAAACCGAGTATGCTGTGTCAAATGTTGATCCGGTCAAAGTCCATGCAGTCGGGAATCGTTGGTTGCTTCTTATTGCCGTTGGGCGACACTCGGGTGTTGGACGTTTTTTGTTTCATTGACGACGTCCGTGCAAAGCGCCACGGTGGTTTCTTTGTACCGCGATGAGGCTGCAAGGGCGCGGGAAATAATTTTTCAAATTCTTGCCACCGATCGGTGCATCGTTCGGTTTCTTCTCTCGTACGTTTCAAATTGGCCGCCTTAGTCGGGAACCGTAGGTGAAACGAAGCGAAGAATCGAGCGCGGTAAACGAGGACGGAAGGACGAACCGACGAATCACGATAGACCGGGCAGGAGAGAAGTCGCGACGCGGGCTCGTTTTCAACCGGTAGAGCGCACACACCACCGGGCCAATATCGTGTATTCGGTAACACAGCCGGTAGGAGCCAGTTTAGTTGGTGCGCTTCGTGTGCTCGGACACGAATGTGCCCTTCCGTTGTTTTCCGCAACTTTTTTCCAAATCTCTTCGCACTTTACACCCTCTTGGCCGGTTTTTGTCGCAATTCTCAGTTTTTCGTAACGTCGAGGACGTTCAGCTTCTTCGACACATCGGTACAGTGACTCGCGACCCTTTCGTACTCGCACCCTTTATCACAGTCGTCCTTTTTTGCCCCTCGACCGCGTTCGGTAAATTTGTCGCAAAAAAATCGATCCGTGGATAAATAACGGAGCAATTAATAAAAATGTCGATCGGACATACAAATTTGTGGTCATATTTTTGTTTCGACGTATTTTTCACTCTTTGAACGTGTACGATCGATCGAATTATCCGTGATGGTAAACTTGTATTTGTTTCTTTTTTTTTGGGAGTTGGGGTTGTTTGAGATATTTCTGGAAACGTTATTGCTTCTTACACATGCATACGAATGTTCACGAGAGGTCGAAGCGTTTTATCCTCTTTCCAAGTAGCAGCATAGTACCGATGATCAACGCGGGTGAAAGACAGAGAGAAAGAGGAAAAAAAATCGAGAGGCACGAAGAAAAAGCCTCTCCGTTGGCGCGAACATCTCGAGCTCTTCCTCGTAAACTTTGGTTTAGCAAGGTGAGTTTCGCACTCGCGGCGAGATCACCGTTTGCTCGAGCACTTTCCCTCCGAGAGATCGTTTTTTACGCTGGCTGAAAACGCGCCGAAGGATCTTCGAGCGACTCCTCGGACGGTCTCGAAAACGAAAGAGAGGGCACACACATCTCTCGAAGATCGTCGGACTACCCTGGAATCCCCGACGAGTTCTTCGAATACTTCTTCGACGCTTACCCTCTTTTGCCTTCCCACGGAGACCACAGAAATCCCGCGCCTGTCCTCTTCGTCCTTCCGCTCCCCTCCCACTCTGTACCTCGCAATCTCCGGATCCACCTGGGACCTGGTCGAGATCCATGGGATTACTCTGTTGTGCAACGATTTCACTTGGCGATGATAAACGATGTTTTCGAAAAATTATCGTCAGCTTGGAATCTTTCGGGAAACGTGTCCTTTGACGGTGTGATACCAATAGATGGATATGGAATTTTCATTCGTATTAGACAAAAAAATGGAGCATTGGAATGATGATTTTGTTTTGTTGAAATTCATTCGAACCGTTTTTTAATCTTGAATCTCTATAAATCGTTGCAACTTGTGTAAACCATATTTGAACGTGTGAAGATATTTCGAAACATTTATACCCGTTGTAAATGATTGAGGCAATCGTCGAATCAGCCTTGTTTGTTGTAAATGTCGTTCGATGTGTGTTATGGGACTGGCGGGTCTTGGCACTGGAAGAATTCACAGATGTGCATTATATATAATCGTGGATCTTGCAATGCCATCACTTGCTTGTTGCCGAGTCAACGAGATGTGAAGCCGGACGTCGTCGTCGTCGTGAACAGTATCGTTGGAAGCATTCTCATACTAGAGAGTAAGAAACAATCGATATGCTTTACGAAAAAAAAAAATAACAATGAAACCATATATTGATGTAAACCTTGATAATTTGGCGCTGATGTTTAATAAATCGATTTTACCATGACTGAATTCAACGATTTGTGTAATTGTCACCACGTACACTGAAAAATCGACGAAAAAGGGCAAGAATTAACTTTGGAAAAAGTACCTTTTCCAAACGGATAAGAACTACACGAACCCAAAACGCCAACGTTCAATTTACCAGTGATTGAAATCGCCATTGGGTAGAGATGACAATAATGGAAAACACGAATCGACAGACAAAGACCAATGAGCCTCTGTGCTTCGAGTGGCTAGAACGATTATAAAAATATCAATCGCTGGAACGTTTGACAGGTGGACGGGCTACGTCGAAACTTGCCAAGTCGGTAGCACTTTTGCGTATAATTCTGTTTGCTTACGGCCATGTCCACGTTGCTCGGGTGAGGAGAATTAAACAAAAAAAGAAAACCAGCGTGGAATCGAGACAGAGGATATGCAGCCTACGGGCGCCCATATTTTCACGGAGTCGTGCACCTGTCGCAGATAACGTGACTAGGCAGGACACACGCTGTTTCAGCTACACACGCATACCCGCAACAGCAGAACTCCGCACACTCACCCATACAAGCAGAAAGCAAAAGGGAGTGAACCAATCGATTTGACGCTTAAAGTTCTGCGAGCTGCGTCCTTTTAGTTACTGGCAGTTCATAGATACAAGTAACGAAAAATTTGAATCACGTTTGCACACACCTTATACACGTGTATTGCCATTGCTCTGCGTTTTCTTCCTTTGCTTCCTTCCTATTTCCTCCTTTCCACACATTCACCTCACTTTCACCTTTCCTTCAATCTTCGGCCACACCGGATGTTACTTTCGAACGCTGTGGGCAGCCCGGCCATAGTGAAGGCAAAATGTCCAATTACGCGAAGGTACCGAGCCCGGGAAGTTTGAAAAAACATAATGCACGTTGCTAATTATATGGACGTAGATCACGTAAGTGGAAACGAGAGTACGCGAGGTTATGGGGCAGAGATCGGAGAATGAATGGGATGCCGCGGTTAAGGCAGACACTGTGTACCTCTATATCTGCGTTTATGCGCATATTCGCTTGTACCCTTAATGACCATGATAAATATTATACGGATGCTAAATACTTCTAATGCTCGCTGCAAATTATCTGCACTGTATTTATATTAAATTCCTCTCTGCTCGGCTTTATGAGAGACGAATGTCATGACGTTTTTTTTCCCGTCAGGCAGTCCAATTAGTTTAATGCGATTGAGTTATCTTCGTGTTTATCGACTTAGCGCACGTATTTTAGGGGAGTACGATATCCGGGAAGCCAAGTTTTGATCGTTGATTCTTCATATTTGAAACAAAATAATGAGAATTTTATGAATAAAAAAATTGTCGTTTTGGCTTCCTTAAGGGGCCAGTCCACTTTGGAGCCACGAAAAAGGCTATTTGCGCGATTTTTTGAGGATTTCATAAAAGATATGAATATAAAAGTTATTGGGCTTGATGAATGAAGTCTTGAAATACATTTTTCTTGCTCCCCTATCCGAAAGTACGCACTTTCCGGCCGCATTTCAGGCTGGGAAGAGCATTTTTCGTGGCCGGCTGACGACCGCTCGCTCTGACAGGATTTTCGCGGCCGGCGATATTTACGTATGCACGTTATTCTTTTATCTTGTGCTCGCTCCTGTCAAAGTCGTGTCGTGGTCTCGCGAAGAGTTTCGTTCAAGTGTCGAAAAAAAAAAATGGAAGAATCCTTATCAGAAGGTTCTTGGTTCGTTGATTTGATGTTTATGTTAGTAATGTTGGTTTTATTTCATCTTGATGTTTTCAGTGCCCGCCCCGACCAGCAAAACCTCGGCTTCGCCTCGGTCTTGCAAAAGTCGGGCGGGCATCCCCCCCCCCTTTCGCTCGCCTCCCTGCGAGAACGACAGCTTCATTGCATTTCACGAGATGGCCGGCTGACAGCCAACAGATGACAGCTGACAGCACGAATGACAGCATTAATTGCACGGAATTACATACATTAATTAGGCCCGTACTTTCGGCTACGGGATCAAGAAAAATAGTATACAACCCACGGCCCAAATGTTGGATGCCCTGGCATGTGCGATATGAAGGCCTCGGCTTCGCCTCGGCCTTTATATCGCACATGCCAGGAAATCCAACTTTCGGGCCTAGGGTCGTAATATACTATTAAAAAAATGTATTCATTTTTATTAATTTTTAAGTACAAAAACTATAGTTTAACGTAACGCCTCAAAAATAGGTGGGCTAGGTAGCTCCATCACAACTCGGCAACGGCTAGTCTGAAAAAAAATCAAAGTCCATTAGATTCAGTATGATACCAGCTACAAAATGACCCTCGGATATAAAGTTTTATCAAAAAATGAAAAAATGGCAGATGAAAAACAAAAAAGTTAAAAAAACGCGTTTTTTTCGCAGTTTTTCGCAAAAAGGAGTAAAAATCAAAATTTTAAAACCATGGAGGGTCATCTTGTTGCGAATCATGTTTACAATATGTGGTTCAAATTTCAAGAGAATCGGTTTTTTTAGTTTCAGAGATACGATAGAGCTAGATTTTGAAAACGTTGTTTCGAGAAAAACGCGTTTGAAGTTTATACTATGAAAAACTCTTATCTAAACTCAATCGGCAATTCCTGCACCGTACAAAATCCCTTCTGATTGCTCATTATCGTCGATTTCTTCAACTCTTGCTTGCTTTCGATTTTTTGAAATGTTCAAAGTGGACTAGCCTCTTAAGGGGTTATGAGCGCTTTTAGCGGTAATCAGAAATAAGCAAAAATGCAACGATTGTTGTTGGCTCATGGGTACAATATCTTCATTTTATAACAAATAATGGAAATTGACCGGGGGAGCTTCAAAAAGTATTTCTTTGTTGGGTTTGTTTGAGTTTGTTTAGTATCATATAAATACCACTAAAGGTAGTTTTTATATGATTTTCAACATAAATTCCGAGATTATAATGCTTTATTTGTTTGGGTTTGGGTTTGTTTGGGTTTGTTTAATGGTATCATATAAATACCACTAAACCTAGTATTTATATGATTGTCAACATAAATTCCGAGTTTACAATGCTTTATTTATTGATATTCTTCGTTTATTTATAACAATCAAAATTGTTCCATATAATTACTGCACCAAATTACTAAACGACATATTTAACATAAACTTGGAGCCTTACAAGTCCGAAGAGAGTTGAACCGTATACTTTTAATCCCTTTTCGGACTTCTAGCGATTAAAAGTACTACTTTACTCTCCGTCTACTCGCACCAATAAAATCGCCCAAAACATGGCAGTGTCATTTGAAATACATTTTTGGCTTCTGAGACAATGTTGAAACTATATATTTCCAAGTTACCTTGCCTGCTGTTCCTTGAAATGTTCAAATTCGAAAAAATCGTCATTCTCCATAACTAACGGAAAAATTCTCATTTTAACGCTTCATATTTTGTTTATTTTCAGCCGATAACCTTAAATTCACCGTCAAATTTTGCCGCACAGCGTAAAAGTGCATTCACGATTACCGGGCAGTGTCCAAACCGAAGAATACGTCGATTTCCAAATAGTTTTAATACGAACGTCATTTTCCCATTGACAGCTCTTCGGACTTTACGATCCGAGCACGTCCTCGCTTCTTCCTGCTGCCTCGTGGAAATTTATTCTAAAGCAGAAAGACTGCAGGAGGGTCGATAATGATACGAGTATCTTTAAATTATGCGCAGTCAATTTACTTTCTTTGGTACATAAAAAGATACGACGGTCTATACTTATCAGACGGTCTTCAACGCTAATGAAACCATTTTGATAGTAGTCTCAAGTCTGAAAATACTTTACACGTTATATAAGCCTATACCAAATGTAGCATGTGTAATAGTATAGTAGCTGTAACTTGGATAGAACAGTCCTAACGTCCGGAAGTTCCAGGTACGAACAGGTACGCAAGCTGCACGGTGATTGTCTAAGATGATGATGAGCCTCGTTCCACGCTGCGTTCGAGCTCGAAGACTTTCTAGCTGTGCTGCATCAATGGATATATACATATATATATATATATATAGAGAGAGAGAATGGCTCGAATCTTGATTATGGGTCCTATAGTACTGAGAAATTAGTTCCAATGCCAAGAGGAAAGACGGCTAGCTCGGCTAACAGTTGCCCCACACTTCCCATTATATACCTGGCAGTGGACGAGATCGTTGTCGATGGGCTTCGGAGCGTTGGATCTTGGAGAAATGCTCTGCTACTGATCGTCGGTCTCTCGAGGTTGCGGGCGACCGCAGAATAGAATTTATTTCACACGGGGCGTCGATGTTACGCCGAATCGATTTTTAAAGCAATTTGGAAGAGGCATCCTTTATTTTGACAACTGGAGAATGGATAGTTGGATACGATGCTTCAATGTCAATTTCAATTCCAATCTCGTTCATTCCGGGCTCGTGACTGCCCAAACATCCAGGCTAGCCTGGCATTTACACGAAGCGAACCACATTTTTCGTCCTTCTCTCTCAGCTGTTTCCAACTCTTCCGCGTTCAGCACTCCTTGGATCACCCAAGGTAAGCTAAACTGCCGATCTGCTTTACATTGATCTCGAATAAAGCCATTTGCCAGTCTACTCAGAATCGACGAGTGTGCAAATCTCAAGATCCTTAGTCCCTTCCACGGACCTTCAAAAGTCCACGCATTCGGTTGGTCGCCGTCTTTCCTACCGACCGACCAGCATTTTTCAGCCCATCTCGAGCTGTTTTCGCCGTCCCGTCGCTTCGGCCATGTGGAATCCGGATACTCCATGCTGTGCACTATTTTTCGTACAGTAGTAAAGTGATAATAAAGTGCTACCCACACTCTTAGTTGCACTCGGTATTTCGTGATCGATTGCTCTCGTTATCATCATACTCGATCGAAAAGCTATGGCGACACCTCAAGCCCAAACATCCCCCTGTCCGTGCAACGATAAATTCTCCTTCACGGGTGAATTATAAAGTGCCCGCGGTAGGCGTTTTAGAACAGAATCGAAGATCGGAGATACCGGACTGGCGGAGAGAAACTACACCGAGAAAGGATTCGATCGGCAAGTCCTGAGAAAGGGTGTGTGTGTGTGTGTGTGTGTGGGTGTCTGTACGCGGGTATATTTGCATTTGATGGCGTACCATGCGAAACGTGGCGCTAATGCCACGTTAAAATCGAATAACACCCTCACTCCGTAACTCGTATATGTATATACATATATTTGCATACGTTTGGCCACTGTATATAGATCGGTTCGAATATATATATATATATATATATATATATATATATATATATATATATATATATATATATATAGAGTACGGTCGGCCGCGATAACGGAACCGGAAGCTCGCGGGGCTCGAGGTATTTATCGAGCGCGTTGCCATGCCAGCCCCACGTGTACAACACAGGGTTACGTTGAATAAACGCCCGACGCCATTGATCATCTACACGTAAATTCGCGTGCCCACCTGTGCTCACCTGCGGGCTCGCGGGTGTCGACGATCCAAGCTTCCTTTTCATTTGACTCTATATACGCACGTAAGTACACACACGAATACACATAGACGCAAATATTTTCATACATCTTTTTCTATTCCTAGTGCTTACACTTTTCTGCGAGCCGTACGGCAGACGGATAGACACCCATACATGCATCAACGAAACGCTGGTGGCTGGTTATTACTCATATGTATATTCGCTGAATAATCGAGAGGGATGACCGGTTAGGGAGGTCGTCGCAACCCCATTTCCTGCCACCGCAACCCCCACGTATACCTGACCCGGTGTGGTAATGACTCTGCCAGCAGTCCCTTCCTCATTGTCACGTCATTCTCATTTTTATTCGAGTCCTCGATCCTCGCCGGTCACTAATTACAACGTGGCCAGCGATTTCTGTGCTTACCTGCCTGCATCATCCGCACTCTTAACGCATACGGAAGACATTGAGTACACTGAGTGAGGAAAAAAGGGGAACTTTCGTTGGAGTACTTGGTTAAGGGGTGACGTGGGTTTGAAAATTTGAAAAAACTATTTTTTTTGTTCTATTTTCTAATAGGAGAATATGTCTAGAATATTCTCCCAAAGTATGAATGGGTTACACCTAGTTGGGGGCCGGAAAAATACGTGTTTTCGTGAATTTTTTTTTTTGGGAAATGGGTGCTGGTTTTTAACTTTTTTTTTATCGTAAAGGGTATTTATTCAAGTATGTTTGACAAATGTTTTATTGGGAAATATTTATAAACGATGGAGATACGGTAAATTGCACAGACCGCTGTGCGAAGGAGGTCCTTCGCGGGAACAAATCATCTAAAATAAAAACAAAACCAAATGAATTTAGTTTTTATACCGTATTTTCTAGTCTTTAATCGAAGGATTGAATAAAATAATGATTTTTGAAAAAATTGTCGCCGATCGAAAGTGAGCGACGAAATTTCGGTGAAAAAACATTCCATTTTCCTTGATATAAAAAAAAGTATGCATTGAAAAAAAATCCTTAGATTAAGGACTGCCTTTTGGTATACAAAAAATGTCTGTGAAATTTGAAGCAGATCGGTTCAGTTGTTTTTGAGATATTTTGGTCACCGATTCTGAAAAAGTAATTGCTAGAAAAACGCGTTTGAAGTTTTCACCTGTAAGGGTAAAGCGACAAGCGGACCTACCTGTAAACGCTCATGACTCCCCCAATTTTCAACGGATCGACTTGAAATTTTCAGAGAATATTTTTGAAAGGTTAATTATAAGAATCCGTCGAAAACGAAAAATCGATTTTTTCATAAATTCCAACTAGGTGTACCCCTCAAGTCAATCGGAGTAGAAGTCTAGGCGAAAGAGCCTTTGGGAATTCGCAGGGAATCCCATTTTTCTCAAAACACTATTTTCGAAGTCGGTGGACACGATTTCTCAAAAACGAATGCATCGATCTTATCGAAATTTTGCACACGTCTTCAAAATAGCATTGGCTAGTGATTGAACGAAGGTTTTTTTTTCGATTACAACGAATTTTTTTGTAGTGTAAATTATACCAAACATTTATCTATTTTGCATACAACTCTGCCAAAAATTCAAATTTCAATTTTTTAAAATTCTATGTTCAATCACGAGCTATACTTATATACTAACAGAAAAATATTCGTTTTTAAATTTCAGATAAAGCTATCATGAGTTATCCTCCACCACGAGGACACCTTTTTGAGGGGTTTCGGGAAACCAGATCCACAGGCTGAATGTCCCAAATTTTTAAATGACATTTTTTAAAAATATTGTCGACATGTTCCTCTTTGATCTGCTTTCAATTTTTAATAAAATAATTTATATATTACATATTTTTTAAATAGAGAACATATGCATTTTTTGCTTCGAAACTCACGTAACCCCTTAAATGTCGATACCAACGAATGAGCGTAGAGCATTCCTAGCAAGCCCACCGCACATAAATAGCTGTCATTCATGAGACACCTTTTTACCGCTTCATCGAGATTCAAAAAAACCTGACACGAGACCGAAGGGTCTTGATACAACTGTGCAAAGCAAATTATGCACCTGCCAACTCGCTGAGTGTACACGCACTTTTTGTGCGACTCCGATGTCCACCAGACACCAGTTTCCAGGTGTAGAAGGAATTCATTTTCTTGTTGTTGTTTGTATTCCATGTTTTGCAGACTTGGAAATGATCGTCGATTTATCGTTCGGCTACTCGATCACGTCGATATTGCAATTAGTCAAAAATACTAACAAAATTTACCAGCTGATTGACGATCAAATTTACATTGCCCGCTGAAAAAATTTGAATGCACGTGTCATCGGTGTAGATCTTTTCCTTCTGCAAATGTATTCCTTTTGGGCTTGTATGCGATTGCCGGAAATGAGACGGGACTTCATAGACGTCGTGAATCGACGAAAATTGGTCAAAAGAAGATTTGTATTATCGTATATTGTGATTATTCGAGCAACGGCCATTTTTCTACGCGATACAAGCAGTAAAGTGTTCACGTGTGTGTGTGCGTTTCATGTTCCGCGACCGGCCGTCGCGATGACTGATCGCGTAGTTCGGGTAATCGCGTGTATTTTATGTGTCGTACATAGCTGTGTGCCAAGATCTCCGTATGCGATTCGGCCAGTTTATTATTACTTTCATTTTATATTGCCATAATGATTAGATTCTTATCGATTTGTTGTCGCAGCTCTCGCGTAGCTCGAAATATTATCGACGTTGTAATAATGACGTAGGTACTATTTTATAATGCGGATGTCATCCACATCGTGCTGGAACGACCGACGAAGCAAAAATTACGGGATTCAACCTATTTGTGAGGAGGTGACATTTTTTTTTCTTCCTTTCAACGGCATTAAGGGGAGGGTAGGGGTTTCAGCGTGAAAAAAAACACTTTTTTGCGATTTTTTTTCATCTATATGGATAGAGTAAATTTATTGAAACCTTTTGTACATTGTGAAGTGTCATTTCAAGAACATTTCGTGAAATTTGTACGCAAAAATATCCACAAACAAGCCGGTGGCGCGTTTTTCTCGAAACCACTTTTTCAAAGTCCGTCTTCACTGCCATTTGAAAACTACATGACCGATTTATTTCAAACTTGGTACACTCTTTCTACATATAAAATACCTCCCCTCAACGATTAGTTTGAGATTTTTTTTCACATTGAAGGGGGTTTCCACCCCCAAAATGGCGGAATTTTTCGTGAAAAATAGCACTTTTCACTTTACATGACCACCAAAAATTTAGAAATTAAAAATAAAATTATCAAAGACCGCTGGGGGGAGGATTTGATGATACTTTGACTAAATTTGAATGGTACTTGATTTCAGATAATTTCCAGCTGAGATACAGTGAACACCGCAAATCGTGTTTTTCCAAAGGCGTTCTTGGAAAAGCTTCGTCACTGGCTTGTTTGTGGATATTTTCGCGTAAAAATTTCACGGAATATTCTTGAAATAACACTTAACAATGTACAAAAGGTTTCAATAAATTTACTCTATCCATATGGATGAAAAAAATTCGCAAAAAAGTGTTTTTTTTTCACGCTGAAACCCCCACCCTCCCCTTAACGATTTTCGTTTAGCTCAGGAGAGACCGGGACGAATTAATCCGTAGAACAAAATGAGAATTACGATGTATACGTCGAATCGGAGCGTCCTTGTAAATGGAGTTCAAACGAGTTACGCGATCACGCGTCCGTGCTTCCGGTTAGCTCGCTCTGTGCTCTCCTGACCCGACTCGTACCCCGTTTCCACCTTTCATTCATTCCTCGGGCCAACTCCCTCACCCACCTTGAATCTCTCCAAGTTTGCTCGGCGCAAACCACGCGTTCGACTGTACACACACCCATCGAGAACCACTTCTCGTGCGCGAGCCATATTAAATGCACTTCTTTTGTAGCCCCGATCTGTCACGTCCTCGCGAGAGAGAGATACGTGGGAGAGCACTTTTTTTAGCACCCAACGCAAGCTGCGATAGTTCAAGGCAATGTTAAGGGGTTACGTGGGTTTGAAAATGTCAAAAAACACATTTAGAAAATTATTTATTATCATCTAATAGTACTATATGTCTAGAATATTTTCCCAAAGTTTTAAGTCAATCGGAGTAAAAGTCTAGGAGAGAGAGAGAGAGAGAGCCTTTGAGAATTCCCCGCGTTGGGAAAGACCAGCCGGGAGCGACGCAGGTATATCGCATTTTCTCAAAACACTATTTTTGACGTCGGTGGACACGATTTCTCGAAAACGAATGCACCGATCTTATTGAAATTTTGCACACTTCTTCATAATTGTATTGACTAGTGATTGAACGAAGGTTTTATTTTTCGATTGCAACTAATTTTACAAGGCTATACGTAGTGTAAATTGTACGAAAAATTGAACTATTTTGCATACAACTCTGCTAAAATTCAAATTTCATTTTTTTTTTAAATCCCTTGTTCAATCATGAGCTTCACTCATCTATCAACAGAAAACAATTATGCACCTGCCAACTCGCTGAGTGTACACGCACTTTTTGTGTCACTCCGATGTCTACCAGATGCCAGTTTCCAGGTGTGAAGGGAATTAATTTTCTTGTTGTTGTTTGTATTCCATGTTTTGTAGACTTGGAAATAATTGTCGATTTATCGTTCGGCTACTTGATCACGTCGATATTGCAATTAGTCAAAAGTACTAACAAAATTTAACAGCTGATTGACGATCAGCCACCAATTGATTGACGATCAGTCCCAATTGATTGACGATCAGTCCCAAATTTTTGGACGAATTTTTTTTCAATATTGTTGAAATGTTGCTCTGTTATGTGCTTAACATTTTGAATAAAATAATTTGTATATTATATATTTTTTTAATAGAGAAAATATGCTTTTTTTGGCTTCGAAACCCACGTAACCCCTTAAGGACTTACACCACTGTAAACGTTTAAAATTAAGTGATTTTTCGCAACTTTTTTTGGGTGGAAGGAGAAGTACGAGGATAATAATATTCAAGGATGTTATTAGTCATATCTTTAAGTGAGCAAAGAAATTTATTAACAAATTATACAACATGGAGACGCTGGAGCCATTCTCGCGAGGCATGTTGGATTTGAGACGCTCTGCGGCACGCAGTATAACTGACGCAAATTTGAATTGGGAGAAGATTTTTTAAAATTCTATTAATGTACATGAGTATAGCTAGAGAAATACATAGGGGATTTATAAAATATGAATTTTTGTGTAATTGGCAGGCATTTAAAGTGAAAACTCAAATTTCGACAGAACAAAAAGGACAATTATTTATTAATAACTAATGTTTATAATTAACTCACGGAAAATCTCGTACGCAATTCTCTTCGAAATGTTATTTTGAAGATGTGTTCATTATTTGGAGGGAAAAGAATGAAAATTGTTGGAGTTAGGCTGCGTGAGGTTTTGAAAAATTGTGTTCCGAGAAAAACGGTCGACGTCTCGCACGCGGGCCAGCCACTGCCACCGCAGACCCACACGGGCATGCGGACCTTTGTTTTACAGGTACCAAATTTTTTCCCCCAGATTCTAGATGGTTCAAAGCATCACTTAAGCCAATTAAAAAATAAATTTCTTGAAAATTCTACAGTGGTATTACCCCTTAAGAGCCATGAAATCTTGTTGGAAGCAGCGGGCACTCATGTTTTTTGATCGATTTTTATCAAGCCGATGCTTCTTTAGAGCTAAAAACTGATTCAATTTTGATTACTGCAATCGATTACTGCAATTGACTAATTGCAATTCTATTATAGTAGCAATGTTTCGTGCTGGTTTATGAATTTGATCAAAAAGCTTCGAGCTTGGAACGCAATTTTTCTTACTCTCTTTTTAAGGTATTATATACCATTGGATGGTCGGAAAACAAGGCTTTGTGTGGATTTTTTTTCTGTGGAATACCCATATAGCAGTTTAAATAAGGTTTGGAGGGATTATTCTACATATCTCTCAATTTTTCAACATATCTGTCAATATGTCAATATGATAATTTCAACATATCTGTCAATCTGTCAACATATCGAATCAATTTTTTATTATTCAATAAGATGCGTGGCGACCCGGTGGCCGGTAGAAAGAAAACGCTTTTTAAGCCCTCCACGGGCGGACTCGTTGAAGACGCACGTGAGCACCTGGAACTAAAAGTAAAATTCGTTCGTAATCTACATGAGTGTTCCTGGCGAAGTACACACGATTACTACAAAATATTGATTTCGGCAAACTTGGCACCATTTTGAAAAAAAAGTCGCATTTTCGATTCAAAAACGTCCTTAATTTGTTTATAAAAAACGTAATTGTTGATCGATCGTTAAAATCTAGTGTACTTCGATAAAAAACTGTGTAAGAAGCCACAGTTGAAATTTAAAGTCAATCGGTTGAAAATTGTAAGAGCTACGAGTCCGCCCGATTTCAAAGACATCGCTCCAAAAGTATGCCAATATTTTTCTTGGGACGATTATACATAATTTGAGGCAATAAAAAAGAACGATACATTTTTCTAGTCTAGAGTCCGGAAAAACGGTGATTTTCAACAATTTTTTATGGATACACAATTGATAGAATGAAAATTCCATTTAGTGGCCTTTATTCTACACATCAGCGAGTATCCGTACAATTTTTGACGCAGGATTTTGCACCGAAATGGCGGCACTGATGCTGGATGATGCGAGTCACTTTTGTCTGACAGTTTTCTGCGGTCAGCGACACCAATTTTTCACCTGGAACGAAAATTCAAAATAATTTGAGTTCTTGGTAAGATTCGCCTTCGAAATATGTGGGGAAATCGAAAAAATCGATTTGTTATAAAATGGTGTATGTAGATAAAAAATTGTTATCGGTTAAAAAATCGCGAAAAATAATTTTGATCAGAAAAAGTTCTAAGCGTAATAGAAATCCTCTTCGTAGTTTGATGTGAATTACGGTTACGAGGTTCTAAAGAAAAATCGAATGATTGTTATGGGATTCCAAAGAAAAAATTCAAGCCAATCGATGAAAAATTGGCGATTTCATTATGTTGCCGGTCGCGGGACACTACCATACAAAGGTGACTCGCTTCATCCAGATTCAGCGTCGCCACTTCGTTGCAAAATCTTGTGAAATAATTTGTGAAGATACTGTAAAACAGGGCTATTTTGAACAGGTTTTGGAAGTTTTTTGTAGGTAACTTTTTCAACATCTAGTAACTAGATACCACCTTTTTTGCTCCAATAAAACAGTGTGTCCTTTGGCCATCAATTGTATAAGAAAGTCAAGCTCCACAACCCCTCACAATTTGACATAAACTTTTTTTAAAGTGTCGAAGTAGCCCCGTGTGTGGGGCTTCTTTGACAGGGCATTGAAATGCAACTTAAGTCAAAGATTAAGGGTTACTTTGGAATCATTTTTATAAAAAATGTAACATTTTATGTATTATACATTAAATTGAATGAAAAATAACGATTTTTTATAACCCAATTGTCATCGTTATTAAGGGGTTACCCTCACTTGCGATTTTGAAAAAATCGATTTTTTTGAAGTATAAGTATCTGAGAATATGTCCTGAAAATTTCAAGTCGATCCGAACAAAATTGACTGAGATATGAGCATTGAAAGGAAAGAATCCGTTGTGTAAACGACCGGAAATTGAAACTTTAAACGCGTTTTTCTCAAAATGGCATTTCTGAAGTCGGTGACCAAGATTACTCGAACACTAATGAACCGATCTTCTTGAAATTTTGCAGGCTTATTTAATACATAAAAATGTAGTCTTTAATCGTTCGATTTTTTTTTTCGAAAACAAAATGGCCGTTTCATACCCAAAAAACGGTCGTTTTTGTTCGTTAAAATCGAACCATTAACTTTGACTGTCCGCCATTTTGTAAAAAATGAGTATTTTTTAAAATCCTTCGATTAAAGACTAGTTTATACTTATATTTGACTAAATCCATCCGCATTTTTTTTTTCAGATGATCCACTTCGCCGCAATGTTGGTCACCGCAAACCGTGTATATAAAAACATTATTTCATTGACGACCATTTGCCACTAAACAATGTAATATTTTTCAATAAAAAAATTACTGAAAGTTTTTCAAGATGTGTTCTTTAAGATGGTATATTGATCGATTAAAAAAGTTTAGTAGTTTTCTTTTTAAAAATTCATGAAAAAGGCCTTTTTTTGCGCTACAAGTGGGGGTAACGCCTTAAGGCAGCAGAACTCGAACAATTTTCGTTCAATCGACTTTAAATTCTATCTGTAGCTTCTTAGATTGCTGTAACATTCAAGTACGAGCGCTTTTTTCGATGAAGCGAAAGTTATAAAAAATAAATCTCTTTTGACATTAATATTATGGTCGAAAAAACGAACTTTTTTTTCAAACTCGTCTCTATTTTTCTTTTAATTATTTTTAAATTCCCCCCGTACTTGACTGCTCAAAATAATATAATTGACAGAAGTATTTCACTCAGTTCCGGGACTGAATTTACGACAGTTCTACTGCGGGCCGCGGAGAGTGTTGGCGGAAAAACATTAGTGCTATAGAGACTCGTGCGCCGCCATTTTGTATACTTTTGACAAATAATTTTTTTCGCCATACTTCAATATATACCTTATGAAACCTTTTGACCAGGTATTTTGCTCCTTTCTTTAAAAAAATCCAAAGAAAACGGTCGAAAATGGGCAGTTACAGTGATACCCTCCCTTAAGGAAACATTTTACATAAAAATATCAAGTACCTGGGGTGCTATTATAGGCACTTAATGAGTCCTAAAATTGTCATTGAGATCAAAGTCAATTTCAGCAACATTACAATCAACTTTAGCAACATTATGATAAACTTGAACAATAAATTGTTGTTCGGTTTTATTCCCCGCACCCGCCACCCGCCACAGAAGGTCAAACGGGCTCGCTGGGCACACATTTAAAACGTATTTAGGCGGTCTGTCAAAGTAGTCCGGAAAACTGTCAAAGTTACCCTGAATGTCAGTGTATCACCGTTCCACGGTACTTTGAGATACGTAGAATGAAAGTCACGAAAGGGAACTTTCATTCTATCACCTGAGTATCCATAAAAAATTGTCAAATTCACTTTTTTTCCGAGCTCTAGACAGGTAGCTTTCCATGAATGGATTTTAAATGAACCTGATTCCCTTGAAATTGTATTCTTCATATACCATATTGGTTCTTATAAAAAACAAAGTCATTGATCCGTTACTAAGTTCTTTCCTTACTACCATGTAGAGATTGACCGTTGGGCCTAGGACGGGCCTTCACAGTTGGCCTTTCTAGAATATTGGGCCGTGAGTATTTACCAATAAGGTGCCTTTGGAGAAATGAAAACAACGGCCCGATATCGGCCAACAGAGCCAACAATTATTGGGCCAATGATTCAATTCATTGTAGCGCCAATGTTGGTGATTGCACTTGGCCCTATGTGGGCCCTCTCAAAGGGCCTATGCAGAAATTGACCACTGGCTCTATGATGGGCCTTCACAGTTGGTCTATCTAGAAGTTAGTCTATCTAGAATATTGGGCCGTGAGTTTGTTTGGGTTTGTTTGGGTGCGTGATAATTCAACCTATATCGGGCTAAGATTGGTCCGAAATTGGTCCTTATGGGTACATATTTCATGGAATAATCTTGAAATAAATTGCGATTTGCGTATATGACAGGTTTCAAAATTGGCATATTTTACTTATTTATGTTGGTTATTTACAAATGCCAATAATACGCCAAGACTTGATTACAAAAACTGAACTACAAAATATAGACGATTAATATATGACGTGACAGTTATTTGCCTATTCTGGCACAATATACAGATAATGAATAACCCAAGGCTTAAATAAAATAAAAGCAGGTATGGTCTGACCCACTCAGCCAATAAAGGGCTTAGATTAATTAAATGTAATTTCCAGTATTTTAGCATTGACAGTTTTAAAATTGGCAAATATCGATGAACTATCAAGGCTGTTTATTGGTTTTAACAGATGGGCCCGGATAGGTTTTAGTGATGGGCTGATATGGTGCCAGTTCTCAAATTATAACGGAACAATAATGGGCCAATGTAATTGGCAGTACTTCATCATCACCAGTTTAAAAATTGGCAAATATTGTTTATCTATCAAGAATATTTAATGAATTTAAAAGATGGGCCATGATAGGTTTTAACTAAGGGCCGATATTGTGTCGGTTTTCAATTTAGAACGAGACAATAATGAGCCAATGTAGTATTTTAGGATTGCTAGCTTTAGGATTGGCAAATTTAGTTTAACTATCACTGCTGTTTATTGGTTTTGAAAGATGGGCCACGATAATCTTTAGTAATGGGCCGATATTGTGCCGGTTCTCAATTTATAACAGAACAATAATGGGCCAATGTAATTGCTTGTATTTTAGCATTAGCAGTTTTTAAATTGGCAAATATAGTTCACCCACCACGGCTATGTATTGGTTTCAAACGATGGGCCGATATTGTGCCGGTTTTCAATTTATAACGGAACAATATTGGGCCAATGGAATTGTCAGTATTTTAGCATCCCCAGTTTTTAAATTGGCAAATTTAGTTTAACTATCACGGCTGTTTATTAGTTTTTAAAGATGGGCCAGGACAGGCTTTAGATATTGTGCCAGTTTTCCGATATTGTGCCAGTTTTCAGTTTAGAGCGCAACAGTAATGGGCCAATATTATTTCTCTTTTGTTGGCTTATACGATGGTCCCAATATTGGCCTGATCGTAACATTGGGCAACTCATGGCAACCTCTACATGGGCTATAGTGACAAATTTACGAATAAAAAGAGCGTGGAGTGACTATTCACCCCGCTCTCGTGTTAGAAGATTTTTTTAAAATGTCGAAAGCCAAGAATGGCTGTTGGAGCTTCGATATGTTATTTCCACATCACTTTTTCTGCAAATTGTTGTGACAAATTGCAAACGAACAGTTTCTGAATCATCGCGAATGGTTGATGTAAAAATTGCTGTGAAAGTTGTGTGAAGAGTTGTCTGAGATCGGGGACGTTGAAGATTTACCTACGTTTCATATAAGGAGTCTCGGATTCTCTCATCCTTTTCCTGCACTTAGCGGTATACTTACTCACTGCCAGCATTGGATAAGCGGAGCACAACACTCTCGAATACGGGTATGTATGTTGTCTTCCTCGTGAGGGTACTTTGGCATGGCTAAGTGAACCCCCGGGGGTCAACCCTTCGACACTTCAAAGCGACGTAAGTGCACGTAAGTGTATGTCTATGCAGGTGTGTAGGCACGGGATTTCGAAGTCAGTCCCGAACCTTGCGCTCATTGCGAGGACTTTCTCTGCTTTCTCTCTTGGAATTGCGCACAGGGCGAAAACGATCGTTAAGGAAAAACTGGGAAAGCGATTGAAACCGATGGGAGAATCCTTGTAGCTAAAACGTTTGAGAGATTTCTGCATCGTCGCAGCGCGTGCTACATTGGCTCATTGCACATGTTAAATACCTCGACCTGGTCTATGCAAAAGTGACTCGAGAAATTCGCGAACGTAATGACACCCGACATCTGGCAGAGTAAGTGCAGCGGAGGATGGAACTGTGTGCTACGGGAACACACTGAACTGGCGAAAATGGACAGAACGGAATAGACAAAGTGCATTCTTCTACGACAGTTTCGGGAGAGAAACTGTCTGGGATATGAACATTCATGGACATCTTTCTTCATCAAGGATACCCCAATCGTCATATGATGAAACATTCATAATTCCAGTTGACGAGATTCCAACTAACAGTATACTACACTCAAAGGGTCTTCTCACTTTAGACGCTAAAGAGGCCATTTTCATGGATTTTTTTAATAGGTTTTTATTATAGATATTGATACTAAAGTTGTTACACTTAATAAATACACTTTCGAAATACATTAAATTTACACGCGTTTTTCTTCAAACAACGTTTTTCGACGGCTTGTTGATGAAATCTTCGAAACTACTGAACCGACCCTTATGAAATGTTAACCACACATTTTTTACAACTATACCTATAGCGCATATAAAGGATTAAAAAGAAATTATATTTTCTACGTTTTATTTTTCGAAAAATGTCCGCCATTTTGTTATTTTTGCATATACCAAAAATCGTATTATATGCGCTATAGCCATTAACATACTGAATCTAAAACCGTTTGATTTTTTTTTGTTTCGGATGATACATCTCCGAGATTTCATCAACAGAGCAGACCTATAATTTTTTTAGGACTTTTTTTAACTACCATTTTCGTCTATAAATAGTGACTTAAATAAATTTAAAAAATGTTACCGTATTTCGAAAGTATATTCATTAAGGTCAACAACTTTAATATCAATGTCTATGATATAAACCGATAAAAAAATCATGAAAATAGCTCTCTTTTAGCGTCTAAAGTGAGAAGACTCCTTGAGGGTGATTTCTACTCAGTTGGGTCAAAAAATGGTCCATTTTTCACCAATTTTTTATGCGAAGAATATTGACTATAGAATGTTGAAATTTGGTATGTTTACTAAGGGGTCTTTGTTGAGCCTGATCGTTTTTTTTTATTTGACAAAACATGGTACTGGGAGTGGGAGAAGCCACGTAGGTCGGTGCGCCGCACAGTGGTTCGATTTTGGAAATAGTTGGACATAGGGTTGTAAGTCGGAATTCCGATCTGATTTTTTTTGCAGCATAGGTCTCAACTATCCTGGCAACTGTTATTTTATGAATAAAATCTGTAGGATGCGTTGTTTTGGAGAAAAAAATTAATTATTTTTTGTTGTATAAAAAAACAAATACTTAATTTTTTTAATTGGATCAACTTGTCATATGTTTTGTTGATACTATGTGGTAGCTTTAGTCTTATTATACAAAAAAATATAACACGCGCGTTAACTTGCGGCCGCGCGAGAAACTTAACATTTAAAAAAAAATTGCTTTGCTTGCTCGGCAAAGAGTTCTTATTTCTCTATACCTATTTATCCATTTCATGTAGTGCAGTATATTTTTATCGACTTTGTGAGGAACAAATTAATGAAAAAAATAACGTTTTAATTTTTTTCTGCCGTTTTAAAGAATATTGCTTAGGTAAAAGGCACATTACGTATTTAATTTTAAGTGAAGATCTAAAATTACGTTGAAAAATAAAACTATTACGGGTAAATCTTATTCCTTTATTTCCAAAACACGGTACAAATAAATGACTCATTTTTAGTGAGCGGCCTTCATAAGTTTGATGTCATGATGTACATAAGTAGATAAGATAATCCCTTTACCACTAATTACTTAGCCACCTGCTAATTTATTATTATCTGCACGAATGAATAAGTAATCTTGGGTACTTGGCCCCTGTTATCAACAAAAAACACCATCTAAAAACTCATAAAGTTAAAAAGATTCACCTTTTACCTTAGAAAAAATCTTTAATATGGCAGAAAAAAATAATTAAACCGTAATTTTTCATTACTTTGTGCTCTATAAAGTCGATTAAAATGTACTGCAGTACACGAAAATGCGTGAATAGATATGGAGAAATAAGAACTTTTCACCAAACAAGCAGACCATTCTTTAAATGACGTGAAATTTATCGCGCGGCCGCAAGTGAACGCGCGTGTTTTTTTTGTACAATATCACTAGGGCTCCCACATAGTATCAACGGAACACGCGACAAATTGATGAAATTTTAGAAAAAAATAAAGTATGTGGTTTTCCATACAAAAAATAATTAATTGTTTTTCTCAAAAAGTACGCATCTTATAGGTTTTATCCAAAGGATAAAAGTTGTCAAGATAGCTGAGACCTATTCTGTAAAAAAAAGTCAGATCAAAATTTCGACTCACGACCCTATGGCCACTTTTTTCCGAAATGGACCCACTGTGCACCCCGCGATGATAGTCTTCCCTTGCGGATGTCCCAAGTCCTGAACAGGTGATCTGAAGCGCAAAAATCGAACAGATTGTTACTTTTTACAATATTGTGTATACGTCGAACTAGAATGAAGAAGAAAAATGACAAATAAAAAAATATTGAGCGATCGAAGGGGAAGTTTAGTTTTTAACCAAAAATGTTTGTACTTTTTTGTCCATAAAATAAAAACGTTTGAATATTTTTGGATCATTCTAGTTCACCCAATGAAAAACATACCAAATTTCAAAATCCTCCATTTAATATTTTTCGCATAGAAAATCGGTGAAAAATCGAAAAAAATTTGGCCTATCAAAGTAGAAACCTCCCATAAGCAAACCTGCGGAATAAGTTGGTTCCGATACATATTAGGGTTACGCGAAAGAATCGATACGACCACGTTTACTTACACAACATACGTTTATCATATACACGCAGGTATATATATATATATATATATATTTCCCGAAGCGAATGTTGGCTTACGGACAAAGGCCATCAATCATTACACCCAGCCGTACACACAGTTATATAAACTCTTCCATACCTGGCTAATGTATGCATAAACGTAGGGGCTCTGAGACACTTCGGTGAGCGCAATACCGTCTCCCCGACGATAAGATATTTCTCTGCAGGATCCACGAATTTGGCCAGGACGTAACTCGCAGACGCTCTGCCAATTTATTTATGACCATTCAGCCCGAGTAAATCGATAAGGCGTAGTGAATGATGAGGCAAAGCTTCCGCTGTACATCCGACGAACAGTGCCACATCGGACTGGCGGTACTTCGTTTTTATAATTACAATTCAAACAATGGAAAAATTGCCGAAGGAGTGTACACTTCTCGAGTTTTTTTTTACGATTGCGGCGACCGGAGTGCCTAAGATTTTTTTTGATCGATCTTTTAAGACCTTGAAGTTGATTAAATATATCTGGAATTGAAAAAAGTACAGGACATTCGGGAATTCGTCGATAAAAGTTTATTGAGTAACGTACATTGACACGCACCATCGTGTGGCAAGATGTATGACAAATCTTAGTGATACTTTTTCGTTCTTTATTGTAATTCCAATAATGGACTAACCGCCGATGTATTTTTAAATCGCAACCCATCAGAATACTTTCTTATTTCCGTATCAATACGAAATGTATTTACGTCCGGATTGCCCTATAAATGATATGATTGCGAGCACATTGAGCGAGCGCTTTACACTGATTTTTTCGATCGCGTTGTGCACCGATACAGGCTCTAGGCACGGTTGCTACAGTGCATGAGAATGCTTCTCACATACGTGCAAAAATCGGAATAACGTATAGGCCAGTCTTATGTACACATATATATATATATGGAAAAAGTAAAGTGTGCGTGCCTGAACAAACTGCGAAAGGCCACCAACGTTTGTTGAGCAAACGCGAACGTCATTCGCATCGAATGAACGTCTTGGGACGGTTGCAAAAAAGGAAAGAAACGTAAAATAAAATAAGCGGAGGCTCCTCGGTTCCTTGGACCTGCTCCGTCGTACTCGCTGTCGTCAAGCTCCCAAGAAAATTTCGCTCGATCGATAAGACACGAACTGCAGTACAGTCCCAGACGGCGTAAGAACGAAAACTTTCGTCACCGAGCTTTCCGTACCTTTTTTTTGTTCCTGGGTTTCACTTATTCAACGAATTTCCACTCTGGATTGACTTTGACTGCCTGTTTGAGCATCACGTCTGACATCTACTCTTTTTTGTTCTTCGTTGCCTCTGTCATAAAGACAGACAGTAAGGCTCGTTTTCAAACTACAGGTATACAGGTTCAAATAACATGGAAAAAACGAGAGGCGAAACGCCTCCATATGTTTTCGTGTCCAGTGATGCAGGCATTGGCGAAATTAGTACTTGATGGGCATTGGAGGCCCTTAGCGCAGCACGAGAACGGAAGAACATCGTGTGACTTCAAGTGAGGCAGAAATGAAGCTAGGCAAAGGGGGGTAAAGTATAAGAGAGCGAAAGAAATATGCCAATCAGTAAGAGAGAGGAAGAGAAAAAAAGAAAAATGCCAATCAGGTTGACTAGCTCGGCATTGTGAATAGTGATGTGTTTTCGGTCGGCAGAAAAAATGGATATTGACCGCTAGCCAAAAAGAGCTCTACCAAGGGGATCGAACCCGTACGGTAAAGTACATTAGGCCCTTTCGTCTGTACGCGTTTAAGGCGTTACCCCCACTTGTAGCGCAAAAAAGGCCTTTTTCATGAATTTTTTAAAAGAAAACTACAAAACTTTTTTAATCGATCAATATACCATCTTAAAGAAAACAGCTTCAAGAACTTTCAGTAATTTTTTTATTGAAAAATATTACATTGTTTAGTGGCAAATGGCCGTCAATGAAATAATGTTTTTATATACACGGTTTGAGGTGACCAACAGTGCGGCGAAGTGGATCATCTGAAAAAAAAAATGCGGATGGATTTAGTCAAATATAAGTATAAACTAGTCTTTAATCGAAGGATTTTAAAAAATATTCATTTTTCACAAAATGGCGGACAGTCAAAGTTAATGATTCGATTTTAACGAAAAAAAACCGCCGTTTTTTGGCTATAAAACGGCCATTTTTTTTTCGAAAAAAAAAATCGAACGATTAAAGACTACATTTTTATGTATTAAATAAGCCTGCAAAATTTCAAGAAGATCGGTTCATTAGTGTTCGAGTAATCTTGGTCACCGACTTCAGAAATGCCATTTTGAGAAAAACGCGTGTAAAGTTTCAATTTCCGGTCATTTACACAACGAATTCTTCTCTTTCAACGCTCACATCTCAGTCAATTTTGTTCGGATCGACTTGAAATTTTCAGGACATATTCTCAGATACTTATACTTCAAAAAAATACAATTAAAAAAATCGATTTTTTCAAAATCGCAAGTGGGGGTAACCCCTTAATGTACAAATCACTGTATTTCGAGCCTGGAAAGGTCAATCACTGCATCGCATAGAGAGTAGAGGAAGGTGTGTGCTTTCACAGCCACAGCGCGCTTTCCCTATTCCATGCGTTATTAACTCGGAGGGGTTGGCAGTGTCGACTTTTCAACCCTTGCGAGCGTGGGGTGAGCTATAGTTTCGCTATGATCATCGCGGGTGAATCGTGCAGAAAGAGTGAAGTGCACGAGAGACGATATTCCCTCTGCGAAGTACTAATCGTTCAGGGTAATGATGGAGCATATCATGATAGTGTGAGACTATTAGTAGGGGAAAATACTCCACACGTCAAACAGACGCGGCAAGGGTTTACACCTAAACGATTGCTTATTAATCGTTCATAGAAAATTGAGAGTAAAGAAGGATCGTTTAGCAGTCTTACGGAATTGACATCGATTCATACCAGCATGTACGACTGGACAAAGTGATTCGCTTGAGATAATTGGATCGTTTATTCAACAGTAGTGCGCTGCATGTTTCACAGAGGCTCGTTCAAGCTCGATTACGCGAACACCTCATCGGAAAGTGATCACACCAATCGATGTACCTAGTTCCACTTGTTAAAATTAATGAAAAAAAAACCCACATATCCTACGCGTTGCTGATTGGGAGCAAAGCAGGTGACGGTGAAGAGTCAGAGGAATAAACGAGACGTGCGAGTATTGGGAGACTGTCCGCTGGTACCCCCATAGAAGAGGCTATACGTGTGTAGCCGGTGAAAGCGGGCACGAGTTTCGAGCAAGGAGTTTGCCATCAAGACTGGTACGACTTATGGTACATTTAACGTGTATACATACCGTGCGCCCTCTGTACGGGCTAACTATTGATCCATGAGTAGTCACGCGATTCCCTCGTAGAACGCCACTCAAGCTCGTTTTTTTTTCGCCCCGTGGTTTTTTTCCCCTACCTCGCTTTGACTTCCAGCGTTTCGCCTGGCCAACCCCCGCCGGCCACTGCCACGACAAGCTGACTTCGTAGATTGAGCGTACACACAGTCAAAGTTTCCTCGCCTGGCCAACCCACCCGTGACTATGACTTTGTGTATACACAGCTACGCGCTACGAGAGTCGTACGTGACGTATATAACGTCCAAGGTACTTCGCCCTTCGGCACCAATTGCTGCGATGTAACCACTACCGTAGCATTCCCAATGACTTTCCCCTTAAAATTTCATTCCCTTTGCTTGTGTCAATTTTGTGTTTTATGCTTCTCTCGGGCACAGGCACTGAAGTTCAGAGAAGAAGAAGAAACGCAAAACGTTCACCCCATTTACCGTGATTGTAACAAGAAGCTTCGCGAGGAAAATTGATGGGGTTGGAAATGCGAGCTGACCAAGAGGAAAAGTCATTCGTCTGATGGTGCAATCTTCAATCTTCGTTTGCACCTGAGAAACACATACTTGCTTCCATCCCGTTGCATATCGCGATGGAACGATACTGCGTCTCGGTGAAGGTTCATGCGGCTCGAAAGACATACGCGAAAAGAAGGGTCTCCGAAAGAAGGGTTGATGAAACGCACGCATCCAACGCGATCCAATTAGGCCTCTATGGCCGCACAAACAGGAAGAGCAACGGCCGATGGTTGTGGACAGAGCCTCGAAACAGAGAGGGAGGTTGGGAGAGAGAGAGAGAGGGGAAGGATGAGCAAGAGGGATGAAAGAAAAGGATGGAGACGGAGTGGCCCCGGGGCAATGTCGGCCCAGGAATAACCTCACCTTTATTTCATTGCTGTTCTATCGGTGTATGTGTCATATGTGTGCATGTGTATGCGTGGGTTTGTGTTGGTGGCCGCCTGCAATGTACACATCCTAGTCATCCTCGTTCACTAGCGCACACCATTGCCATCAGCCATCCTTAACTCACTCCATTTCCCTCGCTTTTATCACCTGCCGTCACCACCTATCGGCAAGAGACGGCCTGTGGTGAGTTTTCTCGCGAAGGCAAAAGCGGCAAGTCTACATGCACGCCGCGCCTGCTTGGAAGGCCTTATCGGTAATGGTCCTATTTTTGGAATCTCCGCCCATTCTTCGCGTGATCCACCCACACGACCGTCTTATACCATTGTTCTCGTGAAAGACTTGCATATGTGTGACTCACGTGAGTAAAATAAAAAGCCAATTCGGAGCTCCGTACATACATGCATCTATACAGGTGCCTGCAATGACACAGAGCTTGGCCCTTCAAGGAGATTTCGGCAAAGAATTTCAGATGTCTTCACGGTAAGTCAGGCATTTACGCAATTTTCCACTCGTCTTTTCATGGTCGACGAATGATGGACGTTGGTAGACACGGCTGTGGTTTCATCTAAAGTGCAGTACGCAGCTGGAACGAGGTTTCAACGTCATTGGAACATTTGGAAGTTGCTCGATCACGTGTTCCAAGGCGTTAATCTGCCAACAACTGTGAGGCTGGGTCTGCTAAAGCGTAGAACGAACTGATGGCGTGTCACGTGAAGCGAGTTTACTTCCACGTACAACGAGGGGGCTTACTCCATGAGAGTTCCCAGCCCTATCTCGCAGGAAGAGGATAGGTGGGCCGAAGCCTAGAAGGAAGGGAGCGCATCCCTCCGCGGAACAAGTCAGGCAATAACCACGAGCTACGAAGCCTCGGAGGATACGTTGGCTATATTACAGTGGAACCATCCCATGCGGACGAGATTGAATCGGCGACATGTTGATTCGAGCGAACAATGTACATCCGCCCCAAATGCCTCGATCCACATCCACATCATAATGTCCTTTGCTTGGTTCCTCGGCATCCGTGAATGAAAATTCAAGTTGGACTGTACAAACACGTGTTTTGTCTTCTCCAAAGTGCTGCGATGCCTTGATTAAGCAATGCTTCGGATACGTGGTGGTACAACGAGTCTCGTATTCTGACTAGCGAACGCATTATGCAGTCCAAGCGCGTCGATCGTCATAGTTTCTTACAAGCGCACACCTACAACTTTGTTTTTCTTCTTTACAGCCTGTGCTCTAGCGCCTGTTACCACAAGCTCTACTTCGGTGATGTTTCTTAGGGGGTTGGTACGTTTGGTTGATGGCGTGACTCGGCGCTTCAACGATCGATATACGGAGGGCGAGGGGGCTTCCTCCACCACGATTCACCCGGCAAGGGTTCCCAGGTCACGAGAGAATATTATTCCCGTGGATGTGCGGGGGCTCTCTCGAAACGTACATACGCGATACCACTGCAGGGTAGTTTCTAGTCATTGCTCGGTTTTCGACACTGGTTATTCGCTGAGGCACAAGTGGTGAAAAAAAATTCACGAATACGATGATGGAAGGGCACAAGTGGCGAGACGGTACAACGTGAAAATGGAAACCGCGAGTCCATCGTACCTTGCTGCGTAGTGAGCTGTGTGCTCTGCTTGTACAAATATAGCCGTATTTGCAGGAGGGTATATATACGCGCTTCGTTGCATATGCATGGACGAAAATATGTTTGGCTGCTCGGGTAGAGCCATCTTATTTTCTTCGAGACTCGTTATGGGAACGCGATCGAAGGGCCGAGGGTCTTTCGCCCCGTGCATTGGATCGCTCATTTGCTCGGAGTATGCGTGCACACCCCTGTTTCTTGCGCTCTGTACCTAGTCACGCAATAAGCCCTACGAACCCCGAGAGATCGTCGCGCCTTACGGGCACCCTCGCTTACGATTTCGCATCGTTTTCTTTTACCTTTGCCATTGGGGGCCGAGAAAAAGGGCAAGAGGAAGGTGGGCCAGCTGTACAATAAGCTCGACACCATTTTTTCTTATTATTCTTCCTCGTGGCTTTGATTGCTCTTCCGTTCGCTTTCTCTTTTTCACTTCTCGATTGCCAGACCTCTGCCAACTCATTCGCACGCACACGCTACTCGGCAGCCGATATAATTGATGGAAAATAACACGGTTGTAAGTCGGTTTTCTTGGTTTTTTATTTCGTCGTAGAAGAAGCTCTGCGTGGGTGGATAAAATGAGATTTTTGTTTCAGAGCGATGTCAATGTTGGGAACAGTCGAAAAATCGCATTTGGAAAAAAATGTCCGGTTGGATATGCGTGTATGTAGAGGTATGTTTGTGGTCAGCGTCGAATGCGTCAATGCAAGGGCATTCCGCGCTATTTCTCGATTGTCATCGTTTGAAAAAACTTTATTCGAAAATCTTAACCGGAATATGTTGAATCTCCCAAAAAGTATGCTTTCGTGATACTGTGCACAAATTTGTTGGGGAGTCCCAAGTTGCACCCACATCTCTATAGGGATTTGTCAGGGCTGCTGCACATAGGGATTTCTTATTGGGATCGAATTGGATTCTGCACTGTTCCCCGATGAACGCCGTTTGAGCATTCTTAACACGTTTGAATCGAAAATATGAGAAAAACCAAGAGAAAAAAATCGGCATATTGAAATATGACCTGCACGATTCGTGAGCGATTATGTGTGTGGTGATATTATGTGAAAGTGCAGTAAAGTATATAACGAACGATAATTCCAGTGGATTTTCAGGGTAGCATGTCATAATATCACACGATAAAATGTCACGGACAAAATATCACCATGACAAAACATCACGACCATAAAATATCACAAACCGATTATTCTCCCCACGCGAGAATGGGTTTGTTTGGGTTTGTTTTGTCGTGTGATATTTTGTCCGTGATATTTTGTCGTGTGATCAGGTGACATGGAACTATTTTCAGTGATGACATTCAAATCGATTTTTAAGATTTGCTTTTTAAGCAGTTTATATTTTATTAAGATAAGATTCATACTCTTTTAACATCCACTGATTTCGAATATCTATATATTGTGTTTAGAAAATTAAGCGTGCAGAATGCGATTGGACCCATCGAGAATCGCATCGGATTCTGTTCGATAATGTGGGAATCCTTTAGGATTCAAATTGGATTTGTACATTGGATTGCAATGGGGAATCCGGATTTGAATCCAATGTACGAGCGTGACGTTTTACTATAGGGATCCAATGCGGAC
Source organism: Ophion obscuratus (assembly GCA_964007375.1). Taxonomy (NCBI): domain Eukaryota; kingdom Metazoa; phylum Arthropoda; class Insecta; order Hymenoptera; family Ichneumonidae; genus Ophion; species Ophion obscuratus. Next base: position 47,845,659 of record OZ023312.1, read on the forward strand.
AAGTAAGGGAATCAAATTGGATCCCTACGACAATTTGTTTACGGGAACTTGGGAATGACTCGATCTATTGCGCTGAAATTTATCACACATTTTGGACATTCACTTATCACTGTTCTCGGTAATTTTCGTCAAAATCAGTGCCATGATTTCGGTTTTACAGAATTTCAAATCTCAAAAATATTCTCTGCAGTCGCTTCCGCTTCTAGACATTTAAAGTTATCGAGCTAAATTTTTAACATAAATCTGGTAGGGGAGTATTAAGTTGGGCATTGAATTAGATCGATATACTTTTCGTGAATGATAACTATAGGTACCAACACTAATAAACGGCGCTCAACACGTAATCAGTATCGAGTCTCGATAAAATCAGCGAAGGTATTCAAATTGCATAAAGCCGTATTTTTCAAAAACCTACATTTTTCGAAAAAATCATAAAGAACAAAAAAATTAAGTCCTGCAAATAAGAAACTCGCGCAAGACTTCCTGATTCTTTTATTTTGCTCACAGAGCTTCTCTACGAAAGCCAAAGTTGCAAAACAGATTCGCTGATAAGGCTAGGGTAATTTCGGGGGAGTTGGCCATAAGGAAGAGATGGCTAATAGAAATGTTTCATAGAACCGCGCACTAGATTTCACCTGTTACTGCTTAATTGACTTCGCGGCGTGCGCAGGTGTAAATCCACGAGCAAAAGTTTGGCAAAAAAAGTTAAGTAAAATCCTTTTTGATTATTCTGTCTACTGCTAAATTTGTTTGAAGGTTTCATGTTTTACATTGTGGTGATGTTATTTTACAAAAAGCCATGGTTACTTTTCGATTTCTTGAATAGTTCACGAACATTGCTTTGCTATAACCTCAAAATTTCCCATGTATTGTTTCAACTTGTTTATATTTTAGATGTGGCCATCTCTCCCGGGAAATGATGAGAGATGGCCACGTACAATAAGTGTATGATGGCCATAGTATTAGTTATAATGTGTTCAAGTAATTCATTTTTTTTTCTACATTTGGTTCAGATGCCTAATCAGTACAAGAGAAAAGCAATTGCTCTACGAGGGAACTGGACTCAAGAATAATTAAAAGCAGCTATTAGTGCTGTAGGAAATGATGATTTGTCGGTTGGTGAGGCCGCCAGGACCTACGAAATACCTACGAAGACCTTAGAAAGACGATATAAGAACAACGACAAAAAATATTGCAGAGATAATTAATATGAAACTCGTTTCATCGAAGACTGGCTTCAGTGGATAGTGTGCCAACTTTGGGTATACAAAAATTATACTGACTTCGATTATATGTATTCTAGATGTGGCCAAAACAAAACAAACTTAAGTATCAAAACATAAAACCAAAGAGAAAATTGAGAGCATAACGCTGGGTAACTGGCCATCTCACCTCTACTCCTATGACCATCACACGCGGATACTCCGGGAGAGATATCCAATCGTGATTTTAAACAAATATTAATTTCAACGTAGATGTGACAGGAGTTTCTTTTAATTACGTGAATTATCTTGAAGTTAAATGTTGAAAGTTCAATCACAAATGAAGATAAGTGAAGAAACGTCTGTACTTTTATTTTGACGGATCCATGAAAAAACTGTGGCCAACTACCCCGGACTGGCCCTATCCAGGGACCGGACTTTCTCGTAGGGGGCAGTTCCACGGATGAAATAAATAAATAATTTCCGTCGCCATTTTTTTCTTCATTTTCATGCACCCCGTGTCAACTATTTGTCCGCGCGCGTGTATATTAATGCACGATTTGCGTGTAATTGGGTTGGGGTTATTGAGGGCAGGGGAAGGGTTCGCGAGAAGCGCAAGCGTGCACACAGCTGCGGGAAAGACAGAGACAAAAAAAAATGGGGGAACTCGGAAGGCAACGACGCAAATCTCGGGAATCGTCATATTCTTCTTGTCTTGTGTTAGCCTATACGCGTTAGTGAAATCACAAGTATACCAGGAAAAGGGAGAGCATTACGCAGCTAAACGTCATATGGTTTTGCCCAGTCATTTCCTTGTTTTTCCGCTAGTCTCTTCGTACGCGCAGTTTGTACCGCGGAGACCTTTTTGCATACCTGTTATTTCTTTTTTTCGCCGCGTTTCTATGCTATTTTTCCCCTCTCATTCACTGCCTCGTTCTGCAAGCATACTGAGATATACGAATGTACGAAATGCCACTTTGTCAGTTCGCTGGTCGCGCAGGTGCCACTTTAGTTGGAGCCAAGAGATCGCATTTTACCGCCAGCTCTTCACCATCGAGGAACCTGTATGCTTTCGCACCCTTGGCAATGGGTGTGTGTGTGTATGTGCTCGCGCACATACCTCGGGAGCGACTGGTGCGAATTGTCGGCTTTTGTACGTCGGTACAAAAAACAAACACGTGCGCACTTTCCCGCGTCAATTTACCTGCCCTCGTATACTCATACGTGCATATACGACGTGGCGGCTGATGCATATTTTATGACCCGGGGCGAAAAAAGGCTTCGAATGCTCGCTGATTGCTTAGCGTCACGATTTGTACAGCGAGCCCTTAAGGCCCTTAAGGGGCACCACTAGCGTGACTGCCCAAAAATGTGATTTTTCCGGAATTTATTGCAAGAAAAGTATTGCATCGAGGTTTTGAAATTTCGAGGTCATATTTGTGTATAAATTATGTACATAGAGTAATTTTTTTGTATGAAAGTAGTCAATTTCCAGCGACTTATGCGTCGTCTTCCGAATCGACGAAAAAAAGTTCTCGCACTGTTGCAGTGATTGCGGCCTTCAGAGTGTCCGAAATCGAAAAATAAAAAAGTTTCGTTAAACAAGAAGGTATTGCCTTGTACAATGACGCAGGATCGTGACAAAAATTGAATTCCAACAAAATGGCGGAGTTAAAAAGAAACGTTTCAAATTACGCTTAAAAATGTGATGGTTTTTTGCATGGCAAATTGACATTTTTTATTCGATCGAAAAATTGGAAAGTCATTGTATGAAGAAACAAATACCAAATACGGTAAAACAAGATTCAAGTCGATCGGATGCTTTGTATTGGAGTTAATACTGCTGCAAATTTTTAAATGTCGTTTCGAGAAAAACGCGTTGAAAGATAAAAATATTGATTTTATTATTATGAATCGATAAAACCAGAGGGTATAGTATAGTAGTAAGGTATACTTGAAGGTATATACTATCGAAAAATGCAACAAAAAATCGATTTTTTTTAAAGTGCCCGTTTAATGGTGTCCCTTAAAGGACACCACTGTCACGGACCGAAAAGGGCCATTTTTTCATTTTTTTTATCGTCTATTGGATTGTTTATTTCGGATTTGGAAAAAGGTATTTTATTGAGCATACATTGAACTTATTTCGTGAAAATAAAAAAAAATAGAAGCGTAAATTTTCATTAGAATAATTATAATTAACAACGCTATTGAGGTATAATAGAGGCTCTGTGTAAAAAATGTGGTCTAATGGCCGGTTCGATAACTTGACAATGGTTTGGCTGAAAAATGAAAATAAAAAAAATTTATAATCGATATAAATGTAATTCTTGCCGTACGCAGCCCTCTTTCGAAAAAAATTCACACAATAGCGGGTGTGTAGTTTTGGCGTAATTTTTACATATATTCGGAGGCCTGAAAAATACGAGTTAAAAAAATGGCCACGTTCCACCGTAGATACTACAGTTACGGGAATGTTGGTTTTTTTAAAATTGACAATAGGAGAATTAGAGCTATAGTTGTGATTCCTGCCACGCCGAGAAAAGTCGTCTCGAGAAAAACGCGATTACTTTGGATCACTCATTAAGAGAGGACACCAGTGTGACGGGCCAAAAAAGGTCGTTTTTTCCATTTTTTTGTCGACTAGATTATTTATTTGGCATTTGGAAAAAAGGTATATTATTAAGCACACATTGAACTATTTCGTGTCGATCTTTATTTGAAAAAATTAACTAAAGATAACTTGACAATGGTTTGTCTGAAAAAATCAAAATAAAAAAGTTTTATAATCTATATAAATGTAGTTCCCGCTGTACGTAGACCATTGTCGAAAAAATTATTTTTCATAAAATACATCGTATTAAAAAAAGAGTAATTGTAGCGAAATGTTTACTTCTATTCGGGTGCTTAAAAAATACAAGTTGTAAAAACGGCTACGTACAACGATAGATATTGCAATTACAGAAATTTTGGTTTTCGAAAATTGAAAATCGGACAACTATAGCTAGATTTATGATTCCGGCCAGGTCGAGAAAAGTCGTTTCGAGAAAAACGCGATTAAAAGTTTTAGTATACGTAAATCGTTGCGCTATCTGTTCTCACTGCATAGTCTGTATCTTGGCCAATTGTAAATATTTTACCTTGGAACTTTTTTTTTACATACCTATTCTTGAAAATGTATACTCTGAGAAAATGCAAAAAATCGATTTTTTTCACATGTCAGTGGTGTTCCGCCTTAACCCTGGACGAGGCATCTCATTTTCTCGCCCTCCACGAAGTACGGCGGGTCTGCGGGACCCTTCGGGTCTACTTCGTGCAAAATGATTTTTATTAATGTTGATATGTAGATGAATGTCTCCGTTATACGTTAACGTTTATACTGCAAATATCAAATTCGTGGAAGATTGCTACAACCGAAAAGAACCTGCCTTTTTTCTGACAAATCGATTGAAAAAATCGAAGGACCTTCCGAAGTCATAAAAAATAATTTGATAAAAAAATTATCGTTGCGTTTCCTCCAAAAAGTATATTTGAGCAAACGAATGTGGCTGATCTAAAAAGACGCGAGATTGGGGAAAAGGAAGTTTGATTCCGAGAACAAACATGTTGCAAGTCTCATTGACATTCTTACATCGAACGATTATACGATCCAATTGTTACATATTTTATTGCGAATTATTTATTTCATCGTATTATCATTACTTTCGAGCAAAACTGTGATTTACTCTCGGGCAGAAATAATCATTCGGAAGAATAATCACCACAACCGATGTTTGACGTACAAAATTCAAATTGATTCAACACAACCAAATACTATTATCAATCAATTAAATCGAATTTCATTTGCACAAGTTTTTTTTTACAAAATGCAATTTTTGCTCTTACAACTACCTTAAGGGGTTATATATAGTCAGGAGGTCCGAAAAGATCGATTTTTCATTGATTTTTCTTGAGAAAACCTTTAAATCTATTAACATAAACATTTGTACACATATTATGGTAACTTTCAACTGTATTTAAAATTATTTTGTTTGTAAAAATAAATATTTTGAAAGCTGCTATAGCTGATTTCCGGGAGCAACTCTAAAAACAGGCGTCTTGCGGTGAGCACGATATCTCCGGACTGGATCATCTAAAATAACAAAACCAAAAATACTTCGTGAATATAATGGATTATCTTGTAATTGATCGAAGGAATAAGCAAAATAATATTTGCTTACAAAATGGCGGCTTCTAAAAAAAACGATTTTTGACAAAAAATTAGGCCTTAAATTGTTTATAAAATGAAAAATATTTATCGTTGAGAAAAAACCTTCCATTAATTACTAACAAATATACTTGAAAAGATTGTGTTTAAACTTGAGTCATTATAAATGTGCGTGTAACTTCGAAAACATTCACCGGATTGACAAGAAATTGTCTGTGTGTGTACACACAGTATATATGTACATGTATATAACAATTTAAATTAAAAAAATCGATTTTTCGAAAATTTTAACTGTACATAAACCCTTATCTTATTTTCCATTCTGCATACTCTTTCCCTTGTCACTATCTAACATATCTCTCATTTTCTTAGTTTAATCCTTCCCTCCATCGCTTTCTACTCCCCCTTCCTCCTTGCACATCTTTCTGCACACTTCCTCTATTTCCCCAAAATACTCGCATATCCCTTTTTGTATCTTCCCAACATATTTATAATTTACCTCGCTATCGCCAAAACCAAATACTTATGGACAAAGAACATATTCGGTCCGCTTTCACTCTAAAAAGACTTTTGTTGATCGCTGATTAAAAAATAGCCGCTCCCCGACGGTATTTATGGTTAGAACTCTCTTCCGTAAAGGTAAACTGAATGATGGGCGGGGTCCAGACTAAAAAACGCGTCTACTGTTTCAGGAGCGTACTCTGAAAGGCGTATGGAGTCTCTGCGGAACCCGCGCTCTTTTCAGGGTTAAGGTGAGGCACGCTCACAATGAAAGAGAGAGAGAGAGAGAGAGAGAGAGAGAGAGAGAGAGAGAGAGAGAGAGTCAGCTGTGCGGGTCACAGACTGGAACGAGAGGAACAGACCGTTCCCAGACCACCACTTCCCTATTTCTAATTCAATTTATTTGGACAGCTGAACACCTAAAATATGAATGAATTTATTCCGTTAGCCTTATCGTTGATCACTTTACTGCCATACTCATGAGGTAAACGTCAGTACGATGGAAGTACATGCTGTTAGTTTCCAAAGTGAGGGCGGCGATGGAATTAAAACCCCGGAATCATTACGACAGCTGTGCGGGGCTAATGCTACCAACGAACATCGTTGCAGGTTTCGGGGACCGTAATTTGGCTGCCTATCCCTTTTTCTCGACACTGGCTAGTTCATGCTCCAAAAACTTACTCGCCCGTAATTTCCCGATCCTCTGTTCAGTCACGTGCAGAAATTTGTTGGGTAGTCCCCAGATGCACCCATATCTCTATAGGGATTTGTCAGGGACACCGCACATAGGGATGCCCTCATTGGCATCCTGTTGAGTTCTGCACCGTTCCTCGATGAAAAATATGTTTTTCGACTCGAATTGAAACATAATCTGCACGCTTCGTGAGAGTTTACCCGTGTAGTGATATTATCTCAAAGTGCAGTACAATAAATATCAAATGATGATTACAGTGGATTTTCAGTGATGTGATTCAAATCGATTTTAATATAGACATTTTAAAGGGAAATGCGGAAAAATTTGATTTTCATGATTTTTTTTAAAGGAAATATTTCTTCACCATTTTTGAGACTTAGGCAAAAGTATTTTATTACTACTTTTGGCTGTTACGTGGTATTTTTGTTTTATTAAGCTATGAAAATGACGTCGGTATGGCACGGTCTTCTAAACTGCATTTTCAAAACTGGCGTGACTATAGCTAAAAAACTAAGCGACCGATTCCGATGACATTAGGTATAAGGTTTTCTAATCTGATCGTCTAAAACATGATCCTAAATGTTTTTGAAAACTAAAACAAAACGTTTTTTTTTATTGCAAAATGTAGCCATTTTTATTCGGAAAATTCAATTTTTTTGTCTCACAGTGTACCATTTAATCGATTTTCGACATTTCTCACTTTTTTTGGTTCATATTCTGGGTATGAGTGTTAATGAAAGAAAAATCTCCGTTGACCTTTCGTCGGATTAATCCCGCCGACGCTACGTGTCACGCCGTCCGCCAACAACCGCTGCAACCCGTTTAGAAGACCGTGCCATACCTCCGCCATTTGTAAATATCAATAACAAAAAAACACCATGTAACAGCCAAAAGTAGTAATAAAACGTACCCCAAGTCTGAAAAATGGTGAAGAAATCTTTCCTTATCAAAAAGAAATCATGAAAGTCACCAATTTTTTCTTCGCTTTAAGGTATCTTCTCCCATACGATTTATACTTTCTTATACTTATTTTGCATATCTAGTATATATTTTGTTTAGGAAAGGCAACGTACAGAATTCGTCGGTCTCCATCAACAATCGGTACGGATTCTGTTCGATAATGTGGCAATCTTTTACGATTCAAATTGGATTTGTCAATTGGATTCCAATAGCGAACTTCGATTACACTGCAAAAACAAATGTGTAGTTTTTACAGACTTTCGGTGTGTAAATGGCTGTAGACACTTTTTTACACGTTTTAACGTGTGTGAAAAATAACGGTGTAAAAATAACACGGATAGATGCGTTCAAACAATACACTTAAAACGTGTAAAATGTGTCTGGAGCCATTTACACACTCAAAGTGTGTAAAAACAACACACTTATTTTTGCATTACTGTATATCCATGGGATGCGTCGGAATAATAAATTAAATAACAAAAGCTTTGGTAAAACTATAGAATCACGGCTTCAGCCCAAAATCGGTCCAATTTTTTTTTGGGCTATTGTTATGAATAAAAAACGATGTTATATGTTGAATTAAGGTGAGGGAAGCCCTGATATGAAAAAAAAAACGTTAAAAAGTGTCATTACGTCGCACATGAGTTCCATTGATATACTAATATTTCGAAGTTCGTTCAAAATATACTTAGCTTTTCACTCTGTTTACCTTACCTTGTTTATGTTTCATCAATTCACTTTGCTACGTCCGAGTATTATATGTATACGCGCGCGCGTGTGTGTGTGTGTGTGTGTGTGTGTGTACGCAGGACAAAATAGCGAATTATAGACACTCTCTCACATATGCACACACATGCGCGCGCGCGCGCACACACACACATGCACACACACACACACACACGCACGCACGCACGCACGCGCACGCACGCACGCACGCGCACGCACGCACGCGCACGCACGCACGCGCACGCACGCGCACACACGCACACACACGCACGCACACCCACACGCGCACACACACATACACATACACACACACACACACACACACACACACACACACACACACACACGCACGCACGCACGCACACACACACACACACACACACACACACACACACACACACACGCACGCACGCACGCACGCGCACACACACGCACACACACGCACGCACACCCACACGCATGCATGCATGCGCGCGAACGCACACGAATGCATATACGCACACACACATACATGCACACGCATACACACACATACAAACACACACACGCACGCGCGCACACACACACGCACACGCACGCACACACACACGCGCACACACACACGCACACGCACGCACGCGCGTGCGCGCGCACACACACACACGCACGCACGCGCGTGCGCGCGCACACACACACACACACACACACACACACACACACGCATGCAGGCGCATGCGCGCGAACACACACGAATGCATATACGCACACACACATACATGCATACGCATACACACACACACACACACACACACACACACACACACACACACACACACACGCACGCACACACACGCACGCACGCACGCATGCACGAACGTACACACACACGCATGCATGCATGCGCGCGAACGCACACGAATGCATATACGCACACACACATACATGCACACGCATACACACACATACACACACACACACGCACGCGCGCGCGCGCACACACACACACACACACGCACGCACGCACGCACGCACGCACGCACGCACGCACGCACGCACGCATGCACGAACGTACACACACACGCATGCATGCATGCGCGCGAACGCACACGAATGTATATACGCACACACACACATACATGCACACGCATACACACACATACACACACACACACGCACGCGCGCGCACGCACGCACGTACGCACGCACGCACGCACGTACGCACGCACGCACCTATACAGTGATTGATAATTACACAGCTAGATTAAAAGAAAAAGGTTGAAAACAAAAAAATCATGTTACGTATTTCTTTTTTACCCTCTACCGTAATGACACTTTTTAACGTCTTTTTTTCATATTACGGCTTCCCCCATCTTAATTCAACATGTAACATCGTTTTTTATCCATAAAAATACCTTAAACAAATTTTGGGCTGGAGCCGTGATTCTATAGTTTTACCAAAGCGTTTTATCGTCAAAATATATGCATTTTTGCTGAACTGAACTCAACAGTACTTATGAATTACTCTGTAGTATGTACGAGAGGTGTCACTATTTTTCGTGTCTTCGCATAGGCTAGGTTCTCATACAGCTTCACGATGACGGTCGCTTTTTTGCTTGTAGGTGATGGCCTCGAAACAAAAATACGTCGCTGAAGATTCAACGCAGCTATCGAGATTTTGGAAAATAGATTCCGATTTCAGGTTCTTCCACGTGACAAACTCAAAAATGATCTATAAATGAAACAAAATTTAAGACTTAATGTGGTCTTCAATTGACCGGTTAATCAATCGATGTCAAATCAACTAATGAGTTTCACGTGATGCCGTAACCAAGGTGATTGTTAAAACATATAATCAATAACTCACAATTAACACACTCGAACTGTGTTGCTTTTTCCCGTGTTATTTTTGCTCGTGTGTTGCTATCAACGTGTATTGTTTAGTCCAATGTATGTAAATATGCGTCTTGTATGTTGATTCTACACGCTTCACGTGTGTTCGAACAAGCGTGTTATTGATGGGTACAGCTACGAGCGTGTGTAATAATTTAATGCGTAAAAATTGCGCGCGCTCGCGTGTAATTTCAATGCATTATGCGTGTAACTGTAACGCATTACGTGGTACCATATGCATGCGTGTGTAGAATCAACATGGCAACGCGTGTCTAGCCTTTATGTTTTGTCATTTCTACATACTTTGAACGCACGTCAAACATGCCTGCTTTTTGCAGTGTAAAAGCCAGTGTACGAGCGCGGCGTTTTGGTGTAGGCGTCCAATATGATGACCCATTGGATCCCTCTCCGAAAGTGGGAACAGGTATGGAAATTCAATTGGAACCCTACGACAATTTCTCCACGTCATCATCTGCTCCATCTTGACAGGAATGTAAAGAATAAGAATTAGTTCTGGTCTTTAAAACCCTTCATTACATCTTTGTTCCCCAATCAGGCTGATTGGAAGCGATTTCCTATTGGCTCTTACGCTCATCGTTCTTAATGAACCACGTCGCAGAATGGCACCGTGCCTTTACCGCAGCCGCCACAAAATAAAGGTTTACGCGATTTTACACGGTCCGATTCCGTGCTAACGATTCTCCCGGCGATCTGAACCCGGCACGTGAACGAGAAAAAAGCATGCAATCAACTTCTCGATACGGATTAGACGTCCGCGATCTTTTATCTATCGACAGTTCATCAGGATTCGCGAGGACAACAAAATTCATCTCTCGAGTCTTTCCTGGATCGAGCGACGAATTCATCGCGTCCTACCGGGATGTAGGTTGCTGCTGTGACCGATGCCGAGAAAAGAGAGAATTCATGAGGTTTTGCGGTGTCAGATCGGCGTGTACAATGAGGACGTCGGGCGTGACGCCCACCTGTCCCCTCGACGCAGCCTACGAGAAGTTCGCGTTCACTTCGATACTTTCCAGACTTTCTGGATGTTTACTACGCGTATGTGCGTCCATTTGAAATATGGCGTCCGTAGCCACCGGAACGCGGCTCTTCAGCGTTTCGCGAGCCTGCTGTCTTCAATATTCTTTGTCCCAAGTGCGTCTGTTTCCTGCTGAATACAAATTTGTTTTCCAACGGGAGCGGCTCCCCGTCTCGACACCCACCAATGATATTGTCTTGTAGCTGCGTTTGCATGTACGTCAGAAATTCGATCTAACATCCTCCGTGATGTTTTCTCTCAATAGAGCGAGGAGCCAAAAAAAAGGAAAAATCGCAACTCTAATGTAATGAATTCAGGTATAGGCCTTCTCGCCCGTTACCGGGTCCGCATTGCGGAGAAAAAGTATTTTCCCTCTCTGATATTATCCTTGACCAATCGGCCCGAGGATCTCTCGCTTTGCAAAAGCAGGCGTCGGGCTCCGTACGTATATTCGTGTGGGCTATATGTGCAAAGCACGCGACGCAGTGGTACACGTTGAGCCCTGGCATGTTTTATACGTCGTAGAAGCCAGTTCGCTCGTGTGTACGAAGTACACGGTCGTTTGCGAAGAGTCTCGAGAAACGGCGAAGTTTACCATCAGCGGGATTTTTTCATCTAGTATTATACAGCAACGTGTGCGCCACGGTGTACTACTCGAGTAACAAGGTACCAGGAACACAACGCTATCTTCATCCTGTTGCACCACCATCGGCGCTTCGCGCGATAGGGCAATACGATAAATGGGTTTTTCGGCTCCGATCCGGTAACCATCGCTTGAAAAATCATCTTGCAGGCACAGCTGGGAAAGGGAGAACCAAGGGAGGACGGATATCGATATGTGGAGGGGTAGTGGCGAGATGATTTTCTATGTCAGGCTACATTGAGAAAAAAAAACCAATTGAATCGAAAACAATATATTGGTTGATTCAAATGAATATCTGATCGCGGAGTGTCACCGATGTATGAGATTGTTACAATGCTATATTCGAAAATGTCATTGATTGAAATAACATATTATTTTATTTGAAAATCTCTTCTGTTCTCTGAATATCTACATTATCGTTCAAATAAAATTATATTCTATTTAAATCATTCTACATACAATCCGTAGATGTATGGGTGAAATAATTACGCGGTTGCTACATTTTTTATTTGGTACAAAAATATAATCAACAGAATTAATTATTTCTTTACTATAACGAAACGAATATGCAATGGGACGTAAGTTGTTCAATTTGTTTTAAATCTTAAATAAAAAGTGAGCATTAAAATGATCATTCACGATAATAGTGGAGAGAATATCAGATATCCAATGGAATATCCATGTAGAGAATGTCAGATATTCAACTGATACGAACAGATACTACACTTTGATCTTAGCCACAGGCCAAGAAGCGATACTCTTTAGTTTTTCCAGCGTTTAAGGGGTTACCCCCACTTGCGATTTTGAAAAAATCGATTTTTTATTGCATTTTTTTGAAGTACAAGTATCTGAGAATATGTCCTGAAAATTTCAACTCGATCCGAACAAAATTGACTGAGATATGAGCGTTGAAAGAGAAGAATCCGTTGTGCAAACGACCGGCTAATTGAAACTTTAAACGCGTTTTTCTCAAAATGGCATTTCTGAAGTCGGTGACCAAGATTACTCGAACACTAATGAACCGATCTTCTTGAAATTTTGCAGGCTTATTTAATAGATAAAAATGTAGTCTTTAATCGTTCGATTTTTTTTTCGAAAAAAATGGCCGTTTTATAGCAAAAAAACGGCCGTTTTTTTTTCGTTAAAATCGAACCATTAACTTTGACTGTCCGCCATTTTGTGAAAAATGAATATTTTTTAAAATCCTTCGATTAAAGACTAGTTTATACTTATATTTGACTAAATCCATCCGCATTTTTTTTTTCAGATGATCCACTTTGCCGCAATGTTGGTCACCGCAAACCGTGTATATAAAAACATTATTTCATTGACGGCTATTTCCCACTAAACAATGTAATATTTTTCAATAAAAAAATTACTGAAAGTTCTTCAAGATGGGTTTTTTAAGATGGTATATTGATCGATTAAAAAAGTTTTGTAGTTTTCTTTAAAAAAATTCATGAAAAAGGCCTTTTTTGCGCTACAAGTGGGGGAAACGCCTTAAGTACATTTTCGGTTCGCGCTACGCTTACGAGAAACGAGCGCGCGTGCGGCTTCTAGCGGTTACTCCGAGAACTACGGGTTTCCTCACACCTATAATTTCGGCGGCGCTCGGCCATGATTTGGTTGAATTTCTTCAACCAAATGCGCAAGAAACAATTTTTATTTTCGCATAATTTTTTTACCAATTCAGACATTTGCTAAATATTTTTTAATGAAAATAAAATATTAATATTCTAACGAATAATGTACTTGAAAATCAATATCGGATATGGTGAAAAAAATAAAATAACATATTTACTCAATAGAAATGTTATATTAATGAAACGAGCGAAATTCAATTTTTCTTGTGTACTCGAATCAACAATATTTATGTTATGAATTGAAACGCTTTTTTTATTCGTTGCAGGAAATGTATTCAAAACTATATAATTTGTTCGTGATAATTTTTTTGTTAGATTCAATAATATATTGTTCTCGGCTAACAATATATCTGTTGAATGAAAAAAAAATTCAATTTTATCATTTTATTAAAGTCAATAGCGGTTTGTTTGGACTAATAAATCCGATTATTTGCACCAACAATTTTCCAATTGAATCAACGAAATTTCATTCAATACCACCAATGATATTGGATCAATGATTTTTTTTCTCAGTGTACCGATTCAGGTATTTATCGAACTTCGGACTCGATTATGAACTTCCGGAAGCTTGAAGGTGGCGATGAACGGAACGCTGCCAACATGACTCATGGTTGTCAATACTTTTTTAAATTTATTAAGGCGGGAGCCTTAATTAGGAGGTTCGAAAAATCGTTTTTTTATTGCTTAAATCGATAGATAAACTATCCAAGAATATGATTAGAAAGTTACAGAGGCCAATGGTAAATATTTTCGAAGATACAAGGCGAGAAGCAGAGAAGCGATTGATATTTGATATTGATATTTCCTCCTATTGGACACTTTGAAGCGCGTTTTCTCCAGTTTTCATTTTCACGATTTTTCCAAATCGGCGGCCTTGATAGTAAAAACACTAAACGTCCTATTGAATCAAACCAAAGTTTTTTTCCTCAGTTTGAAAATCTCTTTTAAGTGAATTAAAAAAATAGTTGAAAAAGTATTTTTAAATCATTTTCATAGCACGTTAAAGTTTTTTTTAACACATTTTTTTTCAAAACTGAGAAAAGTTATCATTTCACGATTTTTTCAGCTTTTTCTTAATTCACCCAGAAGAAAAATATATAACAATTCAACATTTTATTGGTTTATTTGGTTCAGTCGAGAATTACGAGCTGCATCTGTTCTGCCGATTGGGGACTGCAGTGGCAAGACGCACATGGAAATAAATCTGTCATAAATCATAAAGGGCTGATAAAACTGTAGTCATTTATTGTTTCATGTTGACATTGTTTTTATACATTTCAAATACACATGAAAAGATACCTCAATGTTTACTGGGCTTACTTGTTTTTTTCCCTTCGAAAAAAATCCCGAAAAAAAAAACACTTTTTTGGACCCTCTAATTCAGGCTCCCGCCTTAAGGCAGTTCTGTGGAGAATGTCCATTTTTTAATTAACTGCTGCATTATTTTTATGGATCCAATAGGATTACTAAACTCCGAATTGTACCAAAGAAATGTCAGATTTTCTGCTATTGAGCAATTGGGAAAATAAATATTCGCGGTACAATTTTGATCGCCACATAAAGATGTGCGGTAACAATTTTTTTCGAGACCCTATTTTTCCAATTAGTGGTTTATTTACCCTCAATAAACGAAGAGATGTTAATCTATTAATAAAGACCATATTTTTGAAATTCACGTACGCATATATCGTTTTCTTGGTATCGATCAAATGCCGGTTGAAAACGTCGTTAAATAATGGGTTGATAAAAGAACGAGAATTTTTTTCTTCTTAAAATTCCCCTATGCAGTAGTTGCAATAAGGTGAAACAAGGCGCCTGTTAAAATATGGGCCTTCAATATTAATATTTAGAGGTGCCTCATCACGATTTTCTATTTCCAATGCTAATAACATGGGGAAAACTTTGCTTGCTACTTTTAAATGTTATAACTTGCCAACGTGTAAACGCACACCAATTCCCAAAACACAATTTTGTAGGGAATTGAACGCTGTATAAAACATGTTTCTTTCCGTTTTTTGGTAAATCTACTCTTCGGAAAGTTAGTCAAGGTTAAAATTGAACTGATAATAAATTTCAAGATTTTTTTTATCACTTCGCCGGGCAAAGTATCAAAGTGATCACAAAATGTTATAGGACCTTTTTTGTAGATCATTTCATTTTCTATGATATCGGGTGATTAAATAATTTTTAAAATTGATAGTTAACAGCTTTACAAATTCATTTTATGGAGAAAAGTTGCTACTTCTGTGAAATTAATTATTTTATTAACCAAACATATAAACAAAGAGACGCAAATTTTGATAGTTACTTTTTAATATTTACTGTTGATGAAAATGGTTAAACACATGAGTATATTTTTTCTTTTTATTTATTTTTTCTTCCTAAAGCAATACATTATTAAATTTCAAATATAAAGTTTATGAAGAAAAAATTTAATTACACTTTCGTGCTGTAAATAATCAATAAACAGTAATTTAATGAAAATTGGATTCCTTTTATTTTGATTTTTTGGTTTATAACAGTTAATTGCACGGGAATAGCAACTTTTCTTCAAAAAAATGAATTTGTAAAGCCGTTCACTATTAAAATATAAAAATAAATTATTCAATGATATAATTTCATAGAAAGTAAAACAATCTACACAAAGGTCCTATGATATTTAATGATAAGTCTGATAGTTACGCCTGAAAAGTGAACAAATTTGGCAATTTACTATAAATTCAACTTCGACCTTGAATAACTTTTGAAAGATTAGATTTATCATGAAACGATAGGAGACCGTTTTTGAAGAGCGTGCAATACCCTCCAAAAAACGTTCTAAACATTACAAAAGTCCTAAGCATTACATTACATTACACATACCCGTTGGTGAGTTATTCATTCAAAAGTAACAAGCAAAGTTTTCGGGGCCGTGTTGAAATTCCGAACTTTGAATGCTCCGAAAGTTTAAAATTCCGAATTTGAATGTTCCGAAATTCAAGATGGGGCCGGGTTGAAATTCCGAACTTTGAATAGTCAGAACGCTCAAAACCCCGAAAGATGAAAAACTCCGAAAAATCTGAACACCGTCAAAATAATTCGACTATGGAAGTTTTAAAAGTTTCAAAATGTTCAATAAATCGACGAATTATTTCAACAATTTTTTGTTATTAAGAAGTGATTTTGCGTCAATTTTGAAATTTGTCTAGACAATGTTATACGTTCTACATCATTTACAGTCAACTGTGTAGACTTTCTCTGGCATGATCTTGACATGAGGGCCGGGTTGAAATTACGAACTTTGAATGCGCCGACGGTTTAAAATTCATAATTTTAATGTTCCGAAATTACAAGGTTCGTCCAGATTATGCCAGCGAAAGTCTACACAGTTGACTGTAAATTATGTATAACGTATACCATTCTCTAGGCAAATTTAAAAATTGACGTAAAATTACTTCACAATAAATATTAAAAAATTTGAAACAATTCGTCGATTTATTGAAAATTTTGAAACTTTTAAAACTTCTATAGCCGAATTATTTTGACGGTGTTCAGATTTTCGTGTAACATTCATTCGGAGTTCTGGTCTTTCGGGGTAGTATATTTTCGGAGTTTTGAGCGTTCTGATCATTCAAAGTTCGGAATTTCAACCCGGCCCCAAGTTTTCTCCATGTTATCCGCATGGGAAATAGAAAATCGCGACGAGGAACCTCTAAATATTAACATCAAGTGCTCATATTTCAACACGCGCCTTATTCCACCTTGCTGCAACTATTATACTGAACAGGGAAATCTGAAGAAGAAAATTCTCGTTTTTTCTAACCACCCTATTAAACAATTGATATTATCCACATATTTACACATTCATCATCACCGGCAAGTGTTACAAACGTGCGAGCAAAAATTTGCGAGCGACTGCAGGTCGCCGATTTGACCGGTTGGTAGGATTAGCCGCCAGTTGCCGCCGCATTGCTGGCGCAGCGCCCTGACCTCAAAACACCGGGTACAGATCGATAGAAAACTTCCGTCCTCCATTTCTACAACCCCTCCGGCTCTGGCTTGCCACGGTACACCACGTGTACATCTACGTTGGTAAATGCCACTGGGAGTCAGCCTAGACCAATGATTGGCCAGTCCAAGCACCTACGACGAAACGGCGATCATTGGCACACCGCAGTCTTGTATTTTCTGGCACGTTGTTGTTGCTTTGATCTTTTAAGGGGTTAACCAGTGTGAACGCTGAAAATTCCTGAGATTTTCGGGAATTTTTTGGACGAAAAGTCCTCAATTAAATGTTTCGGAAAATTAAGAATATATTTGGCTATATTTGTCCTACATTACATAATTTTTTCATGGAAAAATATTGAGATCCACGCGACTTATGCGCTGCCTTCGGAGGCGCCAAAAAAAAGTTCCTCCACTTCTGACGTGATTTCGGCCGATTGAGTAGCTGAAACCGAAAGAGGAAAAAATGTCTTTAAACTGGAAGGTATTTCCTGTACAATAACGTAGGATTTCCGAAAAATATCAAAATATAACAGAATGGCGTAGTTATGAAAAAAGTCTGTTTTCTTGCTTATAAAATGGTCGTTTTTTTCAATGCCAAATCGTCAATTTTCATCCAATCAAAAATATCCTACTTCATTGTAGAATAAATATATTCAAGAGTACTCAGTTCAAATTTCAAGTCAATCGGATAATTGCTCTTTGAGTTACAATGTCAGCAAATTTGAAAAATCTCATTTCGGGAAAAACGCGTTTAAAGATTTAACCATCGATTTTTGCAAGATAAAATGATATGGATATAAAAGATGTAAATGATAATGATATTCTTGAAAGTATAAATTGTCGAAAAAGGCAAAAAAAATCGATATTTTGAAAGTGTCACACTGATTAAAGATCGAACGAAAAGACTGATCGACGGATCACCTATGAATGGCCAGCAAGCGCATGGATAAAGAGCATTTGCCACATTGCACAATACATTTGACATGAAAGCCGTTCATGGCAAAACCCTGCCCTGCAATTCTACGCCTGTTATGCGAGTCGGGCGATGCGGTGCCGGTGTGTCTTAGGTACTTCCTCGCCAATGCGAGTCGCGCACGCGATCCCGAGTGAAACGATCGTCCACGGAAACGGATAGTATCGTCAAAAGGTGCTTCAAAAAAGGCCTCGTGAAAATGTTGGGTAGAACGTTATTAATTTTTTCATTTCGTAGGGGGTTCGGCCATGAGTGTAAAACTCAGTTTCCGGGATGTTAAGGGTGTAAGAACGGCCGTTATCTTGAAATTAAGGGTGAATTAGTTTTTTCGATTTATCTCCATAACCGTGAGGCTGACAAAAATTTTGCAGAGAGCTTTTTTGTAGTTGATACAATTATCCATAACTTTTTCGTATAACTTTTTGCGCTGATGTCAATAATAAAAAAGTTATAAACAAAAAACGATGAAAAATTAGAGAAAAAAACTTTGAGGCAACCTTATTGATTAGTTGGAAATCTGACCATAAAAATGCTTCTTACCTTTTTTATAGAGCATTTTGTTATAAACAAGTTAACCTATTTTTTTATTCGGTTTGTTTTTATTGATTTTTCAGCGTTGTTAAGGGAGGTAGTGGAAGGTGAATAGGTTACGTTGCTATTAAAAAAATTGTTAATAATTTTATTTCGAGCCGTAGTTTTTGTTTTATTATATTGTTAAGTTTTCCAATGATTTTTTGAAATTATCAATCATCACTCTCAAATCTCATTTGTTTTGATGGGCCGGGTTTTTTGAATTTATCTCCATAACCGTGAGGCCGACAAAAATGTTGTAGGGAGGTTTTTTGTAGTTGATACAATTCTCCATAAGTTTTATTGATAACATATTGCGTTAATATTCACAATAAAAAAGTTATAAATATTTTTTTTTTAATTTTAGCGCAAAAAGTTATTGATAAAAGTTATGGAGAATTGTA
Organism: Ophion obscuratus; assembly: GCA_964007375.1. Lineage (NCBI taxonomy): Eukaryota > Metazoa > Arthropoda > Insecta > Hymenoptera > Ichneumonidae > Ophion > Ophion obscuratus. The sequence goes on from OZ023312.1 coordinate 47,865,077, forward strand.
TCAACTAAAGCCCTTCAAAACAAATGAGATTTGAGAGTGATGATGATTGATAATTTCGAAATAATCATCGAAAAACATAACAATATAATAAGAAAAGAAACTACTGCTCGAAATAGAATTATTAACAGTTTTTCGTAATACCGACCTAACCTACTCACATTCCACTACCTCCCTCCGCAACGCTGAAAAATCAATAAAAACAAACAGATTTAAAAAAATAAGTTCAATTGTTTATAACAAAATGCTACATAAAAAAGGTAAGCAGCATTTTTATTGTCAGATTTCAAATTAATTAATAATCTTGCCTCAAAGTTTTTTATCCCCTAATTTTTCATCTTTTTTTGCTTATAACTTTTTTATTATTGACATTAGCGGAAAAAGTTGTTCACGAAAGTTATGGATAATTGTATCAACTGCAAAAAAGCTCTCTACAACATTTTCGTCAGCCTCACGGTTATAGAGATAAATCGAAAAAACTAATCACACCCTTAATTTAAAGATGGCGGCCGTTCTACCATCCCTAACGTCCCGGAAACTGAGTTTCACACTCATGGCCGACCCTCCCCCCCCCCCCACGAAATGAAAAAGAAAAATATCGTTCTACCCAAAATTTTCAACAATATCACTATTTGACCGTATATCAGTTTTTTGCATCGGCTGGTCTCGAGCGGTCTTTTTCTTTCTTTTCCATTTCAATGACGAACGGACGTTGGGTATCGAGCGATCGGGCATGGAAACGTCGGAAGTTCACTTTCGTCGCCCGGTAGCGCGAGAGTCTCTGCAGTACCGTGCGGCACTTCCGCTTTCTCTTTTCGCCAGCACGATTTTCCCGCGGAACGATCTGGTCCGATACTCGCGCGATCTCGATCGGCTAAACGATCTCGCAGAATAAGCCATTTGCAGAATGGCAAGTGACGACGAGATTGGCAAAAATTTACATTAGTCGAATGATCGTCGATATTTTTTTGGGAGTAACGCAATTTGGGAAGTATGGCGTGGCGATTTGTTTTTTTTTGTTGACATTTCCGTACTGATCGTTCGTTTCGTTGGCCTTTTATCTCTCCCCTTTTTAGTTATTATTCGTGACCGCCAGACGACACTGCGATATATCCAATATCCACGTGTATACGTGGATAATGGAAACGGAGATGGAAGGCTAATGCGGTTGGCATTTAAATGACGAGGGACACGACACGAAAGAATTGAGGGGCGAAGCAGCGAAACGCGACGAAGCCCTTTCCGGTCTGCTCTTCCTCCTTTTCTCTCTCCCTCTCGCTCTCCTTATTCCCTCTGAGGGACCGTTGCACGCTGAACCTGTAATTTGTAACCTTCGAATAGTGCCCTCGTTTTGTTCCGTTTCTCATATTTTTTTTCGGTCTCCTTTTTCAGCTGCAAATTCAGTCGCGGGCGCACGTCTGCTGCTGGATTTTTTCAAAGGACGAACTCGCTTACTGTCCTCGGGGGGAAAAAAAATTCATGCGTTAATATTACGAATGCTGAGCAGGAACTTTACAGCGAGAGAAGCATTGACGGGAACATCGAGGTAGGGCGGAGAAATTTGATGTGTGTAACGCTTTCTTGTCGAGCAAAAAAAAATAATGCTCCTTGGTATCGTTAGTTGAGCAATCTCGAATGTCATTACGAAGCATTTGATAGAATTGTCGGTAATTCCCGGTGTCGAAAAAAATGCACTCTATAATATATATATATATATATATATTAAAGTGTGCGGAAAAAAAGTCGATACTTTTTTTTTCGGTTGCATCCGCCAAAAAAGGTGAATTAAGGTAAAAAATAAAGAATCCTCGAAGGAGAGCTCAAAAAAAAAATTATTTCGAATGGTGCATTGCATTTGAATATTTTCCATAAGAATAACCCAGGAAAATATTGGGATTTCTGAATGTGGTAGTGCAACTCGTCAGGAAAAAATCACACAAAGATGTCATTAACATATTCTCATGGAGAATCGAATTTCAAACAAAAAAGTTTTTACGAAAAATTAGCTCAGAACAACCGTTCAAGTAGAATCGCTGTCTGAAATTGAATTAATAGAAAAAAAAAAATAATTCGAAAGGCTGTAAAAATTGAATTTTTGGCTTTACGAAAAAACTTTTTGGGGTTTTTTTTGTAGAGAATGTTCTGCTCTAACATACAATTTGCATGGAATCGTTCTCAAAATATTTCTCTGATACAAAGAAGAATCAAGTACAACAAGAAATATAAAAGAAACGACGCCCATCATTGATCGTGTTTCGAAAAGTTTTATTCAATTAATTTGGTTTAATAAGATAAAATAATTTGTTTTTACATTATAATGCTTGATAATCATCGGTCCTTTTCTTAAGAGTCTGCTTGTTGCAATTGGGGTATTTCTGTCGATGGTTTTGCACTACGCCCAATAAATATTGTAGCTACTCTTCGTTTTTTATTAATGAACCGTTATATGCTTCTATCAAAGTGACACGACGTTCGGCTAGGTTATTAACGACTTTTGGGTTAAAAAAATCTAAGCAACTCAAATAAGTGGCTTTTTCCGGCCATAATTAAATATTTACTCTCAAAAAATCATGAGGTAAATTGAATTGCTGGAAAAGAAATAACGGTTCTTGAGTGACGAAATCGCTTATGTCTTTTTTCAGCACCATTTCCCAATCATTTTTTTTTAAACAATTACTCACTCGGAAGGATTTTTGGATTTTTCTCGAGATTGCAGAGCTTGTACCATTTTTGCCTTCACACTTATCGGCATAGCATTGTCAAAAAACGACAAAGCAACAATTTTCTCGTTAAAGTACCACAAGTGACTAGCTAATTTTTTCGAGGCAGCCTCCCCTACTTCAGGATTCACTTCGCAATAACGAATGAAATTTTGTAGCAGTGACAGATCTTGATTTGGGGCCAAAATGAGGGGGAAAATGTCGCGGTTTCCCGTTCGTGGCGCTAGTGTGAAGCTTGTAATTTTGCACTACGAGCTACCACATGCTGCCCCCAGGTAGCAGCGTGTGCTATGGCGCGCACGTCGCTTAAATAAAAAATTTCATTTCAGACAGTGATACCACTTGAACGGTTGTTCTAAGCTAATTGTTCGTAGGAGCTTTTTTAATAGGGAATTCCATTCTCTATCAGAATATCTTAATTACATTTTTGTGAGATTTTTTTCTGAAGAGTTTTACTACGATGTTCAGAAGTGCCTATATTTTCCTGTGTTATTCTTATGGAAAGTATTCAAATGCAATGCGCCGTTCGAAATAATTTTTTTTTGAGCTCTCGTTCGAGGATTCTTCTTTTTTTACCTTAATTAACCTTTTTTCGGTGGAAAATATATATATATATATACATATATATATATACATATATATATATATATATATATATATATATATATAAAAATTCACCCGTTCGAATTTTATGCAACGTCAAAGTTAAATCCATGATAAATTTAATGATTTTGTGAGATTTTTGGACTTTTCGCCGAAATTATTGCTTTTTTTGTTTTTTTTTTCTGATTCATTTTAGAAAGTATTGTATCCGTTTCAAATTACTCCCCAGATAGTTTCTAAGATGCTTAATAGAATTAAATTCATTGTTATTTAAAAGTACATTAGTAAAAAATCTATTCTCAAACTGAATTCAATTGCCCATAGCATGATGAATAAATATCTAGGGAATAGTTGAAAAAGGAAGCAATACTTTTCAAGATGAATCAGAAAAAAGAACATAAAAATCAATAATTTAGTCACAAAAGTCTAAAAATCGCAGAAAATCATGAAATTTATCATCAATGCAACTTTAATGTTGAATAAAATTTGAACGAGTGAATTAATCGTATGAAGGCTGAAAACCTTTTTTGTAGAGCGTTAAATTTTCTATGAAAAATGTTTTTGGACGTTTCCGTGTGTTTACCCGTAGACGAGTTATAAAGCTAAGGAAGCGGCAAACAAAACTCTTACCATGTTAAATGAATGGGAAATAGAAAATCGCGGTGAGGGACTTCTACATATTAATAACAAGGGCTCAAATTTGGTCAGCACTCATTTTTTCATTCTCAACATTTAAAAAAAAAAATCAATATTTTTTGGGCCAGTGTATATATATATATATATACATATATATATCGATATATATACATATATATATACATATATATATCGATTTGATTGGAATAGAGTGCATTTTTTTTCGACGCTGACTATATATAAGATGTTTGGACGCCACAAAAAATCAGTTGCAATATGTGGCCCACATTCAGCTATGTACATTGCTAATAGGGGGCTCATTCTGCATTCACGGACATACTCAAGCCGGGAGGAAAAATCTCGAATGGTAAGAGAGAGAGATCGAACGGGGGAGTATCTCGAGATTTTGCCAGTACGAATCTCGCCTCGATCTCGACGTTCCGCTGGACCATTCGTGTCGGATGGTAATTACGCGTCGATCGTTTTACGCTAACTTTGTAAACTACCATTGGCAAGAGATACGTACGGAACCTTCGAGGTGAAATCGTCGGACCTCTGACCCTCGACTAGAGCAATCTGATAGACGATTTTTCAACCTTGACAAGCCCGCTGTTTAATGTTTTCACGGAGTTGCTTGTTGTTCACGAAATATTTCAAATACGCAACTGATAAGCTACTTAACGCATAATGTAGTAAATGTTTTTTTTTTTAGTCCTTACGGCAGTATTGTTGTCTACAGCCTCGTTTTCGGGGTGATTTTTACGACGGAATAACCTTTAAAGTGTTCGAGTTTTCTTTCTGATTTTTTTTTACACATGTTCATTGATTCTTCAAGAAGATGTACAAATAAAAATGTTTATAAATGTATAATTATGTACTTTTGGTCATTTGTTTACAACGGTGCGAAAAAAAACATTCTTAATCTGTATGAGTTTGTGATTATTGGTACAAGCGGAAGCAAAAAAATGTTATAAAATAGTGGTATGCGAAACTCTGATTATCAATTTTTCCTATTTTGCTGACCATTCTGCGGGTTATAAAAATGAAAAACAAAATATTTTGACGGAATTCTATGCTGCCGACGTTGAAACAGTTTACTGAAGGTGCATGTCGAATCGGCCAATGGGTTGAAAATATGAAGAGTACGAGCATACTCCTCATAATTGCTATAACTCGGAAAATTTTATGAATATCATTAATCCTCCGCGGGGTTACACGGGGTCCAGGGGACCTCACGCCTGGTCTGCTCACGGGTTGGTCTGCCTTGTGAAGGTGCTTTGGAATGTCCTTCGTAAGTGCCGATTGGGACCGGATGATTCGTGACAGCAGTTTCGCCGTGGTAGTCGTTACGAAAAAAAAATCGGGCGGGCGCTTGGGTCGTTTTGACCCCCATGTGACCTGCACGTGTATTTTTTTTCTTAAAAACTGGATATTTTGTAATTTTATTATTTATGATGTAAGTATGAATATGAAAACCGTAAAATATGTTTACAATACTACCTGGAAAACCATAAAAGCGTTTAGAATGTGCGACAAGCAGAGAGTTTTCATCTGTATCGACGGTGGGGGACCAACTTAATTTATTTACGATTTTTCAATACTTTGTATTTATTATGTATATAAATAACTATTATATATATATAATAGTTATATATATATATATATATATATATATATATACATATATATATATATCTTTCATATATATTGTGTTTACACTATGATCTCATAATTTTGTATCCGCTGCTGCGAATAAATTGCTCATTTTTCACGATTATCTTTCTTTTTGCTCCCAAATGAGCCCGATTCGAATGTGCAAATAACTACCTTTTTTTAATCGCCCACTATGAAGCTTTTGTTCCCTTAAAGTATCACATCCTAAGAGTGTCACCCTAAATCCTATTTTTTATTTTTTTTATAATCGCAAGAGTTATGATTTTTGAAGTAAAAATGGCTTTTTTCGCGCACTGATCCCTTCCCGGTTTTATCACGCCATTTTAAATGTCAATTACAATATTATACTTAGATTGCCACATTCTAGAAGGTTCCAACTAACACTCTGAATTTTGATAAGCCATTCCGAACAATAGAATCAACGCGGCAATCGTTTAAACATAACTGGGGTCACACGGGTCCCATAAACGGTTTTCACAGACTTATTTCAAGAAGGTCTGTACAATATTAAAATTGAAAAAAAAAACGTTTTTTTCCAAATTTCTGTGACCATCAATATTACGCTTGGAAATGTTCCTTGAAATATTTCGCCTGAAAATATTTTTAAAATAATCCTAAAAAAATGCGTTACTATTTATTCGAACAAATAAAAATTGGGTCGATTATAACATAAAAAGTAATAACATAACTTCCTAAATAATAATGTAAAACTCTTGATACGAACGCTTGAATTCTTTTAGTGCGTTCAAGGATCAATTGTATGTAATAAATATATATCCGAAATATTTATATAGCCATTTATAGTTCCCTATACGCCCTTAAAGACGATAAAATAATTGCAGTCGTCGTAATAAGAGTTTTATGTTATTACTTCACCCGTATCCGCACTGCACAGTTAAATCCCATGAAATGGAAACATTTTAAAATTACGTATACGTGCTTCGTGAGCTATTCGCTTTAACGAAGAAAACGCTGCTTTCGTTACGGAGCACGGCTTCGTGTTCTGCCTGGTACCGTGACGCGTCTTCGATCTGAAACTAATACAGCGAGCAACGGAACATCTTGTGTATATAAATGTGGACGGAAAAAAAACTAGTAGACAGAATTTTTTCATGTTAGAAAGGGACCGCGTTATATGTGTCACCGATTTTTCCAATATTCACTTGGAACGTGCCAAACTTTTCGAATCTGTTAGTATTCGGGTACGATCTTGCACGTGAACAGAATATAATCGATTTAATTTTATAAAGCTGAAGAAGCTTTCGTTGCATTGTGAAGTTACAACTCGTAGAGATTCTTTTCCGTACAGGAGAAGTGATGTAGGGTTTTGAGAATTGAAAAATTCAACGTTACAGACTTTTTATTACTCTGAAAGTTTATCTCTATTAAGGCGGTGTTGTAGTCTGGAGCGCGGTTTTACAGGGGCTTTTTGGATGGAATAACTAAAAAAAAATGAGTCGAAAAATAAATTGACATTTTTATTAATTCTGCAAGAATATGAAGAAATTAAAAAAAATATTATCATGTACTTTCGTTTTACGCACAGATCGTATGAATCTGAAAAACAAACAGGACTACAAGATTCAGAAACAAAAAATTGAGAAATTAAATGCTAAACTTAGATTATCAATTTTTCATATTTTTCTCATCATTCTACGAGTTACATACACAAGAAAATTATTTCGATTCAATTGTGCTACCAAAGTTGAAAAACAGTCTATTGAAGGTTTGCCAAGACTGAGCTGAATTAGCCAATTGGTTATTGAGATATCGTGGTTGCCGATTTGAAGAGCATCGTATCGAGAGAAACGCGATTAAAATTGCTGCGCTTTGGCCGTGCTCCTTGAGAGCCCTCGTTATTATTTCGATAACTCAGCTAATTTTATGGGTATCATTAAACGGTCACAGGCGTATTCAGAAAAGACTGTAGATTAAATAAAATTAAAGTAGTTAAAATAAATAAAGTAAATAAAATAATAAAGGAAATACAGTAGATAAAATAAATAAAATACAATTTAAAAAATGATTGTTTCGCAATTCTAGAAAACAATACTGCCTTGAGGCGGGTGCCTGAATTCGAAGGTCCAAAAAAGTCTTTTATTTGGGAATTAAAAAAAAAAGAAAAACTCAGACATGTGACCCCAGTAAACATTGAGGTATCTGTTCATGTATATTTAAAATGTATTAAAAAAAAGTTTCAACATGAAACAATAAATGACTACAGATTTATTAGCCTATTCCATGTGCGTCTTGCCACCGCAGTCCCCAATCGGCGGGAAAGATGCAGCTCGTAATTCTTGACTGAAACAAAAAAACCAATAAAATTTTCCATTGTCATATATTTTTCTTATGAGTAAATTGAGAAAAAGGTAAAAAAACGTGAAAATATGATCTTTCTCAGGTTTGAAAAAAAATGTATTAAAAAAAAACACTTTAACGTGGAATAAAAATGATTTAAAAATACTTTTTCAACGGTTTTTTAATTCACTTAGAAGACATTTTTATATTAAAGAAAATAAACGTTGCTTTGATTCAATAGGTCGTTTAGCTATTTCGCCATCACGCCCGCCAATTTGAAAAAATCGTGAAAATGAAAACTGGAGAAAACGCGCTTCAAGGCTTTCAATAGGAGGAATATATTCTTGGATAGTTTATCTATCGATTCAAGCAATAAAAAAAAAGATTTTGCGGACCTGCTAATTCGGCTCGAGAAGAGGCTTCTCGAGAGTTCTCGCCGAAGGACCTTCGCACATACGGGTACACAAAGATTAATTTTAATTAATGCGCGGCCCGTGCTTACGTCGACGCTCTTTGCGCTTCTTGTGCCACGTTGTACAGTGTATTCTGTGGCTAATTGTGCTCGAGAAACTGCCTCGGGAAATAATAAAGCGTGTGCAGGAGTGGCACATGTGGAACAGAGAGGACAAGGGCATCCACACACACACACACACACACACACACACACACACACACACACACACACACACACACACACACACACACACACACACATACACACACACACACACACACACACACACACACACACACACACACACACACACACACACACACACACGCACGCACGCACGCACGCACGCACGCACGCACGCACACACAACACACACACGCACGCACGCACGCACGCACGCACGCACGCACGCACGCACACACACACACACACACACACACACACACACACACACACACACACACACACACACACACACACACACACACACGACAAGTTCCATAGCAATGCAACTTGTTTCTGGACGCAGGTCCCAAAAATTGCTCCGTTATTTATCGTATCCCTGCAAAAACTTCGAACCTCACTGATCGTTATACCGAATCACAAACTATACTTACAAAAATCTTTCCCTCTCAATTTAAAACACGAATAAAAAACTAGAGCCTCAAAATAAACTTCTGCAAACTTCGAAATTTAAATGGCAACAATCTGTCGTCGGTGTGACTGGATTTTCGGGTCATATAGTATCAAGGGTGATGTACAAAGGTTATGGTAAAAAATGCTTTGTCTATATATTGAAAAATCACGTTTTCAACATAGTTTCATAAATACTCAAGAGTACTTTGCCGGAAATAAAATCAAAGGTTGAGTAAGGTAAATGAAACTAATAAAACCGAGTTCTATTGGTGGTTTTTTTTTTAAATTTATTTGAGTAAATAAAACAATTGATTCAGATAATGAAAATAATTGGATGAGGCGAATGAGAAGGTTTAAGATTGGGTATTTGCTGGAGAGCCTCTCCGTAAATGGCTGAAGGGTGTCATGCGTCACTGTTAGATTTAAATTTTACGTCAGTTTTTGTCGCCATACATTTGCACAGTTGTATCGCACATGCGTTTTTAACATGACATACAGTGGGTTACAAAAGTTTTTGTACACGTCGTCGTTTCTAATTATCCTTCGAAAAAAATTAAATGCTTTATGAAGTTTCTGTGTTCGATACTTTATCCCAAATATACATGGTGTCTGTTTACAAAATTCTTGGAAAAAGACGAACAAACAAATTAATTCAAATTTAAAAGAGTTTCTTGAGAGATGTACAAATACTTTTATTACCCACTGTATACGAGGGTTGAGAAATTTGTAATGAAAAAGTAATGCATTATTCTTTACTTTTTTAATGAGTTATGAAAAATATTTCATCACCCATTACTTTACATTCAGTAATGTTAAAAAATCGATTACTTATTACATTACATTTTGTAATGTGAAACACTTTTATTACAAAATGCAATGTAATGTGTAATGACAAAAAATTTCATTACACATTACATTGTAACGGGCAATGAACATTTTTTACATTAAGACGTCCAATGTAATGGGTAATGGAATTTTTTCACATTACAAAATCTAGGGTAGTGAGCAATGGAATTTGTTCACATTACTAATGTAATGTAAAAAATCTCCTTTACTCATTACAAGGCAACATGGATTATTATTCGTTTTCCATTGGGTCAGATTGACCCAGTGCAAAAACCGCTACCCCTAATGGGAAACGAATAATAATCCTCATTACATTGTAATGAGTCATGGATTTTTTTTTACATTGCATTGCATTAGTAATGTGAAAAACTCCATTACTCATTACCTTATATTATGTAATATAAAAAAAATGCATTACTCATTGCGTTACATTTTGTAATGTAAAGAAAATCCATTACTCATTACATAACATTTTGTAATGTAAAGAAAATCCATCACTCATTACATTACATTTTGTAATGTAAAATATTTCCGTCACTCATGACATTGGACTTAAAACTTGTACTTGTAATATAAAAAATTCCATTATCTATTACATTGTATGGGTAACGAAAACATTTCACCTTACAAAATATAATGTAATGAGGAATGGACATTTTTTACATTACAAATTCTAATGTAATGCGTAATGAACATTTTTTACATTACAAATTCCAATGTAATGAGTAATGGTAATTGTTTGCATTACAAAATGTAATGTAACGAGTAATGAAAATTTGTTACATACTGAACGTAATGTAATGGGTAATGAAAATTGTTTTCATTACAAAATGTAAAGTAATGTGTAATGAAAATGCTAATGCATTACAAAAAGTAATGCATTATTTGCAACCCTGCTGTATACTTCTTCTTCTTCGACATATTCGAGAGTTTTGCCTGCTTATAATGCACGTAATATGTAAGTACAGGAGGAGGCGGAATCCTCGTTTTTATGGCTCTTTATTACGCTTTTTTTTCGCACGTTCGCTTTCGTAGGAACAAGAAGCCTTGAAGTGAGATACATAGACGAGACGTGGTGGGAAAGGTGGCAAGTGAGACGAGATACGTGCTATAGTTGTAACAGGGACGTTGGGTTCGAGCTCCGGTCGTACGATCCAACGAGATTTGAAACGATTTTTTCGTCACACGGTTGCACAGTCCGTACGCAAAGGATTTAAAAATGAATATGATTGCGTTCATCCATTGAGCATAGGTTACAGCATCATTGGCGAAATTCCAATAATTATCATCCACGAACACGTGCACTTTACTGTTCGCTCGTAAGAAAACATTTTTTCTTCACTTCTATACGCCTCGCATCTCTCCAAATGTTCGTCTCGATGTTTAATTGAAGTTTAAAATCATCAAGGTTCTTTTTTTTCATTCAGGGATATCACCACTGTGAAGGGCCGAAAAAGGTCGCTTTTTTCGATTATTTCTGTCTACTAGATTATTTACTTGCGATTTGAAAAGAAGGTATGTTATTGAGCGAATATTAAACTCATTGCGTGTCAATTTTTATGAATTTATTTTTATGCATTTATGAATATGAATAAAAATTGCAAATTAACAACGGTGCTAAGGTATAATAGAACCTCTGTATGGAAAGTGTGGTCCAACGGCTGGGTCGATTACTTGACAATGGTTGGTCTGAAATGTAAAAACAAAAAAGTTTTATTATCTGTAATATTAATATCGATGTGACAACATTAATATTATCTATAATATATCTATAATATTAATAATGAATGTATAACAAATCTATAATATTAATAACAAATGCATAATAAATCTATAATATTAATGTGAGAATGTTAATCTATAATATTAATAATAATTGGGATGGCAAATAAGTTTGTTTGGTTTTTGTCTATTATTTCACTCTAAAAAACCGAACAAAATGATTTGCCACCCAATACATGAATATGGTTCTCGTTGTACGTAGCTCTTTTGTCGACAAAAAAAGTTCACAAAATGGCGGGTTAAAAAAAGTGTAATTTTGGCGAAATTTTCACTTATGTTCGGGGGCTCAAAAATACTAAATAAAAAAAAACTGTTACATCCAACGATAGCTACTGCAGTTACAGAAATTTTGTTTTTTTGTTTAATTTGAAAATCGGAAAATTCTAGCCATAGTTATGATTCCGGCCAGGTCGAGAGAAACGCGATCGAAAGTTTTAGTATACGTAAATCGTTGCGATACCAGCTCTCACTAAATCGTCTGTAACTTCCTCAATTTTCAATATTTTAACTTCAACATTTTTTCACATGTTCTTGAATCTGTACACTTTGGAAAAATGCTAAAACACGATTTTTTACCCGTCACAGTGATGTCCCGTTTTAGATGAGAACTATTATCGGCACAACAATTGGGCTGGATTAAAATTGAGTCAAATACAAATATTCTTCCTTATTAATTAATATAACAATTATTATATTAAATATAAGGAATATAACAAATTGAAATTAAATGAATAAATGATATTGAATATAATGAATATAATAAATTGAAATAAAATAAATAAATTATATTAAATATAATGAATATAATAATAATCGTTGATGAGAAAAAAATATGCGTCATCATGGGCACACTTTAACGGCCGTCCGCAGCTCACATCGACCAAGATCCCGGCTATACGTGAGATGCAACTGCTAAAATTAATTGCGGAAATTTGCCTGCGTGCATGGTGTACGCGTGCTAGATCGGCGCGTACAAACGAAATCGTTGGTACTAACTGCTGTAATAACAACGGTATGATGTACTTCCAAGAGAAATCTCGAGCGCTGAGGTACAAGCCCGAAAGAACTTCGCCAAATGAATGCCACTTAAACACACTTTATATTCATAGCGGCGAGAAGAGTATCCACCGGACGTGAAATTTTACGTCAAGTCCATATACTGATACTTTGGATTCGCTCGACATAGTATTACCGTGTAAATAGCGCTCTTTCGAGAATCCTAGTGACCGCACGCGCTCCGTTATATTTTAAATAGGGAATTTTACTTCGCGCTCGGTTTGGCTCATATCTCCGGAAATAGTTCGGTCGCTTGTAAATTCATTTGAAGCACGTATCAAACTGCTGAAACGACTGTCGTAGGGATAAAGTTCCGAAAACCTTCAACCTCCCATCGAGCTGAACTTTTGCACAAACCTTCCTTTAAATATATTAAGGGGTTAGGGCTCAGTAACGGGTATGAAATCATGGGCGAATTTAACATTTTTTTTCGTATGAAAAAGTGATTCACTCATAAAATTAATTACATATCTATTTAGTATGACTCATGCAGAAATTTTGACCGGGATACCCTATGTCCGATCAAATCCCGATCAGGATTTGTCATGGATTCCCCAAAACCGGTATCCCGGTTAGAATCCAACTTGCATCAGTATCGGCATATGTACGATGACGATGGCATCATTTTGAAAATTTTGGCGTCACGTGTATTTTCTGTATTACTATGGAATTCCTATCTATAGATAGGAATTTCTGTCTATAGATTCCTATCTATAAAATTCCTATACTGATATTCCTATACTGATGCAAGTTGGATTCTAACCGGGATACCGGTTTTGGGGAATAAGTCTCTGTTTATACCCACCGACATGTCGGTGGGTATAAACATGTATTTAAGACAAATTAAAATCAAATTCACAATGATTAGATTAAAATTTACACCAACCGTGAGTTCTTACGTATTTCGAGAGAAAACATTTTGTCGAGGCAAATAAATTTTTGCAAAAAAAGTTGTGAGTTTCAAATATTACATTATAAATATGAAAAAAATCACAAAATGAGTTGTGAATTTCCTCAAGTTGAAGAAAATAAAAATCGAATTCACGACAGTTATATTAAAATTTACACCACAAGTGTAAACGTATTTTGAGAGAAAACATTGTGTTGAGGCAAAGAAATGTTCGCACAAAAAGTTATGTGCAAAAATTTCTTTGCCTCGAGGCAATGTTTTCTCTCAAAATACGTACGAACTCACTTTTGGCGCAAATTTTAATCTAATCATTTTGAATTTGATTTTAATTTGTTTTAAATACGAAAAAATTCACAACTAATTTTGTGAATTTCTGTTGTATTTATAATTTCTTGTCAATACATTTGCATTCACAGATTTCGATGTGAATTTTTTTTAATTCACATCAAAATCTCGCGATGAGCGCGATCTGCCATTTGAATCTTTGGACAAATTTTTTATACTGATAGTTTAATGCACCAAAACTTTATAAATGTTATTTATTTTTATAATAAGTTTAACATTTCATAATTCCATTTTTGACATTTTATTTCACCCTGTATTCACCCGTGATCCTTCCCAGATTCCTCAATGATTCCATGGGGAATCTATTTAGAGTAATTAAAGGATCCGGTTCTGGATTCCTAATGGAATCGAGTTTACGGATCTTACATTTAGTCTTCGAATCTGATCCGATATCGGACTAGATCCCGACTGGGAGCCCGGGATACAAGTCAGAATCCAGCTGTATCCATGCCAACATTTCTGCACGGGGAATACCAAGCTGTTAGAAAATATATATATATATATTTTTGGTGTACAAAATGGCCGACGACTAATATTTTCTTTTGATAGCTTTCTTTTTGGGCGCTCCGCGGTGTGACATTTAGCATCCACAATTTTTGATCTAGAACAAAAAAAAAATTCTCGTCAATCTACATTAGAATACCTAGAGAAGTACGTACGGAATTAAAAAAATATTGTTTTATTCAAAAGTTGTAGGTATTGGAATGAATGTTCAGAGAAAAATTTCGTATAAAACTGCTCATAAAATGAGAAGTTTTCGATTAATCAGAAATTCCGTACGTACGTCTCTGCGAAATGCAATTAGGAACATTAATTTTAAATTGAAGTAAATCGAGTGAAAATTGTTGAAGTTATTTGTCACCCCAATTGGAAAAAAGATGTTTCGTGAAAAAACACGATTAAACATTTAGGTACTCTATGCCCGTGTCAAAGTTAGGCTTACGTTACATGCTCAAAGTGGGTGAAAAAAAATGTTCTTGCTATAAATCGAATAGTAACTTATTCTTATGATGAGAGAGCACTGTTTTAGCGAAAAAAACGATTTTTTTAAAATTCTACAGTGGCCTTATCCCTTAAGGTAGAACGAGCGTGCACTCTTGATTTCTATAGATTTTGTTCACATTTTTCAGAACAGTCGGCTATTCAGATTGGGAGATGATGGGTTTTAAAATTGCAAGTTTTAACATTGCAGGGTCTGCATTGAGCGAAAGTCAGGTCGTATAATTCGTCGTATCATTCTATTGTGTTTATACATGTTTAATAAAAATTATGTTTAGATAGCAAACTGGTTAGGGAAAAAGTGAAAAAAGTTTGGGTTGCCTTTACCATTCAGTTTTGCTAAAAACGTTCATTAACGACGGAATAATTCTTCGTAAAAAATATTTTTCCTCTATAATAAAAATACATATGGCAACACCGCAAATCAGTATTGTTCGATATTTCGAGAAAAAATCATTATCGTGTTCCTAAAATCAAAAACTTTTATCATAAAAAGAAGTTTGCATGAAAAATATTAATATTTTATATTGTTTATATTATCTTCATTAACAAATAAAAGTGTTGGTTCATTAATAACTAATTAAAAACTTTGTTCGATTAAAAATTACTTACGAATGAAAAATTGTGTTGCAGTATTATTTTAACTAGGCCGCGCAAACACACGTCATTGGATACGTGAAACGATGTAGTGTCGCCATGTCTTTTTATTATAGGGGAGTAATGTTTTTTACGGTAAACTGTTGTGTGTAAATTACAATGCAGACCCTGCAGTGTTAAAAGTTGTAATTTAAAAACCCATTATCTCCCAATCTAAATAGTCGACTGTTCTGAAATTTCACTCAAACATGCATAATGATATGAACAATGTCTGGTTAAAATTTGAACAAAATCTATAGAAATCAAGAACGCGCGCTCGTACTAGCTTAATGTAACCACTAAAAGGATATTAGGCGAGTCGCTATAGTTTCAGAGATATTGAATTTTTTTTTTTTTTTTAACGCCCGCTGACTTAATCTATATTTGTTACGTCTCCGTTCATATCTATATACTACTGTGTCCAAAAAATAAGGTGACATTTGAATTTAAACTGCGCGCGTCGAAGGATTTCGAGAATTATTTTTTTTTTTAGGTTGGTAGTACTGTCAGTGACATCTATGTCAAATTTACATGTCAAAATATTCATTAGTGTTTGAGATACGCGTTGTTTGTGAGCTGCTAAAAGTGAGTTTTTCGTTTTTTGCGATGTCGAAAGTTGTTGAGCAAAGAATTTGCATTAAATTTTGTTTGCGGAATCAATTTTCTGCTGCGGATACGTTTCGCAAAAAACTCAACCCATATCGTTCCGCAACCACCGTATTCACCTGATCTGGCGCCGTGCGACTTCTGGCTGTTCAGCAAGCTCAAAAGATCGCTCCGGGGACACCGTTTTGATACGATAGAGGAGATTCAAGCCGCAGCGAAGACGGAACTGAAGGCCATCCCGGAAAGTGACTACAATCAGTGTTTCGAAGATTGGAAAATCCGTTGGCATAAGTGCATTGCATCGGGAGGGGATTACTTTGAAGGGGATGAAATTGATTTTGAAAAATAAATAAAGAATTTTCGAAATAAATACAATGTCACCTTATTTTTTGGACACAGTAGTATGTTATCACGCTCTCCGTTTTGTCCAAACTAACAAACCCAAACAAACCCAAAAACTACAGCGCGTCGCCAAAAATCCCTTTAGGGGTTGTCTCAAAATATTAAAAGGGAGGTGCAAAATTTCAGTTAGATCAGAGGTTGGGGGTTTTCGGAACCTTACTCAAGTTCTTTTTTAGGGTTCCGTACCCAAAGGGCAAAACGGAACCCTATTGCTATCACTCTGCAGTCTGTCCGTCCGTATGTCACGGGTCTCTAGTTCGTCAACCGAATGATTTACAGACCGGAAATTTTGACATTTTGCGTAGAAGGTTGACCCAAAACCGAATATTGAATTGGAAATTAAATTAAATTATTTTTCATGGGGGGTCCCATATACGAAAAACGAGCAGAAAAAAAAACATTCTCACTCTGGCATGTGGGTTGTCATTTTTTAAAGTTCATTGAGTAGAGAATAAATATAGTTTTTTTTAAAATTTTTATCTTAAAAAATAAAAAATGGGGGTCCGTCAAAGTTGTCAGTTTTAGACCATTTTTGTTACGGGGGTCATCTCAAAAACCAAACTAGTTAGGAATTTGGCATTTCTGTATACTGAAAACGCCGATTTATAATGTAGTATATATAATAATTCATTATATACATAATACAGTAAATTCACAATGAAAATACCTAACATTATTGTCATTAAAATATTTGCGAAACCAAATGACTTGTTTTTGGAGTCTACGCCATCCAAGAACGAGAGAATGACGTCATGGAAGAAGCGAGATTGCAAATTAATAAAAGGCTAGACCGTATATTTAATTTATTTTTCTTGGCCTCCTCTTTTCCTGTGACACATGTGACAGTATTGGCAATTGGTTGGTACCGACTCCCAAAATAAGTCAGTTAGTATTGTAAATATTTAAATAACAATAATTTTAGATATTTTCATTATTAGCTTACAGCGTATGGTTTCAATTTAGTATTACCTATGAATTATGACAGAACAAAGCATTACCCAATTAAATATCTAGGTGAAAAAAAAGTTTATTTGTCGTATGTACGGAACCCAAATACAGAGAGGCCCGACTCATCTTCTAGTAACGTGGATCTCTCCAAAAAACACTTTCATGAATGTTGTTTCAGATTTTCTAGCTAGTGCGAAAGAAAAAAAAAATGGAATACAAACAACGATGCAGCTTCGCCCGTGTCGTTTTTCATGAAATCGAGATACGTGCGCGCGCGTTCGGTGTAAAACTGGAGCTTTTATAATCCTAGATCGGCCTCGATTCGAACTAGCCGCGTGCCGACCTTTCACGATTGCCTCGTAATCCAATGTATGTACGACACGTGTGTGTATATATATATATATATATATATATATATATATATATATATTATACGTATAGGATTACGAGGCATTGTCCGTATGTATGTATCCTTTATGGTACACGTACGTTAAGTCTCGTGCTCTGCGGTCGGTCGGACCACCACAGCTGCCACCACTACACATATAGGAGCACCGAGAGCACTCCTCGTCGCGTCGTCCGCCCTTCTATTCCTATTTCTTCATTTTTTCTCAAGCCCCGTACGAGGGAACGACCGAACGCGCGCGCGGCTTAGCCATGGACAGATAGATAGAAAACGCAAGGGATATCAGTTGCGGCAAACCGGTTCAAGGATATAAACGCAAACTCTGTACACGTATATATGCACATCGTTTCCGGATACACGGAGCATCTCGTTCATGCTCGCGTTCATTCGAGGCATTCCCCTTTCCCTGATTGCAAATCTAACATTTTTTAAAATCAGTATCTCTTGATCTTTGTATATATGAATACAGGGTGTTAGGAAGGTCGATTCAAAGCCTTAAGGGAGTGATAGGTCACCTCGTTAGGAACATATCTAAACTAGGTTACCTTAGTCCGAAGTCTAAGAATTTCGAGTTATCATGGTAAGTGTGATTTTTGGAAAATTTCTCAAAATTAGGTGCTAACTTGTTTAGCTCTAATGTTAATGGCATTTTTTGAAAATAGGATTCAAATAAGAGGTATTTTTTGACAAGTTCTTGATTATTCGACACGTCCCATTTAGTTATTTGTGTGGATGCAGATGATTGTGTTGGTGGTTGTCGATTGAATACACATTAAGCTGAGACGCAAGTAAGTTTTTAGTTACCAATTGTTGTCTGTTTGAATATCATGAACGAGCTAGTGCCTAATTTTGGGATCCATCGACCTTTCTTACACCGTATTAACATATATGAGGATTAGGGTGGCCCTTGATATGGGTAAAAAAAAAAATTGATCGCGCCGCCCTCCAAGACGGTTGCAGATAATAAAAAAAAATCTACGCGAAGCCCCAGCTATGTCCGTTAAGAGGAAGGCGTGCCTGTAAGCATGAACTTAAATTTAAATATCAATTTTTCTTCATGATTGGAGAAATTTCGATTTTTTAAATTTAGTTCATCTGTCAATTTTTTTTTACTTTCCGAAGCTATTGTATATTGGTATTCAATATACAGATGAAACAATAAGGTCCTCCATACTAGATTTGATGGGCGTTCAGTTTTACCATCCTATTATTTTGGAACAATAGTTCGATTTAGCTGCTGTCGAACGATTTTAATCACATCAAAATCAAACTTTAAATTTGCATCTTGTCAGAAAAATCTATTAAGTACGAAGGATATAAATTCACGATAAACCATTCACATCGAACTTCCGGATTAGCCAGAATTGTTTTTTTTTTAAATTTTGTTATGAATATTCCTTGCGTGCTGAGATACAAACATATTAATATTTCACTGAGATCAGACTTCCAGTGCTGTGGATAAAAAATGTATTTGAAAATTACTTTCGCAAAAATGCATAGGGACATTTTTAACTTGGCAGGATTTTAAACTTGGCGAGCTTGTTCGTTTTATTGAAAACAAAGAAATTATTTATTCGCACAAGTCATCCAATTGGTCGGAAAAAAATAATATTTAAAAAATGTACACATAAGATATCGATACTAGTTCGTTCAGTACGAATTCATTTATTTAAACCACAGAAATATCGTGTTGAAAAATGGACAAATAAACTAGATTTAAAAAATCGAAATTTCTCCAATCATGAAGAAAAATTGATATTTAAATTTAAGTTCATGCTTACAGGCACGCCTTCCTCTTAACGGACATAGCTGGAGCTTCGCGTAGATTTTTTAAAATTATTTCGAACCGTTTTGGAGGGCGGGGCGATCAATTTTTTTTTGACCCACATCAAGGGCTACCCTAATGAGGATATGGGATTTTAAACATCTTCAACTTTGAGGACCGTCCTTATACAGTAGGCTATGGTCACTGTACTGAACACTCTAAACTGCAATGTCTTTAAAATTACCTAAAGACAAATTTAAGTCCCGGTGCAGAAATTTGTTGGGGAGTCCCCAGATCCTACCACATCCCTATAGGTATTTGATAAGGATGACGCACGTAGGGAGTCCACATTGGAATCCGAGTGGATTCCGCGTTATTTCCCGATTGACATCGTTTGAAAATTTTCTATTTAAAACTCTCGAAAAAATGTATCGGATCTCCTAAATCACATAGGGAGGGCACATAGGAGGAGTCCGCATCCGGATCCAATTGGATGCTGCACTGTTCCCCGATGAACGCCTTTGGAGAATTCTTACCACATTCGGGAGATTCAAGAGAAAAGACTGTGTGTTGAAACATAACCTGCACGTTTCGTGAGTGTGGACGTGTGTGGTGATATTATGTCAACGTGCAGTGAAATAAATAACAAATGATGATTAAAGTAGATTTGTCAGTGATGTGATTAGGATCCATTTTTAAAATATGCTTTTTCATGCGTTTTATACTTTTGTAAGATGAGATTTACACTTTAGAAAGATCGTACATTTGTATATTTAGTTTAGAAAATTCAACGTACAGAATGCGATAAGATCCGACAAGAATCGCATCGGATTCGGTTCGATAATGTGGCAATCCTTTAGGATTCGAATTGGATTCGTACATTGGATTCCAATGGGGAATCTCGATTAGAATCCAATGTACGAGCGTGACGTTTTAGTAAAGGGATCCGATGCGACGACCCATTGGATTTCTATCAGGAAGTAGGGACAAGAATGGGAATCCAATTGGATGCCTACGACAATTTCTGCGCGGGTATATATTAATAAAGGTCATTCGAATGACCATCCTGCCTGCAGAACATGGGGGAATCAAAACATTTGACGACCGTGCTCAAAACAGACAGATGAGTTCGTAGCATAAAATAAAATAAATATAACCGTTCCAAAATATCCGTTCGCCATATATATACAGGGTGTCCCTCTTATCTCTGCCACCTGAAATAACTCGGTAATTATCGAGGTCACAAAAAAATGTTCCAGACAAAAGTTGTACGATGTGAAGGGGACCATCAAATGCGACCAATTTTTTTCATTTCGATGGAGGCGCTGACTCACGGTGAAGGTTTCCTCCATTTTTTGCAATGGAATGATACATTTTTTTCAACCATCTTGTGGAACACCTCAAGTCGCATAAAAAACATTAGGGGGTCAATCGTTCAAGGTCATTCAAGGTCACCTATTAAAATGAAATACAAATCTAATCTATTAGACTTGATATTTAGATTTGTATAATCGATACTGACCTTGAATGATCTTGAACGATTTTGACCCCCTAATGTTTTTTATGCGGCTTGAGGTGCTCCACAAGATGGTTAAAAAATGTACCATTCCTCTTCACACCGTACACTTGTGTCTGGAACATTTTTTTGTGACGCCGATAATTATCGAGTTATTTCGGGTGGCAGAGATAAGAGGGACACCTGGTATATATATAAGTACCTACAATATTTTAATCGTTGTACTCATTTTATTTTCGGCATATATTGAATTTTTCTTTATCTCTGTCTTTCTTTACAAATACATATACGAACTGATGCACGAAATTGAAGTATTTTCTTGGTGAAGCTGGAAAAATCCAGCGTGATTTTCGTTTTCCACTCGTATAGCCTGCCCAAAAGCTCATTGGAGGCAGAATCCTTCGAGATGACTGTGATATGTTGCCTAAACGATTTTGCATCGCATAAGCCCCTGTGCAACCCGTTACATCTAAAAAATAACTTATCCCGTTATTTTTTTTTGCAGTGTTCGTTAAATCCGAGTCAACACATCATTTTGCCGGTGATTGGGTTGAGCTTTCGATCTGTCATACACTTCGGACAATCTCAGATCGGGTGCGCTGAAAAGTAACAGGCAGTCGTGTTTCTATGGCACTTGATCTCGATTGTAAGATCGGGATAGTGGGTTCGCGAGCCCGCAGCCCGCGAGAGCGAACACTCTCTTTCAGGGCTCAGATAAGCTTTGAGGGAGCGTACCAGTCGAGAGTCACAAATGGTGAATTTCGATAATTTCATATGGATACCCGGCTAAAAAATGAAAATTCCGTTCAGTGGCCTTCATTCTACACATCAGCAAGCATCTTGACGATTTTTTTCAAAAACTTCTATAACAAAATGGCGTCGTTGAAGCTGGATGAAGCGATTCATCTTTGTCTGATAGTGTCCCGCGGCAGGCAAGGGTTCGCTTTCAATTTTCTACCAGCAACGAAAATTCAAAATAATTTCAGTCTTAGATAAAATTTGCCTTCGAAGTACGTAGGGAAATCGGAAAATATCGATTTTTGATAAAATGTTAAACGTTTGAAAAAAAAATATGTTTTTCGGTAGAAAAATCACCGAAAATAACATTTTCGAACAAAAATTTTGACGTATCAAGAATTCCCAACGTATTTCGATGTAAAATGTTTTTATAAGTTTCCAAAAAGAATTTCGAGGCAATCGATCTAGAATTGGCGATGTAATATTGCCAGCCGCAGGATACCATCAGACGAAGATGACTCGCTTCATCCATTTTCAGTGCCGCCATTCCGTTACAGAATCTTGTGAAAATGTTTGTAAAGATACTTGAATACATGCAGAACACAGGCCACCGAATGAAATTTTCATATTATGAACTGAGTGCCCACAAAAAATGGTCGCAATTCATCTTTTTTTCCGGGCTCTAGACTGGTAGTCTCTCTTAACGATTCGTATATTGAGAGATCCCGTTACGGGTGTCCATTAGGCTGCTCTCGTTTCCCATCATTTGGCCGAGTTGTATCTTATAAAGATGTCTGGCACACTCTCTAAGATTCACTGACGCGCATACGTGTGTGTATAACTATGTATATCTATATTTCGCAAACTTTTCTTGTTGTCTCGCTCTCCCTTTCTACCACTTCCTTTCACCGCCGGTGTCCTTCGCTTGTGCTCTATTCCCATTTCTCCTGCGCTAATAACGAGGACATGAGGAAAACGCCAGAGACATCGCGGATCGCAACATGTTTTCCTTGCTTTGCCAACCGTCTCGTTACGGATCGATCTATGCACGTACAGCTCAATCCAAATACACGTACAGCCGCGGAAAGCAACTTCCGAAAATACTCTCTTACCGGCGTTGAATTACCTCAATTATTATTCGAATGGCTCTCGTCTCTTCGTGCCGTGTGGGAAGGGAAACGACCAATTAACCGATGTTTTTTTTTCTTTTTTTTTTACTATGCTGCGCTCAAGAACGCCGGCGAAACTTCTCTTCCGATTGAGGTTCGACCTATGAGGTAAGGTAACAAGGCGCGATACACGAGAATGTGTGTGTGTGTGTGTGTGTGTGTGTGCGCGCGCGCGTGTGTGTGTATCCAGGTGTGTGTGTGTGCGTGTGTGCGTGTGTGTGTGTGTGCGTGTGTGTGTGTGTATAGGTGTGTGTGCGTGTGTGTGTGTATCCAGGGGTGTGTGCGTGTGCGTGTGTGTGTGTGTGCGTGTGTATCCAGGTGTGTGTGCGTATGCAGGTGCGGATGTGTGTGTATATGCGGGTGTGTGTGTTTGTTTGTATTGGTGGGTGGGTGTGGGTGAGGGAGACCTTCGGGGCGATTGTGATACTTTGAGAGAGTGCGTGTACGATTTCCCTTTATTCTCTCTCTCTCTCTCTCTCTCTCTCTCTTTCTCTCCCTCTCTCTCTCTCGTCTTTTGAAAGAAGGGATTTCCTTCGACTTGGTCCGTTTGACCTGTTCGAAAATTCACCCAAAATATAATCAGGACACTTAATGAGCTCTATTTTCTTTAAGGCCTTAGGCCACAGTAATGGATGTAAAATCATGTGCGAATTAAAAAAAAAATTTCGTATAAAAAAGTGATTCACTCATAAAATTAATTACACATCTATTAGCATGAATATCAAGCTGTTGGAAAATATGTATATATTTTTTTCCGATCTACAAAATGGCCGATTACTAATGTTTTCTTTACTTATCTTTTTTAAAGGCGCTCTGCGGCGTGACATTTAGCATCCACAATTTTTTTAAAAATATTGTTTTATTCAAAAGTTGTAGGTATTTGAACTTTAGAGCGACTTCAACTTTTACCGTTGAAGTTGTCTTGATGAAATTTTGCATATGTATTTATTGCTTCTTTGAGAATGTATCTACAATGAAAAAAAAATTATTTTAAATATTTTCATGTAGTTTTTTATTTTTTTTTTACAACATGGTCCATCGAAAACGGCCTCAATCGGCGCCCACTCTGGGTGATGTTGTATGTATCTGAAAAAAAAATACATTCTCAATCTGTATAAGTATTCTGAGCACTGGTAGCAGAGTAAGTACTTAAAAAAAATTTGTTCCATAATGGCGGCCTGTTAAACTTTGATTAACGATGTCTCATCCATTTTCGGGTATCCGACGATCTATAAAATGTGGGCAAAATTATTCTTGGACTCAATTCTGCTACCAATCCTCAGAAAGAGGCTAACGAAGGTATGTGCAAAATTTGAGCTCGATCGGTCAATTAGTTATCGAGATATCGTGGGCGCCGATTTGAAAAACATATTTCTGAGATAAACGCGTTCAAAGTTTTAATACCGTTAGATGAGGTTTGCGCGTGGCTTGCTTATAATTTCTACAACTGTGCTAATTTTTGAAATATCATTAAACGGTTTTCACGAGCGTATTAAGAAAGGTCTAAGGAATAATAAAATGAGAAAAAAATCGATGTTGTCAAATTTCTAGACCCCACTACTGCCTTGAGAAATGAATTTTCAGTGAAAAATTTCGTTATAACTGCTCATAAAATGAAAAGTTTTTGATTAATCAGAAATTCCGTAGGTACTTCATTGCGAAATGCAATTGGGAACATAACTTTTAAATTTAAAGTAAATCGAGTGAAAATTTTTGAAGTTATTTGTCACGCCAATTGGAAAAAACCTTTTTCGAGAAGTTTCGAGTAGTCGGCCATTTTGTACATCGGAAAAAAAATATATATTTTCTAACACCTTGATATTCATACTAAATAGATGTGTAATTAATTTTATGAATTAATCACTTTTTCATACGAAAAAAAATGTTAAATTCGCACATGATTTTATACCCGTTACTGTGGCCTAAGGCCTTAATAAGACGAATTTATTCAATCAATCAATCTCCTTCCCGGATCGAGGCTTCACTTTATCATCTCAACCTCAAAGAACACTTAAAAAATGTTCCTCCACTTTTCGACCAAATTTTGCCCACTTGTTATTGTTTATTGGAGGTTCGCTGAGCTGATTGGTAGAGCTCAGCAACAAGCTTCGTTCCAGTATCGATCCCAGACCTAATATTCTTTTTCGCCCCCAAGTTCTCGCTTGCCAGCGTGGTTGGGCTATACGAGCCAATTGGAGCCTAAGAAGGTTGCCGGAAGTTCCGCACGCGGATGTAGATAAAATAACGAAATTTGTCACTCGACGACGTCGCTTGGCTTCCGTAAGAAAATTCACTATAACGTCTGTCAATACCCGAAAGATGCTTTTTCGTAATAGTTTTTTTTTGTTTCGTGCCCGTTCAACGTAGGTCGAGACACAAGATAGGCCTATTATTCATTTGTTTTTTAATCCCACAAGCTACGGAACGTAGACAAAGGGTTTACGATTGTAGGTTTCATATAATTAGTGAAACGCAATTGACAAACTTCTTATGTACAAAGTACAAGGTCTCTCGCAATCCAATGTTTTCAACGATTAATTAGAAATAATTAGTACGTAATTTGCCACTCCGTCTTTCTCTGCATTTCTTTCTCAGCCTTTATTCCTCCTGCTCTTGTCTCCTCCTATCGTCCATCTTTTTTTTTCCTATGGCTGCATGCACATATGTGTGTGTGTGTGCGCGCGTAGTTTTGTCTTTATCGCCGACATGCTGCATCCTCGAACACGTTCTAACGGTGAACGCGCTCACGTGCAGACGCACATACGTTGGCGCAACAACGAAGAGTCGAGGCTGTGCACATGCATTGTTCGCCATTCACGCATATACACATACGGGACATTCTATCCAAACTCGCGCAAATTCGTATCCAACTAATGAAATTCAAAGTCACCCGATTTATTATTTTCCATCGCTCGTATCATTGACGGTACAAGGTGGCAGGTTTGTCACTTTCTCTTTTTCAATTAGAAAAAAGTCTTGAAATATTTAGAGACCTGTCAAAAGGTTCAGCCTCG
Organism: Ophion obscuratus; assembly: GCA_964007375.1. Classification (NCBI taxonomy): domain Eukaryota; kingdom Metazoa; phylum Arthropoda; class Insecta; order Hymenoptera; family Ichneumonidae; genus Ophion; species Ophion obscuratus. Next base: position 47,891,233 of record OZ023312.1, read on the forward strand.
TGAAAACAGAATGGCATTGGGTCCAAATTTTCTCTACTTGTTACAGTCCAGTAAAAAATTGTGCAATTTGAAACGTATACAGAGGTCACAGTGCGTTATTTCGCATTTAGGCAAAATTGATGAAGTTGAAACGCGGAATGAGAGGCATTGACGGCTTGACATGAAAGGCACCGAATGTTACGTACAAGGCCCTGGTTGACTCATCGTTTTTCGCACGCGGAGGCCCGAGCCTCGCCGGGCCTTTTACTTGCACTCTTGTGCATCACACGTATGGCAAACATACAGTAGTCTAGAATTTTCCTATTCGGTTGAAGCTCGTTCGTGGTTGAAAACACGGGCTGGCTTCGACTCTGGTAATGCGATAATGCGAAGCAAATGCTCGCTAATCTACCAATTAAATAATTACATCGTGTGACTTTCTTTGCTCGTTTGCCGAACCGCACGGTTTAATCCCACCGGGACTAGTGAGATCTACCGATGACATTCCGATTTAAGGCCTTAGGCCACAGTAACGGGTATAAAATCACGTGCGAATTTAACCATTTTTTTTCGTATGAAAAAATGATTCACGCATAAAATTAATTACACATCTATTTAGTATGAATATCAAGCTGTTAGAAAATATATATTTTTTTTTTCGATGTACAAATTGGCCGACTACTAATATTTACTTTTATTATCTTTTTTTAGGCGCTCCGCGGCGTGACACAAGCATCCACAATTTTTTACCTAGAACAAAAAATAAAAATTCTCGTCAATCTACATTAGAATACCTAGAGAAGTACGTAGGAAATTTGAAAAATATTGTTTTATTCAAAAGTTGTAGGTATTTGAACTTAAGAAATGAATTTTCGGTGAAAAATTTCGTTATAACTGCTCATAAACTGCTCATAAAATGAAAAGTTTTCGATGAATCAGAAAGTCCGTACGTACTTCTCTGCGAAATGCAATTAGGAACATAACTTTTAAATTTGAAGTAAATCGAGTGAAAATTGTTGAAGTTATTTGTTACGCCAATTGGAAAAAAGCTGTTTCGAGAAGTTTCGGGTAGTCGGCCATTTTGTACATAAAAAAAAATATATATATATTTTCTAACAGCTTGATATTCATACTAAATAGATGTGTAATTAGTTTGATAAGTGAATCACTTTTTCATGCGAATAAAAATGGTTAAATTCGCACCTTTTTTTATACTCGTTACTGTGGCCTAACCCCTTAAAACTCTCTCCCTGAAACTCTTGTCCAGCATCTACTTTATATTTTTTTTGGATTTGTGTATCGCTCTTTAACGGGTTATGACTGGTTGTAGCATTCAAAAATAGATCATTTTTAGGATTATTTAAATAGTGAATCCATGTGATACATTTCTACAAAAATTAGGTATTAAAAAAGTATCATATGAAGAACACTCTGTAATTTTTTTGTGCTAAAATATTCAATTATAATCGATTTACAGCCGATGTGAGGGAAGTACCTGTTGGAAACGTTTTTTGCGGTCAGCAATGCCCTTCTGAACCAGGTTATCTAATATAAAAAAAATCAAACAGATTTCGTTAGCATATTAGCTTATCTTATGAGTATTCGAAAAAAATTTACGAAATGTCAATTTAAAAAAAAATGGTGCCCATTCAACGTGAGAGTCTTTATTTTTCGAAGAAAACGATCATTTTGCATTCATCACATTGAAAGTATACATCGGCAAAAAATCCTCCGATCAAATATTATATTTTTACACGTAGAAAAAGCCCTAAGAATTTGAGAAAGATTGATCCAGTTGTTTTTGTGATATTTTGCTCACCGATTTTGAGAAAGTACTTTCGAGAAAAAAAGCGTTTAAAGTTTCGATCGACCCTCCGAGTGTCCTTGGAATTTTCAGGGATCATTCACGAGATAATTTTCTGCCAAAATATATTGGCTTTGAGAAAAGTGATTTTTCGACTTTTGCAACCAAGCATAACCCTTTAAAATATTTCCACTTGACAGGAAAAATTTAATTAATGAGCCCGATCAAATACTATATTTTTACACGTAGAAAAAGCCCTAAGAATTTCATAAAGATTGAACCCGTTGTTTTTGTGATATTTTCCTCACCGATTATGAAAAAGTACTTTCGAGAAAAAAAAGCGTTTAAAGTTTCGATCGACCCTCCGAGTGTCCTTGAAATTTTCAGGGATCATTCATGATATAATTTGTTGCCAAAATATATTGGTTTTGAAAAAAAAGTGATTTTGCGACTTTTACAACTAAGCATAACCCTTTAAAATGGTTCCACTTGCCAGGAAAAATTGAATTAGTGAGCTTTCGGAAGAGTTAAAAAATATTGACCCGTAACACTGCTTCGAGGTCCGGAACCGGATTTGGAAATTTCACCGTGAGACATGACCCCCATAGACTAGAATTTCTAAAATAAATCTGATATTATTGCTTTTCTGATATGACGAATAAAAACAAACTCAGAAAATTCTTATCACTAACTGCGACTCCTTGTCTTTCTCATGTAGTACGATTTTCCAGGCTTCCCACCAAATAATGCGCAATCCCAAAGGATCAACCCTAACATCCAAATATATTTTTTCCTTACGCTCCAACGTCTGAGCAACATCAAATTTTCGCTATACTTCCACCTGGTAATATATTTCTCGGTGTGTTCTCTTATTGCAGCGAGACTCGGGAAATGGGACTAGTTGAACGAGAGGCCGGGATGGAGGGCCTGCAAGATGCATCAAGACCAGGAAGGTCGAGGGATCTGTTCGGTGTGCAACTCGAGGTGAGCGACCGCGCTCGGGCGCCTTCTCCCGATACATTGCACTACCCATAGCATTGTAGTGTCACAAGGCCACAGAGGCACCCATTATAGTCTCAAGGATTGTGGAAAAATATTTTTCCTCTATTATTTCCGGCGTCAGCATTAGGAATAATCAAACTCATTATCGGGCCCTTCACTGCGGCACTTTTTTTCAGGACGCACGCACACATGGCAAAGTAGATCGGAAAACGCGACTACGTATAGACACGTAATTTCTTTCGATGTCCTGTCGCGTGTTCGTAACTGTTCGGGTTGGAGTGAACTGTTCACGTGTATGACATTATGCCATGAATAATAGCTGGTAACTGGTGCGATAAGAGATCGAAGGACGAACTGGATACGTGGACGAATGAGGGGTTTGAAAAAAAAACGTACGTTCTGTCGTGTTTACCTACAGAATGGACAGATTGTCAGATAAAGTTGCACCCGCACTGCACACATCGAGAACGAACATTTGGATCAATAGCTGCAATACATATATTAGTACTTGTCATATTATTATTATATGTACCTATATGTATATATAAATGGACATATATATATAATATGAACGTGATTCGTTCGTCCATTCGCCATCGACAGTGTGGGCCAATGCTGCGGCCATTTCTCTTTGTCTAGCTCGTACAGTCTCCTCGCAAAGTACCAACACGTATAATACCTACATACTGTAAACGCACACGGTGTGTGTGTGTCATTATAGTGGGCCAGTGAGAGGTCCGCGACCCAGAAACCATATGCGCCTCGGCGACGGACCACTATATTATAGCCGGCCTGGTACAGCTGCGGATGAATTGAAATGTAGTGAAAGATAGGCAAGATAGTATCTTTGAGGTTCTAGCGAAAATGGCGTATCGAAAGTCCCGCAGGATCAACTCGATGTCTTATAACATTGGCCTAATGCAATGTGTACGCACAGCGGATGTCTATCCACGGTCATGGTGCCTCCAACGTCTTCAACATTGGAGAAAAGAAAGTAGGCTTTGCAAAGTCTGGGAGCCTAAAGGAAAGTTCAATGAGAAGTTTAATAGCGAATTTTCCTGATTGTGAGAGACAAGAGTGTGTCGTTCCTTAAGCGTTTACGTCGGTTGTTAAATACCATAAAGAGGTCAATTTGTGTAGCAGGGTTAGGAGGATGGCGTGATGTCTAGGAAAGGTGGAGCTTGTGGAACAAAGATTCCATTAATCTTGGTACGGACACACTCAGCTAATGATTCTTTGTTCCCTTTATCGATGACTTATTAATATCGCAATAGACTTGACGTGCTGAATTCAATTGAGAACTGAGTATTCAAATTCCTCCGAAGATTCTTCCTGCTCTCACCTACTTGTCGTAGAACTTTGTGAGTCTCTATAGAAAGTATTTTCAATGATTGTTACGCCGTGTGGTTGTAGAGTTAGTAAATCTTTCAAGAATTCCAGATATGTTGCCTTTAGTGATTTAGGTGATGTTTCAGTGTAGACCTGGATTCTTCGGGATTCTTGGTATCCTATTAGCATTACAAGGATTAGACGATCCTATTAACGCTTACCAAAAGCGTAAAGTACCAAGACTGAGCATTTGACGGAACATTCCACCTCCAAAGAGAGGGCTATAGGATTGCATTTTCCAGTCGATCCATGCTCTTTCCCTTCCCACACCGTCTCCAATGTAACAATTGAGTCGCGATCCGGTTGTGCGCAACTCGCCCTCACATCTACTGCAACGAAGGAAAAACCATTGCAGATGGAAAAAAGAAAATTATCACAATTGTGATCCAGGCGATAGCACCAATTCGTTTGATGTACCACTGGGTGCACTTGACATCAATCAGATGCGCAACTCGTCCTCACATGTGCTGCAACGAAGGAAAAACCATTGCAGATGCATAAAAGAAAATGATCACAATTGTGATCCAGGCGATAGCACCAATTCGCAAGATGATTCGTTTGATGTACCACTGGGTGCACTTGACATCAATCAGATGAGCATCCACGCCGTAGCCTCTATGATGATAACGATCCATCCATGTTTCACAATACATCAATGCGCTACCATACTGAATTCTCGTCACCAGAGAGTGGCTCTGTCTCGAGTTGGCTGGTAGTCCAGAGTGTACCATATACCGTGTTGAAACGTACTTTGGCAGGTGCAATTTTTTTGCGATATTGCCTGGTATAGTCAGATCAAGGCAACGGGGTGTACGAGTTGTACAAAAATTCAAGCATTCCGAGTCCTAGTTGGCCGTTCGAAAATTGTGAGACTCATGTGGCCAGGGGAAGAGAGTAGTTTGTCTTCAAAGGATCGTTGGACGAAACGACGAGCTCAGTAGCTTCCGTGACTTTTGCGAAATGATAGTTTATCTGCGGTAAATCTCGTTCCGCGCACGTCCCATCGTTCTCATTGTGAGATAAATGTGACTGGCGAAATAATGGAAGAGAACGCGAGAGAGAAGTGCGAGTCTTCAGAAGCCGCATCAAAGAGAGGAAGAGCGAGAGACATGGAGAACGACGTGTGGAAGTATAATAAGTGAGAAGGGTACGAGTGAGAGAAAGAAATCACAAAAACGATTAACATTTCGTAATGGCTTACGAAGACTTGCACGCGCATCTATCGGTCATTGTGGAAATCTCGTTACGGTTGTGTGCATCCGTACGGTTTCACTTTCCCGCTAATGACGATGAATTATTATAACAGCAGCGCGCGAGCATACTCGCCTCGGCTCCGAGCAAAGCTTCGCCAAACGTTCTTGATGGGAGATGATCGCGCGTGCGTGAAGCTTTTGTTGCAATAACCTACACGTATTGCAACTTCTTGACCTGCAACAACGAATATTCTTCGCGGTTGGGAGTCTACTGCGCTCTCGTCCAGCTATTTTCCTGCTCGTAAGACAATGAATGGTGGATTCGTTTATTTTCTATCTCTTTCGATTATTTACCCGCGTGATCTAAGGAGTTGCGTTACCACACTTGAAAGTCCTTGCGCAATTGCGCGCGGCTCGTGTAAATGACGAATTAACGACAATTAAAAAATTCAATCGATCAGTTCGATCTACCTTGTTCGGTCGTGCTCGATTGCGTTTGAGGGAATTATTCGTGAGAGTCAATGATTTTTCAAGCCAACCGGTGACTAACACCTGCCGAACCGGACTAGCTAGTCAAGCGCGAAAATTGTATTTTCTGACGAACCTCTATACCTGTCGGTCTTTTTGTACACTTGCCTCTTCGTGTCCTCGTATTTTCGTGGCTTTGTCATCCAGCATAATGGTCGCATCAAATTCGTGTCCAACATCGCGTCACGCCAGTCTGTAATTAGAACGTGGTGAGTAATAAGGACATTCACCTTATACCGTATATGTGCTGGAACAACTTTGCCTCGGTCCGGTCTCGGTCACCGTAATCCAAGTAATATGTATTTTGCAACACGGTGAAAGGTGGTCTCTTCGTATACCTGATAGTCCACTGTTTGTTCATTGATCGGTATTACTATATACACGTACATACAGATGGCATACACATATGTTCGACCTGTAGAAAAAAATCCTCGACTGAAAGTCGTTTCGGCAATACTGTCCAGCCAAACGAGCACTGATTTTTTGTTGAATGAATATTAAGAACCCACTGGCCAATCTCTTTCGTGTAAATAAGTTTCCTTCCGCAATATTTGCGAATTTTATGAGAACTCGTTATAGGAAGAGCCGTAAAAAGTCCTTCATCAACGTCGTTGTTCACACAATGTTACAGTGTCGTTCTTTTGGTAAGTGTCGATATGTCGTGCATTTTGGATACTCTCATCCAACCGAATTGTAGGGACGAGGACGTACACGGCAGAGTGGAAATTTCGCTGTGAGGGCTACACAAAGCGATTGAGCAGGCAATATAAAAAAAAGGGTTTCCTCCCGCCCCTTGACGTATGTCAGTTAGCCCGATCTCTGCCCCTCCGTCTTTCGAAATTGGAACCGTCATCGGGCTATCGTACGACCTGCAATATTGCGACTGTTGCACCAAGGATGGGAGAGTTTTTGAGAGTGGGCAAAAAGGCAGTCAGCAAAGCAGACGCCGCGGTATTGTTTGATACAGTGCAATAAACCTCTGCCGGAAAAGTGGGACACATTTGGTTGAAGTCTGGCGGTGTTTGGCGCAAACGTCTGTACCTAATGACGTTGATTGGAAGGGCGGAAAATTATGACAAGCACTATCTTTTCTAGGCGTTTGAATCGTCCAATTGCTCGGCCATATTCTCAATTACAGCATACCGTAACATGGCAGAAGAGTAAAAACGATCTTTCCAATGTGGCGAACACGAGGCATGGTGAAGACTGAGGACGAGTTTCGACGATGGAAGGTTTCGCGCGCCATCGACTGCCGTTCCGTCGGTCGGCAACGTCCAGCCGCGAACAGGATAGCAAAATTGACCGCAACAACGTTTATTGTAAACTCTTCCTCTTGTTTTACCTCTTATTCTTGTTCTTCCGTGTCGCTCGTGGAAGCGAGAACGAAGGAAAGGGCTTGAGGCCTCGGTGAATCGAGAAGCGGCGCAAACCTCCGTGAGCAGAGTTGTTCCCACGGATAATCGCACACGGTGTAACGCAACGCATGTAAATATGTGTGCCTACGTGTACCGACTGCGCATACAGTCGGAGTACCTACCCGGGGCACATCTTCTCCTAGCGACAAGCCAGCCCTGTTATAACATACTCTATTGCATGTTGTATGCGTTTCCGTAGATATGAAAGCTGTCGTAATTCAGGACTGCGCAGCTTGTGTGAGTGTTGCGGAAGGTCGCACACCCGCATCGCTGCACTTGGTCGCGTTGCATGCCGCGTATACACACGGTTTTAATAATGACGCAACTGCCAACTAACGCAACCGTAAGTCGACGCATTGGCTTGTTTCTGTGATTCGAGGGTTCCTTTTCTGCGTATGGGATTCGAGACGAATTGTTCGTGTGCTCGGTTCACCGTGTCTGTATCATTTGGTGTACTTATCTGCAGACGTGGAATAACAGGTACACAGGATTCGGAGAGACACATTTGGAAGGCAGCGTATGATTGGGAAGCATAGAGTATCGGGATGAGGGAACAGGGAAGTTTATTCCTGAAAAATCAGCATTTTTGTACGTTAGTAAAGAGCTATGACGTATGCTCCTAATGAACACACGAGTATAGTTCTGAATGTCAGCATTTTTGGAAGGTACTGGAGAACTATGATGTATGATTCGGGAGTAGGTAGTTTCAAGATTAGGAAGCAGACCAATATCAGCAGTCCTGAAGATCAGCATTTTTATTTGCAGAGCGTGTATGCTTCTGACGGACACACGAGTATAGTCCCGAATATCAGCGTTCTTATAACACAGTGAAGAAGTATAATGTACTATTAGGGAGCAGGGAGTATCGAGATTAGAGAGCAGAGGAGTTTAGTCCTGAATGTCAGCCTTTTTATACGTCAGTGAAGAGCTATGATGTATGATTAGCGAGCAGAATGTATCTGGATTAGGGAGCTGGGCGTATCGGAATTAGGGAGCAGGGAGTATCGGGATTAGGGTGCATAGGAGTATAGTCCTGAATATCAGCATTTTTAGGAGTTAGCCAATAGCTATGATGTATGCTCGTAATGGACACACGAGTATAGTCCTGAATATCAGTATTTTCGAAAGATAGTAAAAAACTATGATGTATGATTAGGGAGCAGAGAGTATCGGGATTAGGGAGCAGAGGAGTACAGTCCTGAACATTAGCATTTTCATGAGTTAGTGTATAGCTATGATGTATGATTAGGGAGCAGGGCGTATCGGAATTGAAGAGCAGAGGAGTATAGTCCTGAATATCACCATTTTTATGAGTTAATGAATAGCTATGATGTATGCTCCTAATGCAGACATGAGGATAGTCCTGAACATCAACATCTTTATAAGTTACTGAAGAACTGACAATCCCCATTATATGTTGTGCCAATTGAACAGAGAAGTCTAGTATCAAGTACTTCCGGGTAGACAGGAATAGAAGGTACATCACTTGGTGGTGGAAAAATCGATGAAAAACTGTACCGAGCGAACGTCATGTGCTCATATTCCATCAAGTATAACGTTTGCGTTAGAAGCATCGTATACCATGTCCAGTCCAACAGCGATTCTTCTTCCTTGAGCCCAAACATACCCGAACAAAGTTCGAACAATATCAATGTTTTATCCCTAATCATGACAGTTTCCTGACCTGAGACGTGGTTTTAAAGGCAGCCAGTTATTGTAATATCGCGATGTCTATTAATGTTATGCATCAAAGTTGGCCGAGGTAGGAAGTGGCATAGTTGAAGAAAAAAAACATTCTGGGTGCGCGTAAAGTGCCGTTGAGCTCGGGTTGAATGGATCGGGACGGCCTTGCTCATCCGTATATTGCTGACCATACACATATTCGCACCTTCGTCTCTTGGCGGCGGCACAGAGGGAACGAGAGAAAAAGTGAGAGATAACGTGGAAGAGAGTGGAAAGAGAGAGAGAGAGAGAGAGAGGGGGGAGAGAGAGAGAATTGGTATCACATGAACTGGATACGGCAAATGCTGGCGTGACGCGTGAATTGGCCCCTATCATTGTGACGCGATCGACGAACCTCCTTCAATACACTATGTATACACCCCTATATCGTCATGGGCTATTTCCTTCGATCGTTCAACGCACATGGCGCAAAGCTCGTTGCTTTACTAGATTGCATACTCTCCTGTAATATGGTAGACATCAAGTTCATACGAGGACTAATAATAATGAAAACACCTTCTTGATATATGTATACATGTTCACATATAGAAAATTACGGTCCTATGGGGATAGAGCAATAGCGCAAAGTATACGGCCCTAAAGACGGGAAAGAATTACCGATCGAACGATTGTCAGCGATCATTTCCGTTGATACATCAAACAGTTATTACGTTTGGTCTATCTGACGTAGAATTTCCAGCTTCGGGAACATATGGTAATCATCCGGTCTTCTCTAATTTGTGAAATAGTTGTTCGATTGTTCGAAAAACTAGTGCAATAAGTTTTGCAAATATTGTAAAATATGACCGACGTTATGAATGTGGCAGACGATGGCTCCAATGGAACGATAGCCATGAATCTTTTCCAAGCCATTTGAACGACGGATGATCGACGCGAGCGATCGTGCAAAGTGGAGTCGAGACTTCTGAAAGAATCGAGCGAAACAAGATGCTGAGGTTTACGTAAACGTGATCCGTAAATTTGTTCTTCCTCCGCCATTCGTGCACGTCTAAACTTTGTTTCTTTACTTTATTCCACGGTGCTTCAAGGCACTCTTGCGATCCCCGGCTTACGCAACTCCCCCGGACTCCTCGATTATCCACTTTATCCCCATAATTCTAGTGTGGTTCCTTCAACTTGACTTGATTTACCTCTTAATTACAAGTTTACGAGTGAGAAGAAACGGCGGTTGCCTGCCTTGTCGATACGACGTGCTCAGTTGCATGGCATCATCACATTCTCTCTCTCTCTCTCTCTCTCTCTCTCTCTCTCTCTCTCTCTCTCGTGAAGCGATTATGCAGTGATGTAGGGGGGTAGTCAAAAGGTTGTGTGCTGGACTACAGGGTCTATGACGTACCCATACTATACGGCATAGAATGCAACGTTGAAAACGTACACGTCAGGTTAATCCGTGTAATCCTATCATTAAATTCCACTTTGCGCGGAGACTAAAGTTCGAAATCCCTCCAGACACAGACGGTAAAAACGAAAGAAAAACCTGAAGTCCACTCAATGTATTGCCCATCGTAAATTGAGGATCATCAGGAAGTATTTAATTTTCTGACATATACTTGGCGATAAAAACTTCAATGTCTCCTCCATCCTTTGGAGTTTCCCACGTGAAAAAAGTTCCAAAGCATTGTGGTCTCGTGTGTCTTCAGCTTCTGTCGTTAATGCACTTCACCAGTACGTAGAATGCTGTGTGTAGTGTTGAGGCAGTAGAATAATAGAAATACAGCGAAGACAAAGTGGGAGTCCTACCCGTAGCTCGGGAGGCAATGGATTTCCATAATACTGCAATGATAAGTCATAGAACCGCGGAGGAAGACCGGACCGCAATGGCTTTCGGCAATTATCCTGTCAGCACTCCAGGCCTCTCGCAATTGCAAGTTCCTCCAATGTTTCCTTCCTTTTCTCGTATAAGTGGAGAGATAAGGACCTCCGGAGGCATGCTGGATGGTTCTTACACTTTTCTCATAGGCATACATATATTTGTATGTATGTATTAATAGATTTACGTACATGTGTTGAGTTTGCCTTCGGAGGATGGTAGCGTGCATGATAGGGCTTTATCTTTCTCTCCACACTATCGTACAATATTGTTCCCACGCCTGAGCTATTAGCGGGACAATCGTTATCATGGTGAATGGGAAAATGGACCTTGCAGCTTTGGCCAACCCCTTAGTTACCTGCACGGTAGCTGGCCAAAAGAGATTTTCACTACGAAAATGCTTGAATACCCCTATTTCAATGTCGAAAAGCGCAATAAGATAAAGTACGTTTTAACAGGTGCCTACAATCATTCGATCACATAGTCTGCAATCTGTAAGACATTGAGGCGGGACCAGTTTCCTCTAACGTTAACGGGGCATCTCTCTCTGGAAGCCCAATTTGAAGGTTCCGAATGATGCATTTTTTTTTCTAGTAACACATCGGTTGGAATAAATTAATTTTTACCCAGCATGTTGTACACATGTTTGTGCTTGCAATGTGATTTTTTCGGAAGAAAATCTTTCAAAGTGTTCGTAGTGCTGCAATTGGCGTTGCAGTCCTCCAGCGGCGAGGCCCGAAACGGCGGGATCTCTACCAGACTCCAATGTAATTTGAAACGAAAACAAGAACAAATTTCTTCAATATATCCAACTGGCTATGGGTTCACGATCCATTTTTCGAAGTTTCGAAAAATACGAAAATTTACAGTGTCTCCAAAGAAAACCTCAGTTTTCTCTTGAATAAACAGCATGTTGAAGTCATTGTTATTAACAAATGGTTCATTAAATTAAAAAATGCGATCGCGAACTGAAAATGACTACTGTTTGAACGCTAATTGTGCAAATTCAAGTCAATACTGTGAAAGTTACTCAAGATAACAATCCCGCCGTGTCAAGATATGTAGTTTCGAGATCATCGCGTTCAAAGTTTTGTTCCATATTTTAGACGATCTTGTGAAATATTGTCGTCTTACCGCTAGTCAGCGATTCCGGCACCATATAAGTGCCGTTCCTCATCATCGAGATCGTGTTGCACATCTAATCTATGCGATTTGCGGGCAGTTCGGGCCTCTTTTGAGTGTCCTTCTGATTTAATGTCCGCTTTCGTTATACGCGAATAATCCTTAACTTTACACAATTCATACGCACCATTAAAGTAGGTGTAACTTCGTCAATTTTTAGAATTTCAGGGTCCGGTTGGTCTTAAAGTATTCTTGAAATTTCACATTATAACAATATGAAGAAAAAAACTATTTTTTAAAGTTTCCAGAGAAGGATACCCCCTTAATTGACTGGGAGAAAAAATTGACATGTGTGTGTAACCTGTATGATGTAGGTAAATGTAATGGATCTGTTTGGTGGGTCGCAATCTCATGATCAATTATAACTTTTCAATTGCTTTATTCTAGCACGAATTTCATTGTGTTTTCGTGCAGTCGTTATCAGATGACGACCTAGAATCGGCGAGAAGTCCGAGCTCCCAAATTTAAGGGGTTGCTATCTTCATTTAGAGTGCATCCTCTGTTCTCGAACTGTTCGTGGCGGTTAGCGGGTCTGCATAAGCTTGGGGCTCAAAAAACACATCGAGTTTCAATTTTTTTTTCTGGTGCGATGGCTTTCTTGGGATGGTGAGGTCGGCATTTTACACATAATTAATACGCAGCCTTGCTAAGGTTGAATTTTTTTAAATAAACAAATATTGGTAAACAATGCAGTTATTAGTAGTTAAGCAAAGTGCCGCAATTGTTGCATAGCCAATCGATGTAGGTGTTTCTGGTAATCAGGGTGATATGAAATGAAATATTGAAAAATATATTTTTGGCACAATAATAGAACTTTCATGACGAAATTTTTGTTGAAGTTTAAAAAATACGAAATGGCTAAGCTGTACGGAAATGATTCTATTTTTGACAAAAAAAGAAGAACTTTAAGGGGCCAGTCCACTTTGAAGCCACGAAAAAAAGCTATTTTCGCGATTTTTTTGGAGGATTTTGGAAAAGCTATGAATATAAAAGTTGTTTGGCTTGATAAATAAAGTGTTGAAATACATTAAAAAACAATTTAATTCATTTTTATTCATGTTTAAGTACAAAAACTATAGTTTAACGTAACGCCTTAAAAATAGGTGGGTTAGGTAGCTTCATCACAACTCGGCAACGGCTTGTCTGAAACAAAAAAATCAAAGTCCATTGGATTCAGTATGACACCAGCTACAAAATGACCCTCGGATATAAAGTTTTATCAAAAAATAAAAAAATGGCAGATGAAAAACGAAAAAAGTAAAAAAACGCGTTTTTTCGCAGTTTTTCGCAAAAAAATAGTGAAAATCAAAATTTTAAAACTATCGAGGGTCATCTTGTTGTGAATCATGATTGCAATATGTGGTTCAAATTTCAAGAGAATCGGTTTATTAGTTTTAGAGATACGATGGAGCTAGATTTTGAAAACGTTGTTTCGAGAAAAACGCGTTTGAAGTTTATACTATGAATGAAAATTTTCAAAGTGGACTGGTCCCTTAATCATTTTTTTTTAACAAATGCCTCAACATATAAAAAAAATCATCGGGTTAGACGATAGAAAATGTTATACATTATGCTCTGTCCGAATTTGAAGTGAATCGGATGAATAGGTTTTGAGATACGACTTATCACGTTTCATAAAACAGTCGAGAAAAAAGCAAAAGGAAAAAGTTCACCGTAGCGCAGTAGGCGATTTGATACTTTACAAAAAATTGTCATAACTCGGTCACGTTTGAGAATTTTTACGAAATCTTTGTTGCAAATAAACATTAAGATCCTACGCTACAAACAATATTTTCGAAAGTTTCGGCTCAGGCTGATCCTTTAAGCCTGCGGGCTTTGCATTTATCTATTGGGTCTAAGCAGCGCGTAACCTTGCTAGAGTTTTTGTACACACATGCATATGTTCACTATCCGTAGCATATAAAACAGATTCAGCAGCAATATAATAATCAAGCACGTGCCCGGCCTTAAGGCCATGTATCACACGATGCGAGATTCCGACGCGGTCACGACGGTATTGCCGGATTCGTAATTCTTGGTTACGAGCCTCCGCAAACTACCGCCAGATATCGCACCAACCGTCTGTTACTCACACCACAGTAAAGAGCAGCTCAATTAGCGATGCCCAAAAGTATCGGCGCCTCTCGCGGCTTGAGGTAGAAGCTCTATTAGTATAGTAAACTTTTTAAAAACCAAAATTAGTCTAGGTTCTCTTGTATTTCAGGGTGCTAGACGAATAATAAAATTAAATTATCGTTCCAGAAGCCACCTAAAGATAAGGTTTTTTTTTTATAGAAAGTGCCTGTTGGCTCTGCAAATGCCTCTCTTTTTCCAGCATCAAGTCGAGTTTGTAGCCACTCCACAAGTTTTTTTTATTATTCAAGTTCATATTTTTATAAATAATAAATCGAACAATATTACAAATTATTTCTGTTATATACAATGTATAAATATAACTTCAGAGGCCCCTTGTAAAAAGTATGCTCTGAAAAATAGAATCACCACTTCTCGAAACCTACGAGTGACTCTCATAACCTTAGAACATCTAAATCCAGAGCTGACAGAGCTAAAAGAAGAGCGGAAAACAAACGATAGCAGTAGCATCTTTACAATATACCATGAAGATAAATCAAATAGCCAGCTCGCAGGAAATCAAGAACGAAGTAATTGTTTACGTTTGAGGCTATAGGCCTCCGAAGTAACTCTTGTGGCGCACCCTTGCGGCGAGTTTTGGCAAAACTTGGATTGGTTTTCGTCTGCTAGTGCAGTATGCCGGTCGCCATTTAAATCAGGTGTCCAATCGATGATGCTTGCTCAAGCCTAGCTCTTTCGTGTTTGTGCCGGTTTGACTTAACCGCCATGCGCCAATCCAAGTTTTGCCACCGGCAGCCGTTACGGGGCGCCACCACGAAAGTTACTTCGGAGGCCTATACTGTGATCGGCCATATTGAAATATCGCTACGCCGCCTGTGGGACGTGAAAAATCACAAATAGGCGACGGTTGCTGCAAATTCATGTGTGATGCGTGTGCACGGTATCATGAGGGATCGCCGCCAGTGGGATTAAGGTAAATGTCCCAATTATTGAACACTATCTTGTATTTTTATTATTTCTCATTCACCTGCATGCATTTACTTATTTATAAAAATTTCATTACTTGTGCAAAAAAAGCTTTAATTAATAGAGAAAACAATTATTTAATCAGCAACGGTGACCCGATTTGATGTCTCGTGGTAACAGCTTATCGTTTTTTCTAAGACGCGCCGCTTCATGCGTAAGGCCATAAAAAATTCAAAAACTGTCGCATCTCAAAAAGTAAAGGCGTTTCGGGTTCCTCAGAAAATTTCTTACAAATAACAATTTAAAAAAAAATTCAATTAATTATTTGTTAAAAAATACGGTGTTCGATCATTGGGACATAGAAAATGCAGTGTGTCCCAATTATTGAACACTAGAATTCTCCAAGATGGCGTCATTAAACCCATCAAAACATCGAGACAGTTAACGTGTGACAGATCGTGTGAAGCGGATTTATTCAAACAAAAACTGTAAGTTTTTTTTTGAATAAATCTGTTGAATAAATCCGAATGAAAATTTTGTTTTTTAATAACTCTAAGATCGTTAAATATATTTTTATTTGTATTTTCGTGCAATAAACATAAAAAGAAAAGTAAAAAGAGAATATAACCTAAATGTAACCTAAAAATACGAATGTAATGTTCAATATTTTTTGCTCTCCGACATTTCAGAGAGCCAAGCTGCGACAAAATCAAACAAAAACAGAACATAAAAACGAGGAAGCTGAAAATAAAAATAAAATAAAGTTCGAGATGAAAAGAAAAAATAAACCAAATACGAATGAACCAAAAACCTGTCAAAAGAGACTAAACATATATTTTTGTATTTTTACATGATTAATAAAAGATTATTTAAGTGTTTGATTTTGCTTTTATTTCTTAATATTGTACCCAAAATAATATTTTCAGAACGGAAAATGAATTCTCGAGAGTGTTCAATAACTGGGACATGCCTGTTCAATATTAGGGACATAGGCTCTTCCAGCGTTCAATAATTGGGACATTTGCATGCTTCACATTGTTATTCTTTTTTTTTCATTTGAAATTATTTAAAAATAATTTAAAGGGCGATTTTTCGAAAGTAAAAATATCAAAGTATCATTTGAACATGAAAGCGATGGTTTTTTCTTGATTTTATTTATTTTTCTCACCGAATTCAATCCCCCAGATCCTTAGTTGTTCAATAATTGGGACATTTACCTTACTGATGCACTATATATTCAGGATTATCGATAATATTTTGAGCTTTGTTGGTACAATTTTGCTCGTTTTATGTAAAAAAAACTCTAAACCCTAATTCCTCTGTCATGTTTCCACAAAATCTACAGAAACAACGCCCAAAATGTGTGTCTTTTCACGTTCGAGAACTTGATGGTATTGAAATGTGCATGAATTCGGCGCATCGTTTAATAACTCACAATTCGTCGTGAGGTAACAACAATCTGTAAAGTTTTTTTCAAAATTTGGAGAAATGTCGAACGTCAGGTTCTTTCTGCAATAATATTGCATGTACACAATAGATTTCATTTCAATTGATTATATCGTTTGGTCGAAATTGAGGTTCAAAATTTCCACGTGGTCAGAGCGTGTGATGTTCGGGTCACACGTCCAGTCGGTAAGAATGCTACCTCCAAGTTTTTCCCCAGACGGATTGCATTTCAAGGAAGTAAGAAGAAATACGTTTTTCGTCGTTCCGAAAAATCTTTTTTCCGAAAAATCAACCATTTTTTAAAACACTGAGAATTTGCAAATTGGCTATCTCCCTCTCGCACTCATGACCGCTCGGCCGGTGTGACGGATTGCTTTAAGGGGGGATTGTCTTTTTTTTCGCAAAATTTACCGCTTTTTGGGAATTTTTTTGTGAAGAAAGTATACAACGGAAAACTTGTGAAACTTGGCATATAGTTTTATTGATCTGTTTACTACATACAAAAAATTTTTTAAACAATTTCATCAAAAAATCCGCCTCCCACCCCCCTCGACGCGCGATGGTCCTTTTTTGATGGTGTGCACGATTACAGCCTTCACGTTCATCCTGCAACAAAAACCCAAAAAGCATTTTACTTTAGACACATATAGCTATCGTTCGATGAAGGGGAAAAAAAATGGACGATTTGGTGACGTTTTGAACTTGAAGTATCGATTTTTCGAAAAAAATTGATCGATTTTTTGTTATAAATAAAAAACTACTAAACGTATTGCTTTTTTGCTTCATCAAACGATAAAAGGATGTCAGCTGAGCATTCTGTCCAAATTTGAAGGCAATCGGTTGAACAGTTTTTGAAAAATCGTGCACACCATCAAAAAAGGACCATCGCGCGTCGAGGGGGGTGGGAGGCGGATTTTTTGATGAAATTGTTTAAAAAAATTTTGTTGTATGTAGTAAACAGATCAATAAAACTATATGCCAAGTTTCACAAGTTTTCCGTTGTATACTTTCTTCACAAAAAAATTCCCAAAAAGCGGTAAATTTTGCGAAAAAAAGACAATCCCCCCTTAAGGGAAGATTCTGCCTTGTTGGGCCAAAAAATGTTGGATCTTTCACCAATTGTTTATGCGAAAAGTATTAAATATAGAATGTTGATATTTGGTATGTTGACTACGCGGTCTTTATTGAACATCGAAATATTTTTTAAAGTTTGATAAAACATGGTGGTGGGAGTGGGAGGAGCCACGTGTGTCGGTGCGCGGAATCAAGAAAAAAATTGAAAAATAAAAAAAAGCGAGCAAAAAACTGCGAACATTTTTGAAAAAATAAACAATCTTCCTTCCGATCGCTCACAATTTGTTTATTTTTCAATTTTTCTTCTTGATTCTAGGTCTACTTGTACACAGTATTGTACAAAGTAAAAATAAGTATTTTTTTTGCTTCAGGTCACCTATCCGGGACTTAGGACTTCCGCAAGGGAAGAATGTCATCGCCCGCGCACCGACATACGTGGCTCCCCCCAGTCCCACCACCACGTTCTGTCAAACTTTAAAAAATATTTTGATGTTCAATAAAGACTGCGTAGTCAACATACCAAATATCAAAATTCTATATTTAATACTTTTCGCATAAAAAATTGGTGAAAAATCGAACATTTTTTGGCCCAATAAGGCAGAACCTTCCCTTAAAGCAAACAACCACCGGTCGCGATAGGTCTATTCCTAAAGTAATAAGCTTGTACCATTGTACAAGCTTATTACTTTAGGAATAGACATATCGCGACCGGTGGTTGTTTGCATTGCTCAACGGTGCCTCTGGGAAGGTAACAGCAAGTTTCTGTGATGATAAGCAGTCAATCATAAATCGAACCGCGACCGAGTGACCCTCGGCCGGTAAGGTAGAAATCCATGCCTGCAGTGAATAAAATGGTTCCCTGTAACGAATGCGACGTTCTCTTCAACGAATAACCGAAAGGGACATAAAACCGCAGGCTCCATCTGTCCTCAAGCTCTTCGAGTATATCAACTGTCGGGTTCTCGGATGATAAGGGAACCACCCACATTGACGAGATACGGTAATCTCTCGCCCGACAGGAATCCCCTAGAAATCGAAGCTTTCGCAATTGTCACCGAATAACGTCATAAGAGTTCGAACGAGTAACTATCTCTCCGTAATGGCTTAAAATACAAATGTTTTTCTTTCAACACCAATGTTACAGGTCACCTCACTGCTGCTTGAGGGAGAGAGACGAAAGCTCGTGGTTCTCCAGCGCGAACTCCAAGTCGCGCTCGCCGAAGGTGGAAGCGTTAAAGTAAAGGAGAAACAGCGGCAGGAACTAATTCACGCGATATCGTGAGTTATTATGAAACTTTCCAATGAACTTTTGATAAATTAATTTTCCTCTTCCCTGCACCGGCACCAAGTTTGCCACCGAGATATTCGTCGGAAAATTTAATCATGAATAATGAATTCCGTTCAGCGATGAGAGGATGCAAATGCGGCTCGAGTGTCAGGCAGATTTCGAAAATGATCGTAATATCTCGGCGAGAGTAATACGAGTTCATAAATTCGGGATTACGAAAATCGAGACGCGAAAAAAAAACGCATACGGAAAATATTTGAGTGACAACGCGAGGCCAACCGAACGTAAAATTGTACGTGTAAAAAAAAAAAATAATCACTGTTCCGAAGTACGCGTTGAATTTCGCAATTTCCGACTTTGTGACTGGCAGTCCGAAGTCCGCAATAACGCGGATCGAGAGCGAGCTTAACGGTACGCCGGGCACACCGGCCGTAGGGAACGAATAAATTTAATTCACACAGCACGAGGAATCTCGGTCGGGACAGTAGTACGAGAGAACGATGATATCACTCCCGCGTTGCACCGGTGGAACGAGGGAAAAGTGTTCGCGTTTTCCCCGCGAAGTGGGCACTATGATTATTTTCGTTCCCTTTTTTTTTGCGAACTAAAGCCGACAGCAGCAAATAATCGTCATATACCTCACACGGATATACAAGGTTGTTTGTTAACTGGTTGAACCGCGTGATTATGGGACGGAGAAATTTCGGGACATGCGCCAAACCTCTCGCAGTTTAACCGTTTTTTTGTTTCCTTCTCTTTCTATTCAACAATTCCGAAACGATCGAGTGACGGATACGGCATTTCAGGTATTTCACGTTGCGGACATGTCTTTTTTTTATCACGTGCCCTGATGTGTTTTTTCGGACTACAAATTTTATCCTATGCGGAAATGAGAGTTAAACTTGTACAGATACGATATGATTCAGTAAAAGAGACGAAAACCCAGTACTTTTCAGCGTGGAATATGATTTTTTTACTGAAGGTAGACGGTTACATACTGAAAGTAACCCCAATAAAATGTTGCCCCTCAACTCGCTCCAATTCTAAGAAATAGGGGTTGAAAACTTAAAAATCGCCCTATCTCGATAATTGATAGCCCGATCGAAAAATATTTCAAACAAAAGTTGTTTGGAATAATAAAATACGCATAAAGTTATCCGACGTCCAATCCTCTGTCGTTGAAAATAGGGGCACAAAAATACGAGAGTACCACAGAATTTTTGAATCGTTTTTGTGCCGCTATTTTCGAAGATAGGGGGTTGCACGTTATATAACTTTATACGAATTTTATTATTCCAAGCAACTTTTGTTTGAAATCTTTTTTGATCGGGCTATTTATTATCGAGATACGGCGATTTTTAAGTTTTCAACCCCTATTTCTTGGGGTCGGGGCGTGTTGAGAGGCAAAATTTTATCGGGTTTACTTTCAGTGTGCAACCATCTACTTTCAGTCAAAAACTCATATTCTACGAAAAAAAAAGTGCTGGGTTTTCGTCTCTTTTATTGGACTTGTAGAGTGAGGTTTGAATACGAGCGCTGATGTTTTGATACGTAATTTAAATTGCAGGAAAATACAAGGTCAACACGAACAACTCGACAAGGAGTACAGAATCCACGCTGCGGGCGTCATACTGTGCAATAACCGAGGTTCCGGAAAGGTAAGCATTTTAGCATGCATCGCGGCTGTCGCGTGAAAACAGAGATTTCCTGTTGTTGTCTCGTGGAGGATTATTTTAGCTCGGTTATCATTCTGATCGAACACCAGCGAATTCGATCAGTCGAACAAAATCTATACATCGAGTTACATTGTACAATGTCCTAACGTTCCTTCGTACGCCCTTGAGAACTTTTTTTTATCCAGAAATTGTCGTAGGTATCCAATTGGATCCTCATACTTGTCCCCACTTCCTGATGGGGGTCCAATGGGTCATCGTATAGGACCTCTATACAAAAATGGAGTCAGGCTCGTCATTGAATTCTGATCGGTATTCCCTATTGGAATCCAATGTACAAATCCAGTTTGAATATGAAAGGATTGCCACATTATCGAACAGAATCCGATGTGATTCTTGACGAATGCCATCGCATTCTGCACGTTGAATTTTCTAAACCAAACATTAAGCCGTTGAATAAGTCGAATGCCAAACAAGAATAATGAGGATGCCAAAAGTTTATAAATAAATTGTTTGAACAAAAATTTCTTCAAAAAATCTTCGGTGCACTTGATTTTTTGTGACATTAAATGAATTATGATTTTTTTTCCGAATACATATGATTTTTAAATGAATTTTCGCTCTATTTCGAAAAACCCTTTTGTGGAATTTCTCAGAGGCTGTACCTATGACACTGTTCGTTCAAGAGCCCAGACACTTCTTGGATTTAATATGGAACATTGCTCCGAAAACACATTGAAAATTTGTGACTCGCCATCCATTTTTTTTAACCAAAACAATGAAAATGGAAATAGAAAGAAAATTCGAAAAAAATTCAAACCTATTCAGAAAAATCTACGAATTCATTTTATAATATAAAAAAGTAGTTCACCGGACATTTTTTTTGGACAATTTCTTTTTTCAACAATTTGCTTATAACTTTTTTGCATTATTATTATGAGAAATTAATGTTATTGGCATCTCCAATGTAGTTGATTTTTTTAAAATTTTAATCTCATCGCAAAGTAGTCAAAATTCTCGCCGGAGCTCACTTTTGGTAGGAAGTATACGGGCAATACATTCTTAAGATGGTAGCGTATCTGTAAAGCAGTCTTATAATATAAAAAAGTAGTCTACCGGACATTTTTTTTGGACAATTTCTTTTTTCAACAATTTGCTTATAACTTTTTTGCATTATTATTACGGGAAATTAATGTTATTAGCATCTCCAATGTAGTTGATTTTTTTAAAATTTTAATCTCATCGCAAAGTAGTCAAAATTCTCGTCGGAACTCACTTTTGGTAGGAAGTATACGGGCAATACATTTTTAAGATGGTAGCGAATCTGTAAAGCAGATTGTCTTGAACAAAGCGGTCATTTTGACGAACAAAACAAATTTACAATCCCAATATATGGATTATAGTATAAAGTATAAATCGTTTGAAAAGATATATCTCAAAAATCGATTTGCATCGCATCGTTGAAAATCCACTGTAATTGTCGGTTATTTATTTTACTTCACTTCGACATTATATCACCACACACGCAAACGATCACGAAGCGTGCAGGTTATGTTTCAACACGCCGAGTTTTTTCTCGTAAATTTTCACATATATTCGCTTTGACGGTGGTAAGAAAGTCCAAACGGCTTCCATCGGGGGACAGTGCAGAATCCAATAGGATCCCCACGAGGACTTCCTATGTGCGGTGTCCCGAACAAATTCCTATAGAGATGTGGGTGCATCTTGGGACTCCACAACAAATTTAAGCACGGGATCACGAAAGGATACTTTTTTTTGGGCGTTCCAACAAATTCCGGTTGAAAATTTCAAATAAAGATTCTCAAACGACGCCAATCGGAAAATAGCGCGGAATTCACTCGGATTCCAATGTGATCTCCCTATGTGTATCGTTCCTATCAAATCCATATAGGGATGTCGCACGATGTGGGGACTCCCCAACAAATTTCTGCACGGGTTACGATTCCATCTCTGTAGCGTTGAACTTTGCCAAATCCTTCAAGATCCTATTCACGAAAACATTGTAAAGTCCGAGAATATTTTGCAGGATCAGTTTCATAATAGCTCGACGATAGCAGACCCGGTCGGCAGCTTCTTTCGATGAGGAAAGGAAGACAACACTTTGTCAATGATAGTAATATAGGGTAGAGCAGCTATTGAAGAAAACGAGGAAGAAGGTCCCACGAGAGCTTTTCAACTCAAAGAACCGCAGAGTGATTCAACTATACGATATATATATATATATATATATATATATATATATATATATATATATATATATATATATAGCGAGTAGTAAGAAGAGTAAAAAAGGATCTTTTGAAGACCGAAAAAGATCCTTTTTCGGTCTACAAGAGTGCGAGAGTGAGAGAGTGAGAGAGTGAGAGACGAACACAAGGGTGTCGAAACCGCCCGAAGTGAAAAATATATTACATTACCGATCAAATCAAATAACAGCGACAAGCTGAACGACAATAGTTTCAGGAGGTCCGGAGAATATGTACTCGGTCGACACCAAAGTCAGCGTAGATCCTTGCATCGCATTCCCTCCGACTCAAACTCTATTACAGATAACTTAGTTTTTTATCCACGATAGCTACAGCGGGCGGGAATTTTAATTCTATCCACGTAGATAAGCGAGAAGGGGAGCGAGACGATGCATTAGGGATTTCCAATTGCTCTTGGGTGGAGAGGTTAGAAACGTTACCACCAGATACCGCTGCCCATCCAATGACATGGGCATTCACCGACCTCGGCGGGTGCTCGAAAGATTGTGGTCACGTAACCGAGTATTTCGCGCTCTGGATCCTGATGGGGCGAGCGAAATACGGAAGTTGCATCATATTCGTTTTTGTTTTGTGCTTGGAAATTTCGAATAATTTACAATTACCACTTGATATTTGTACATTCTTCTTAGTTTCTTCATTTGTACATTCTTCGTAGTTTTCTCATCATTGTGATTTCGGCGCTTCTTCGTTTGTTCTTGCGCGCCCGAGTCGAAGTTTTCAGCCTATTCTGACCCTCCAGCTCCTCGCAGAAAAGAGAAGGAGATAAAGGGAGTAAAGTAGAGCTCTGAACTTAATGTAAAATTAACCCCTACTACTTAGCGTCTCTTAACGGAAAAAAATGTTTCTTTTCTCCACTTTTAGGCGCTAAGTAGCATGTTGATATACCTTTTTTGAATCCCACACCCATACACGCTATTACGCATACAGACATACGGAGAGGAATAGAAGGTAATTTAGAATACCGCTTTGTTTTAGGCTTGCGACTTTTTCTGTAAGGTGTAAGCAAATAAAGCCTTCATGAAATTCAAGCAATATTCATATACTATCAATCTGCAAGCTATCAAAAATAACCAAACATCGCTACTGCGTACAATTTTAGTTGGAACGGGAAATTGCACAATTCCGTTTTCGAGATGGGGTGCCGGTATTTTGGAATAGGAGTATTCCAACATATACTCACCGTGCTTAACTTAGTTATGTAGGCTATTGTTAGGCCATTGTTTCCGAAGGAAATGTAAGACATGATTATTTCTACAATCAATTTTTAATCAGTCTTTAATCACTTTTAACAATTAAATAAATGGGTTGTTTTCAAAAATCGCAAACATCGAATCGACCTGCATATAGCCCAAATACTGCACCCCCCCCCCCACCCCTTATGTCTTCACTCTACTTCGCTTTACAGAAAATACACTCTGCATTAGCTGCAGTGGGTCTTCCACCAAATGAAGTTTCTAATTCTCCTGACGTATTTCACTTACGACTGTCATAAGAGTTGGAAGATTCCAAACTTTCAGTGTCATCATCATCGCTTGCAATGAGTCTCCATTTCTTGGTCTTTTTATCATTTCTTCTTCCTATTTTGTGATATATTTTGTCTTAGCCTTCTCCATTTCTTTTGTAGTTTTTGTCTTCTTGCATTTTCCTTCATTTTGAATATTTTCTTTTGCCTGTTTATTTAAGATTTTCTGATCTGACTTTTTCTGTTTTTTTTTATAGGTTCCGTTTTTTTTCTGTTTCGGCATAATCTGCAAATAAAATGAGTTCTCTAAATTGTTGTAAAAATACCAACATACCACCAAACAAAATTTCCATTTTATATATATTAGTGACAGGAGCTACATCTAGTTACAAAACCAATGGTAAATTTGAATATTCCAAATTTTCATCAGATCGGGTATTCCAAATTAGCAACACGATGTAACCGGGCATAAGATCTATTTTTTTGTTAAAAAATATACAAATCTTCGAAATCAAAGCAATATACAAAGTTTATGGCCTATTTTACAGTACACGTAAAGCTAAACATATGCATATGGAAATTTAGCGATTTGAACTAAAAACACGTACTTCGAAAGTTTTCAAACACAGTCCCCTACAATCCGAGCTCTGCTCCATATCTTAATTAAGTCGCGAACGAACCGGTGAATATATCGACAAGTGATGCCTTCTTTTAACATTTCACAGCCATGAAACCGAGATGGCGCTGTTAATTTTCGTGAAACTAGCAGGGCTATTCCAAATTACCAGCAGTATTCCAAATATCCTTCCTTTTCTCTGCGTATATAAATGCATGTATACGACATATAAATGGATCATTATTAATATAAACTCTGCTTATTATCTTTAAATTGCAGGAATAATCAAATTATCAGGAGAGTGAATAATTTATTTAAATCCGACACTTTTATGAATACTGTTTTTATTACAAATTTTCGAAATGTGCCGTAAAGATCGTTTTCACGAATTATCGGGTTACCTTATTGACAGCTCATATATATTTAATTCGAAATCATTCCACTTATTAATTTTTACGAAAAAATGTCATGTCACTGAGTCAACGATAGACCAAGAGTGTGCTCTATTTTCATTATTTATTGTATATTAATATAATTAAACGATAATTTCGAAACTCTATCTCTAATTCAAACTGTACATTTTTTTGATGTCATAAGTTTCGAGGAAAACTTTGAAATTTATACATATTTTTTAACTTGCCTGAAAATTTGATTATTCCTATAATTGAACTTGATAGTTCAATTGTTCAATAAATAGAGATTATTCATAACGCTGCATAGATTTCGTAAAAGTTACGGTATGGTAACGAACGTTCAAAAAAAAAGAGTAATATATAAAAACAGAATTCTTTTTTTTAACCAATAACGGCTTCACTTTAAATACGAAAAGATTCAAAATAAGATGGCAATGAATAACTATTATTCTTTCATCATATGTTTCGGCAGAAACAGACACGTGCCCGGTGGGTTCAAACGCCATTAAAAGAGGAACTTAAGGTAATCATATCGCCAGCCTTTAATCCATAGGATTTTCATATTTTATTCTTAACCTTCACTAAATATATTAGCAATCGTTTCTGTAAAATTTCAGACTCGGTTATCGACCTAATTACAGAGAAAAAAAAATTAAAAATGCGTATTTTTGTGAAGGAATTCCGCGACGACATACAAAAACTCAATTTCCGGTCGCTACAAAAGTGAACATAATAGTGGGAATCCGTCAGATTCTTAAAAATAATCAGATTTACATACCTAACACTTGTAGTAATCCAATGCTCTCAGAATTAAATTACGCTTACCGACCTAATTTTTGTGTAATGTCAAATTTAATTTGAATTTCCGGTATTGGATTTATTACCACTTGCTACGATAAAGAGACGTGACAGCAAGGCGAAAGCTGACTGTAGCCCTAACCTCATCTCACTCATTCGAATTTCCACACATATTTTTAACCGACATATTTCGCCGACACAAATTTTTCACCCTTTTTGTCAGTCATGGCCCGAATACAATGCTTTATATTTCCCGCACCTGACATTGTTTTGACGGATCGACGTTGAAAAGCATGAAGGTTAAACTCACCTGGTTGAGTAAAAAGCGACGGAGATAGAACCAATGTTGCCAAATATCAAACCTAGAAATACTGCGCGAATCGTTGGAATAACTATTTTGTCATTTTTCTGATTAAGTGTGAACATTCATTAAACAGTTTACACATGGAATTTTTTTTAGTTATTACAATTTTTTTGCATATTTTTAAAATATGAATTGTACAAGTATCAAGTATAATCAGTGATATGACTAGTGTGAAGCAATAGGATTACCGTAAACTACTTGAACTGGTTTAGGTAGGAGTATAAGACTTTGTGCAGGAGGTAGGAGATTGCAAATGAGTCAGCAGCAAAGCAGGAGCAGTAAAGTTGATTGGGTTGACATTTTGCGGCTCATAGTAGTGCTTCTAGCATTTAGTAGCCTCAAGTGAGGCTTAGATGTCGTCAAAGGCCTTCCAAACCGGCTGAAAATTGCAACTCGCGTAGGGTTTTGGAATCCCACTGCTTTTAGATGTCACCCCAAAATTTTCACCCTACTCTTACCAGTTCCGCGTGGACTCCGCTTCCTCCTAATGTTGCCCACGGCTACTCTTTCGTAATGCATTACCGTTTCGCGTTTGCACGAGGCCACGATGACACCGCAGAAAATCTGTGCCGATACATGCGGCTATATTTTGCCTAGTGGCACTTGTATCAAACATTGGAAATCCAGTAAAGCTTCCTTCCGCACGGTCAAGGGGCCACCCATCCGAGTATCGGCTCAAATCAACGCGGCTCAAAACAGAAGACCGCGAAAGTCGACCCCGCGTCCACTGCTATCCGATGACTCTCATCTAATCTTTCTCTTCTCTCATTTTCCCTTTGAAACGGGACCAAAAATCCGTTAAACCAACTGCAGAACACTATTTCGTAGTTAAAACTTGTGCAAGGGATTCCACGGCGATCTCGAAAGATACATTAGCACGAATTTTCCACGAAAGTGTTGCAGGCACCGCAGGTTAGTAGGAGCATAGCCAAACACTGGAACGAAGTGTCAAGACTTTCCGACTGCGGATTGCACGGAATGCGCCCGGGCTCCCGCCTTCAAATGCAGGTTTCAGAATCGTCGCGAGTCTCGAGGATGGCGCCATTTTGACTGTCGTTCGACCGTTAAACGCGCACAAAATGGCCCTCGAGTATTTCAATCTAAATGACCCGGATGTCTTCGTATCGCGAATACCCGAGTTTAGATACCGTTTTCTTCTATACAGTAATCGTAAAAACATGAAACATTCTGCTTTTCCCATCACAGTGCAATAAAGAGCAGCGAGCGTTGGTCTCAAGAGTACATTTTTATTCGTGTTTGTTTGGGTTCTTATTCGTGTTTTCGAATCACGTCTTACACGTCACAAACTACATGCCCCTTGTCATTTATTACAAATTTGTTACTTTATCACCATAATTTATTAATACCACCCACACACACACACACACACACACACACACGCGCACGCACGTACGCACGCACGCACGCACGCACGCACGCACGCACGCACGCACGCACGCGCATACACACACACACACACACACACACACACACACACACACACACACACGGCACACACACGCGCGCACGAACACACACACACACACACGAACACACACACGCGCGCACGAACACACACACACACGAACACACACACGCACGAACACACACACACACACACACGAACACACGCACGCACGCGCGCACGCACACACACGCACACACACACACACACACACACACACACACACACACACACACACACGCACGCACGCACGCACGCACGCACGCACGCACGCACACACACACACACACACACACACACACACACACACACACACACGTGTTTCGTTTACGATGCTTTTAGTCGTAACCATGAAACGATCTTGAAAACCATTTCGTCAAGGGGCAAAGCGACGTTTGGGGGTTGCAAAAGGGCTGCACGAAGATTCGCCTGTATTCTCTAGCATCATTATTTAGGTATAGTTACGGCGTACCGGAAATGCCGATATATGACATTTGGTTCATAGAGCGCGGTATAGTACTATATATATGTGTGTGTGTGTGTGTGTGTGTGTGTGTGTGTGTGTGTGTGCAGTAGACCAATAATATTTGACCCCGGGGAATGATGAGAGAAACGACGTTAAATGGGCTCTCCCAACGGACGACGCTATTCCATTGTTTTCGTGCACACATGTGGATGTTGGCTGTCTGTTCCTATCCGTCGAACTTTTCTGTTGCGTTTGACATAAGGTATACGGACATAAACTCCGCTGACAATGTACAAGCGTATGCAATTCCCACGAGTAGAAAACTAGAAAAAAATCCCTTTTTGCAAAACCAGTTTATGTCGCCAGTAAATCTTATAAATGTTCCCTGCAAATTTCAAGGTGATCGGATAAAAGATGATAGATTTATAGGCTGTTATGTCGACGCCCGTTGGAACGCTCGGAGCGTCGTTCGAATCGTTAGACGCTATTTCTCGAAAGAACGTTTTCAAAGTCGGTCCGAAAAATATTTGAAAAACTACTGGGTCGATTTTTTTTTTGAGTTTTAAGGTTTTTTGTAGATGTAAAAATAGAGATTTTTTTCCGATGTATACTTTCGATTTTATGAACGAAGAATTCCCATTTTTTTTCGCTAAGATCCAGATTCTTTAACACGTACCATTTTGTTAAAATATGATATTTTGGAAATTCCATTGTTTAATCATAGGATAAACTAATATACTAACGAAACCTGTTTGATTTTTTTATATTAGATAACCTGGTTTAGAAGGGCATTGCTCATCGCAAAAGGCGTTTTCCAGAGGTGCTTCGCGGACGTCGGCTGTAAATTGATTAGAATGAAGTATTATTACACAAAAAATGTAGAGTGTTCTTGAGATCATACTTATTCAAATACCTCATCTCTGTAAAAATGTATCATCGCGATTTTCTAAAGATGAATAAACTAGCCATAACCCGTTAATGAGAAGTGCAAAAAAAAAAGCACTCACCGTGTAATGTCGTGTAAGGACCGTTACCTCACGTTTCATCCATTACGTTACCTTACATAGTCACGTTCAACACGGAGCACTCGATATTTCGTCCTCTCATAACGAGTGTTAATTCTTAATTAAAACTACCGGGTCTCAAGTTTTCCGGTGATGCGCAAATTCATAAACGAGTTTTGTGCCGTTGGTGTGAATTTGGATATGCAGAGCAAACAAGCGAAGCTGCGAGTTAACGGTGGTCGCCATGGGCTAACTCGTGGATGGGAAAACTATACGGATATTACGATGTTAGAGAACTGGACGTTAAATTCTCTTGGAGAATGCAGCATGTGCGCGAATATACCCCGTGCGCTGGGGCCGGGGGGGGGGGGGGGGTGTTGTTGAGACTGGGTCTGTAGAGTTCAGTTGAGCTTAGCTGGATCAGGCATGTCTCGGATAATTAGGATTGTATACCTCGTTTACGACGATATAAAGAACAAACATTTTTTTCCTTTTTCCTCTTTCTTTTTCTCCCTCTTGGTGGCAAAGCAGCAGCAAAAGTGTGGCAAAATTACTCGTACACACATTATGAGCCGCGTTCGAAGTACACGCGCGAATATCGTTTAGTAGATCGCGAGTTGTACAGCATCATTAAGGGGCTATACCAGTGTGACGATTTCGAAAAATCGATTTTTTTTGCCTTTTTCGACAGTTTATACTTTCAAGAATATTATTATCATTTATATCATTTATATAAATATCATGTTATCTTGCAAAAATCGATAGCTAAATCTTTAAACGCGTTTTTCTCGAAATGAGATTTTTCAAATTTGCTGACATTGTAACTCCAAGAGCAATCATCCGATTGTCTTGAATATATTTACTCTGCAATGACGTAGGATATTTTTGATTGGATGAAAATTGACGATTTGGCATTGAAAAAAAGACCATTTTATAGGCAAGAGAACAGACTTTTTTTTTCATAACTACCCCATTTTGGTAGATTTTGATATTTTTCGAAAATCCTACGTCATTGTACAGAAAATACCTTCCAGTTTAACGACATTTTTCCTTTTCGGTCTCAGCTACTCCATCGGCCGGAATCATGTCAGCAGTGGAGGAACTATTTTTTTTATGTCTCCGAAGGCAGTGCATAAGTCGCTTGGATCTCAATACTTTTCTATGAAAAAATTATGTAATATAGGTGAAATATAGCCAAATATATCCTTAATTTTTCGAAACATTTAATTGAGTATTTTGCTTCCAAAAAATTCCCGAAAATCACCAAAATTTTCAGCGTTCGCACTGGTATAGCTCCTTAAGGAGTCTTCTCACTTTAGACGCTAAAAAGGCTATTTTCATGATTTTTTTTTCAAAGGTTTATATTATAGATATTGATACACAAGTTGTTACGCTTAATAAATATACTTTCGAAATACATTTTTTTTAAATTATTTTTTAAGTCACTATTTATAGACGTAAATGGAAGTTGAAAAAATGTCCAAAAAAATTGTAGTACTGCGTTGTTGATGAAATCTCGGAGATGGATCATCCGAAACAAAAAACTCATACGATTTTCTAAATATGCAAAAATACCAAAATGGCGGACATTTTTCGAAAAAACGTAAAAAACGTGCTTTTTCGCCGTTCTTGGCAAAAAAAGTAAATTTCAAAATTTTAAAAATTCTTGATATGCGCTATAGCTATATTTATAAAGAATATGTAGTTAAAATTTCGTAAGTATCGGTTTAGTAGTTTCGAAGGTTTTATCAATAAGCCGCCAAAAAACGTTGTTTCGAAAAAAAAACGCGTTAAAGTTTGTTTGTGTTACATAAATACGTATTTTTTAAAATATACTTTGACATTATATTTATTAAGTGTAACAACTTTCATATCAATATCTATAATATAAACCTTATAAAAAATCATGAAAATAGCCTTGTTTTAGCGTCTAAAGTGATAATACCCCTTAATAGACGCTAATAAAACGAATAGTCAATCATATTCTGTAGGAAGAATTACAAAAATTCGGTGCCGCTATAAAATATCCGAAGTTATGCATTTTATCATTCTGTCTAATATTTTGGTCACAATTAGTAAGGCTTGGTTATAGTCGGTCATACACAATTGTGTGTTTCAGCGGTATGTATGGAAATATGTTTCGAGGACCATTCGCATAGGACATCCGATAGATTTGAGGATCTATAGTCCTCGAGTAGAGTTTGACTAACAGCAACCTATAGTATACAGGGTGTCCTGTTATGAATGGATAATCCTGCAACTGTCGACAGGTCAAAGCATGCGCTACTTGGACTTTTAGTTGAGTAAAAGTCCCACGGTTGTCGAGATTTGGGTCCTTATGTTATTTTTTGGAAAAAAAAATCATCTGCTTTTCGTTTTTCGCTTGCCATTTCTACAAATTATACGAATCGACAATAACTAAGCAACTTTTTAAAGTAATTGGCACGATATGCGTAGTGCTTTTTTTCAACACCGCAGGCTGTCAAAGTCGGATGTTCGAATTGGTTTGTATGAAAATTCTGCATAAGATCTTTTTTCATAAAGTTTCATTAATATTTAAGGTTAGAAAGAAGACTTTTCGAGATAAAACAAATAACCCAGAGTATTTTTTTTAAAAGCGGGTCAAACAAGTTATTTGTAGAAATGGCATGCAAAAACTAAACGCAGATGATTTTTAGCTCGAAAACCGTGGGACCTTTACCAAACTCAAATTCCAGCATATAGTAGGGCATGATCTGACATATCGACAGTTGCAGGATTATGCATTTATAATAGGACACCTTGGATATATTTTTTTTCTCGAAAATATGCACTCTCGACATTTGCAACAGTAGGCCAAGTGTCTTATTTTAAATGGCACCACTTCTGCAATACATAGCGACAATAGCAAACAACAAATTTTACATTGTCATGTAATTTTTTTTTTCAAATATACGCTCATTATACGTACTGTTCCATACATGGCACGATATCGACGGCTCGTGGAAGTGGATACGTAGTTCACGATTGAGTACTGTCAACTGATCCATTGGTCGGTGCATCTAATTCCATAGTTTGAGGACATGTGTCACACCCTTCAACCACGTCAACATTTTTAACCCTTATTTCGACCAAACGATACAATCAATTGCGATGAAATTTATCGTGTACATGCGATATTGTTGCACAAAGAACCGGGCGGTCGACATTGTCCAAATTTTGAGAAAAAAGTTTTGAAAGTTTTTTGAAAAATATATTTTATTGAGCATACATTGAACTCATTACGTGTACATTTTTTTAAATTACAAATTAATAACTTTATTGAGGTATAACAGAGCCTTCGTATAAAATATGTGGTCCACTGGCCGGATCGATAACTTGACAACGGTTGGTCTCTGGTGGTAGATAGCCGTTTTTCGAGAAAACATTTTTTTTACAAAGCGGCAGATGTTAAAAAAAGTGTCATTTTGGCTAAATCTTTATTCATATTCGGGGGGCTTAAAAAATACTAAATTACAAAAAAAAAAAAAATGTTTACGTACAACGACAGCAACTGCAATCACGGGAATTTTGTTTTTTTTTTAAATTAAAAGCCGGACAATTACAACTAGGGTTATGATTCCGGCCAGGTCGAGAAAACTCGTTTCGAGAAAAACGCGATCGAAAGTTTTTGTATACGTAAATCATTGCGCTACTTGCTTTCATTAAATCGTCTGCAACTTGGTCACTTGTCACTATTTTAACATGAATTTTTTTTCACATATTCTTGAATATGCATGCTTTTCTCACCATCCAATAATCTTCTGTAATGAAAAAAAAATTACCGCGAAAACTCCGAGCCGTCAAAAATATTAAGAGGTCGCTTAAGACTTCCAAAAATTCTGTTTCATTAAACAATGGATTTTCTTTTGACCATTTCTCACCCATGAGTTTTAGACTTTATGATTGTTCAATTAACCTTACGAGAGCTCTAGCCGGCCAATGAATATTCAATGGTCGCTCAAGAGCTTCGAAATTTCCAATTTTCACAAATTTTTTTTTACTCTCCTCACTCATAAATTTTACGCTTTGTAAAATGTAAAAAAACAAATAATCCTTTTTTCTTTAGAAACAGATTTTTCAAATTTACCTCACACTTCTAAGCCAAGAATCATAATTTTGGTTCTCATAAAATCATTCTTCAAAGCTCTTGTCCGTAAACAAAATTATAGGTCGTTTTATTTGCAAAATTGAACTCGCACCGCTTTTCCGCGGATCGTAATGCGTCCCACAGTTGATCTCGTTAGTCAAAGTGCGGACCAATCGTAGCTGTACTCTGTGACGAGCGACGCCATAATACAATAATACATAATAAGACATATCGTCTGATTGGTGTTTGTTACAAATTGATATAATAAATTATTCAGAAAATGTAACACTTCGCTGTTTATTTTGTTTTCATGCTACACGGAATTACAGTGTATGCGAGATTTCTTTTTTGGTGGAAATTCTGAATTTCGGAAACCTTGAGCGACCACTAAATATTGATGGGCCAGCAAAAGCTTTCCCGAGATTAATTTCAAAATTACAAAGTGTAAAATTCATGGATGAGAAGTGGACGAAAAAAAATCGACTTTTTTAAATAAAAAAATTAACTTTGGGAGGCTTGAGCGACCTCTAAATATTTTTCGACCGCTTGCAACTTCTGCGACAATTTTTTTCTCTAAAAAAGATAATTGGCTGGTGAGAAAAAGGAAAAAAAAAATAAAGCTCAAAATTGTGCCACCCTAATGTATACTTTAAGAAAATGCAAAAAATCGATTTTTCTGACCGGTCACCCTGGCGTCCTATCTCAAGGAGCAACATTCCCGAATCTTACTTTTTGAATAACTTATCAAAATGTGCATACGATATGCTTGTCAACAATTTGTTTATCTTCAGTTATTGTTATACCAGAAAAATAAATACATTGACGAAATCAAGTTAAGAATTTTTGTTTACAATTAAGAGTGTTGCAAATGACAACGAAAGCCCTTATGGGCTATGCTTCAGGTAAGAAAATATTTTACAAGATCGCGGAAAATATACTGTGGATCGCAGAGTTTGCATTTCCAGTGCGCTCATCAAGAGAGGAATCTCCAAAAGGGGATCCTTTGCTATTTCAATCGTGTCGGACTCGACTGCTCTGACAGTCTGTCGCCAAGCTCCGGAATAACCACAATTGGCCTTGAACAAGGTAATTTCTTCAGCGGAACGACTTTAACGGTGAACGCAGATGGGCTCTCCAAGTCTAGGGATTTCATTGCTCCGGACAGTGAAAAATAAAATAAAAACGAGCGAAAGCCACATCAAAGCAGGATAATGTTGATTGCAAACTAGCACGGCTCGCGAAATGAAGAACTTTGCTTCGCTGTATGCCCGACCTTATTAGAGTAACGGACTAGGAGTAATCCCCGCTGTCGGTTGTATAATCAAGCCGTGTTATTCATGGCCCAATACTATTTATGAAAAACTGCCAACTTTGCGAGCCTTGAACAACCCTTCGCCGCATATTGGCGTTCGCTTTATTACGATGTTCTATAGCCGCGAGCCCAACGGACTCTCGTTACATCCACTTTAATCGCGACAACGCCGAGGCAATAATCCCAGCGGCAGATTTTTTTCCTTCTCTCGTGCCTTTTACATAATATCGGGAAAATCAACTTTTACACTCTACTCATGCTCTGTGCACATCATTGACTGACAGGCTACGGACTTATCAACTCGATTTAAATTCGCTGTGACATTTCGTACCTCCACGTGCAACGTGGGTCGCACTCTCAACGAAACGCACCTCAAAGAACAGCACTGGTAAATGAGGAGGTGGCGAACCAAAACGGACTTGTCCACACTACACGGAAAAAAAAGAAACACCGAAAATCACAGCATAAACCGCATAAAAAGCAGGGTGCCATATTTCATTTTACAGTCAAACAGAGTAAAACAAATCCTGCCCTACAGCAATAACGAATTTTCCTGTACACACTGAGATTCTTACAGTTACACTGGCTTATCGGCGGGGTAAAGTTAATTCGGCGAAAAAAAGGCATGTTTTTAAGATTTTTTTTTGGCGTAACGAATAGTGTTCGTTTATTGAAAAATTTACATATAATAAAGTAACATTTGAACAACGTTCTCCTAAATTTGCATTGCAAAATATTCAAAATTGAGAGAGTGAAAATTAAACCCCGGAGGCGCCTCGAAAAAAAGTTGGTTTGCGGTGTGCACCATAACTCGCAACAGAATCATTTGGAACAAAAAAATCAAAATGCATTTGTTAAAGGAGATGTTTCTCGAGGTAATGACGGGAGGATTTTTTCGATTTTTCGATTTTTCGTAGCACTTGGGAGCCAAAAACCCGATTTTCGCTAAAAAAATCGGCTAATTTGTTGTTGAAAAATTAGTAATTATTAAAAAAACAAAAAATCTCTCGACAATACCTAGTGAATTATGTGAAGAAGTACTGTGCAAAATTTCAAAGCGATTGGTCCAGTAGATTTTGAGTTATCGTGCACACGGACTTCAAATATGACAAGTCTCAGAAAAACGGTTTGAAAAACGCAGAAGAGAAGAGAACGGCATGGAGCAATAGACGCTGAAATACTCATAACTTCGTCCATTTTACTCCGATCGACTTGAAATTTTAACACAATATTCTTGATATATTATGCATTCATTTAAAAAACAGTTAAAAAATGAAAAAAACATTTTTAATACTTTACCCCGCCCTTATTTACAGTTCGGTATTGTGCATACATCAGTATTTTCAGTAAAAATATTGAACTGTAAAATTCACATGAGATCACTGATTTTTATACTGTACGCAAACTGCAAGGGTTACAGTGTATACTGTATTGAGTACAGAATGATTCATTAAATCGTACAGTGTGGCACGGTCGTTTTACTCTTCTTTTGACACTTCGTGACGTAATCTGTGCACTCTGACATTTTTACAGTTACACTGATTTATTTACAGTTTGGTATTGTGAATAAATCAGTGATTGCAGTAAATATATTCAACAGTAAAATTTAAATGAGTTCACTGTTTTTTATACTGTACGTAAAGTGTAAGGGTTACAGTGTACACTGCATTGAGTACAGAGTGATTCATTAAATTTCACAGTGTGGCACGGTAGATTTACTCTTCTTTCGACAGTTCGTGACGTTATCTGTGCACTCTGAGATTTTTACAGTTACACCAGTTTATTTGCAGTTTGATATTGTGAATACATCAGTGATTTCAGTAAAAATATTCGACTTTAAAATTGAAATGCGATCACTGATTTTTATACTGTACGCAAATGAGGCACGAGGTGAGGCACGAGGCCAGGACACAAAGGATTGCCAGTTAGTAGTGCGTGGTTGATGGGACGCGGACATCGAAGTTTGTGCGACAGAATTCAAGAAATTATAAAGGTAGAGAGAATTTTTTTTTTAAAGGTACGTTCTTGTCTAAATAGGACTTGTCACGCGCGTGGGGTGAGGCACGTGGCCAGGACACAAAGGATTGCCAGTTAGTCGTGCGTGGTCGATAAGATGCGAACGTTGAAATTTGTGCGACATAATACAAGAAATTATAAAAAAGAGATAATTATTTACAAAAGGTACGTTCTTGTGTATGTGACTGATTTTTTAAATAATTTTCTACACATTTTTTTCAAACTTCTTTTATGGATAAACGTTTTTTTTGTGTGTCTACATAAACTCTGTCGGTATAACTGGCGCATTCATTGTACATAATATAGATTAACCAACTGTCAAATTACAAGTGTTGTTGAATTTATATTACAGTGTTGAACTGTCAAAATTTACTTTTGACTACACTGTATTTTGGACTGTGTGTTCCAGTAAAAGATACAGTCGAGCGGTTCGAGTCCAAAGAGGATAGTATAGGAACTGTAATAAGTTACTTTGAGCACTGTGTTTCAGTAAATATCGCTGTGCAATCGTTCGAGTCCAATGCGAACTGTGTATCCCCTGTATTTTGTACTATTTCTTTTTTTCCGTGTACGTCAAATTTTTTATTTTTATTTTTGTTGTGTGTAAAAACTGCTTTTTCGCTCAAAAAGACAGTTTTTAACAAATGTTGAGGTGTTTAGAGCCGGATTTGATTCAAAATATTTCGGCTGCTAATCAAGGTGTACATGAAAAACACGAAAAATAAAAAAAAATTGACGTAGAGTGAGCAAGTCCGGTTTTCTTCATTAGCTCCTCAAATATAAGCAATAATAACGGTGACGGTACATCGGGTGGAAAGTAGACTTTGCAGTTGCAGCCGAAATAAAATTACACGTCGTAAAATACGTGCGCAGACGCGGACGTTAAGGTATCTCCTTTCACGAAACCGAATATTCAACAATTAACTAATTTTCGTCTATCATCAAGTAAAAACACATCTCAGTATACTGGTTAAATTTCAAGCCAAGTTACCGAGCTTTTAACGAAAAATTACGACTCTGAAATCCGTCTCATTTATAAGGCGCTTTATGGAGATGACACGCTGGCCACATTTCTATCTAACAATTGATACACTAAGAAAAAAAGGTTGCGAGGTTGGTGTCTCCGATTTCAATGAAATTTGGCATGTTTGTAGAATGGGTAAAAATAGGCGACACGTATTTTTTTATATCTGCGGAACCCGATTTTTGAGGGGTGAAACGCACCCTCGAAAATAGGGGTGTTTTTCGTTTTTCGTCGCTAATGTTATTGTTATCATCTCCGATGTATAGTACAAGAAAAAACAAACATTGTTGCAATTGTGGATTTTTTAAATATCTCGTACCGTTAAAACGTTATCGACAAAAAAGGAAAAACACCCAAATTTTCGAGGGTGCATTTCAACCCTTAAAAATCGGGTTCCGCGGATATAAAAAAATACGTGTCGTCTATTTTTACCCATTCCACAATATCATTGCCAAATATCATCGGAATCGGAGAGATCGACCTGGCAACCTTTCCTTGTAAAATAACTCTAGATGCCTAATATGAACCGTTCACGAGTGTAACAAAATCTAAAGATTTCGTAGGGACGATAAAAACTGGGAGTAACCGAATGTTTAAAGAAATGATCAATGATAAAACTTGGAAAATGTGACTAGTAGAAGAATTTTCGAAGCCGCGACTTTTTAGAGAAATGGTAAAAATTCCTATATCTACTAAATTTGCACGAATTTTTGTATTCTACTTTATCGTTGGGTATAAGAAATGATTATGAATTATTTTTATTCAGCGTCACTGCAATTTACCGATGATTCAGAAGGGTCCTTATACCCCTACAAAATATGGCTCTCCGCCAAAAGAATACCTCAAGGGGTTACTTGGGTTTCGAAGCCAAAAAAGCATATTTTTCCTATTAAAGAAAAAAATATTATATAAATTATTTTATTCAAAGCGTCAAACACATAAAAGAAAAACATGTCAACAATAATTAAAAAAATTTCATCCAAAAATTTGGGAAATTCAGCCGGTGGGACCTGGTTTGTGGAGAACCTTAAAAAAGTCTCCGGGTGATGGTCAGAATAACTCATGATAGCTTTATCTAAAATTAAAAAACCAATTTTTTTCTATTAGCATAGCTCGTGATTGAACAAAGGATAAAAAAAGAAATTCGAATTTTTGGCAGAGTTGTATGCAAAATAAACCAATTTTTGGTACAATTTACACGGCGTATAGCCTCGTAAAATTCGATGTAACCGAAAAAAAATCTTCGTTCAATCACTAGTCAATGCTCCTTTGAAAAAGTGTGCAAAATTTCAATAAGATCGATGCATTAGTTTTTGAGAAATCGTGTCCACCGACTTTAATAATAGTGTTTTGAGAAAAATGCGCTTTATGTTTGAAGTACAAATAAAACGAATATTTGTTAAAACTTACAGAGAATCGTCGATTCCAGCTCCATAAGGCAAATATCCTGCTGCAGCTGCGATGTCCAGGGCATCCTTTTGTTCCTGCCATGATTTTTTAAAACATTAAACCCACGTAACCCCTTAAAGCCCTCGTCGAACGAGCACAAAAGTATGTATTTTGTGCGGCCGGGATCGCTTCTAGATGTACCTCGTATATCATTCACCGCAAAATTGATTTTCGTACCGAGACTCCGTAGACACGAACACACAAGTATATGGTCGTAGGCTATCCTAAAAGATATATACAAGGTGATTCAATAAAAGTTGGTCACTCGAATCAACTATAAATATTTATTTTTGACGCTCATAAACCGTCAGAGACAACATTGGAATGGTTTGTCAATGTTTACATTTTGGTAGCCTTAATTGTTTTTTTTTCAAGTAAGGGTATCAACCTTATTTTAAGATTACCTCCACTTTTTAAAAAGGGAAATTCCTTTTTATGGGCCTCAAATGAAGAGAATAAAAACAAAACCAATGATTAACAACATCATGACCTTGGGATGACCTCGAAGTAAATGAAAAATTTCCGGTTCTGTGGATTGGTGGAAACGGTCCAGTCGCCCGGCCTCCCCGATCGACCGATTTAACACCATTGGACTAATATTTGTGAGGTGCGTTGAAAAGCGAAGTCTGCAGAGATTACCAACCATTCGCGGAGATAATAAACCACGCTTGGTATTCCGAGGTCATTCCAAGGTCGAGATATTGTAGGTAATTGATTTTATTCTTTTGTGCTCTTTGAGCACAAAAGATCTCTTTGATGAGCGAGATTTTTTACGTCATTTTTGGGTTGAAATAACTTTTAAACGGTTGAAGTTGTCTTGATGAAATTTTACACATGAATTTATTGTGCCCTTGAGAATGTATCTACATTAAAAAAAAATTATTCTAAATAATTTCATGTAGTTTTTTATTTTTTTGCAAAATGTTCCGCCGAAAACCGCCTCAATCGGCGCCCACTCTGGATGATGTTGTATGCATCTGGAAAAATACATTCTCAATCTGTATGAGTATTCTAAGCACTAGTAGCAGAATTAGTACTTAGCAAAATTTTTTTACAAAATGGTGGCCTGTTAAACTTTGATTAATGATATTTCATACATTTTCGGGTATTCGACGAGTTATAAAATGTGGGCAAAATTATTGTTCGACTCAATTCTGCTACCAGTCCTCAGAAAGAGGCTACCGAAGGTATGTGCAAAATTTGAGCTCGATCGGTTAATTAGTTATCGAGATATCGTGGGCGCCGATTTGAAAAACATAGTTCTGAGATAAACGTGTTCAAAGTTTTGATACGGTTAGATGAGGTTTGCACGTGGCTTGCTTATAATTTCTATTACTCTGCTAATTTTTGAAACATCAATAAACGGTTTTCACGAGCGTATTAAGAAAGGTCTAAGGAATAATAAATTAAAGAAAAAAAAATCGATCTTGTCAAATTTCTAGACGAGACTACTGCCTTAAAAAAGTGGAGGTGACTTTGAAATCAGGTTGATACCTCTAGTTGAGAGAAAATATAAGGCTACCAAATGTAGATATTGACAAACCATTTAAATGTTATCTCTCACTTTTTCATCTGAATCAATATTCATAGGTGTTTACGATTGACTAATGCCTAGTGAATCACCCTGTATATACGGCATTATACGATAATATACCTGTTTGGTCATTAGTATCTGCCTATATTACAAAAGGGTACGTCCAACCCGTTATATCTACCTATGTAATCCTCGCTGTCAGCACGTTTGGCTGTTTTAACGACGATCTCCGTAAATTTGTTCAGACGAATTCTTGATCTTGAGGACGAGGTGATCTTCAGATTACGTTTGTATCAATTTACTTGGATCCAACAGTGATTTTGAAGACATTCGCGCTCACACCACATTGTTTCCCGAAGATGACGTTGAAGTTTGCATCATTGGAATGCAACGGAAGTCAGTTTCTTTAGTTCCTCAAAAGTTTTCTTGGTCGATTTGGACTACGAAAATCACTTGAACGTTTTGCCGTATTCTTCGTATTATGGAGAATGAGAAAAATTAAGAAATAAAAATCTTCAGATATTACACAAAGTGCAACTATTTAATGGCATTGAAAATGTAATTAGACATTTCTGATAATATAAAACAGGTACATGTAAATAATATGAGATGGTTTTTATTAATTAAAAAAAAATATCGATAAATTGAGGTAATATGATTTTTTAACTAATAACAAGATTGAAATTGGGTGGGGAGAGGGTATTTTTCAGCCGATCACAGGCATTCAGCATGTCGCAGTTTCCCCCACTTTACTGCAACACAGAGGCAGTACAGTCGCGTAGCGTTAGTTTCAGGTGACATCTAGTTAATTCAGGCCCAGCCTACGTTAAGGAGAGGATAGGGGTTTCAGCGTGAAAAAAAACACTTTTTTGTGATTTTCTAAAATCTATATGGATCGAGTAAATTTATTGAAACCTTTTGTACATTGTTAAGTGTCATTTCACGAACATTCCGTGAAATTTGTACGCGAAAATATCCACAAACAAGCCATTGACAAAGCTTTTCCAAGAACGCTTTTGGAAAAACACGATTTGCAGTGTTAACTGTATCTCAGTTAGAAATTATCTGAAATCAAGTACCATTAAAATTTAGTCAAAGTATCATCAAATCCCCCCCAACGGTCTTTAAAATTTTTTTTGTTCATTTCTAAATTTTTTGTGGTCATGTGAAGTGAAAAGTGCTATTTTTCACGATAAATTCCGCCATTTTGGGGGTGGAAAACCCCCTCAATATAAAAAAAATCACACACTAACCGTTGGGGGGAGGTATTTTATATGTAGAAAGTGTGTACCAAGTTTGAAATAAACCGGTCATGTAGTTTTCAAATGGCAGTGAACACGGACTTTGAAGAAGTGGTTTCGAGAAAAACGCGCCACCGGCTTGTTTGTGGATATTTTCGCGTACAAATTTCACGGAATGTTCTTGAAGTGACACTTAACAATGGACAAAAGGTTTCAATAAATTTACTCTATCCATATAGATGAAAAAAATCGCAAAAAAGTGTTTTTTTTTTCACGGTGAAACCCCTACCCTCTCCTTAACAAACATGTACAGTTTTAAAAGCATTTTCAATGCTGAAAAATGGAAAACAGAAATCGTTGCATTTCAACCATGCAGACTTCAACGTCACATCCAAAGTCAGTTGTCTTCAAAATCATTATTCCCTGTTCATGTAGTTTCTACATTGATATTAGTGTGTATAAATTGTTATATGTACATAGTAAGTACCGAAGAGAAGGGAGCACCGAGAGGAAGCCGAAAACCGGAAAAAGGGTGGTCGGCCGCGTTGCATGCACGGTTGGATCGAAGATCCGTCGGGGCAAGTCCATCTATTCAAAATTATTATACAGTAGAACCTCGATTATCCGAACTAGTCTCAGTCCCAATTAGCTCGGATAATCAAAAGTTTAGATAATCGAAACGTGGGTTTTTTGGGACGAGATCATAAACAACATTGTTGTTTATGATCTCGTCCCAAAAAACCCACGTTTCGATTATCCGAACTTTTGATTATCCGAACTAATTGGGACCGAGACTAGTTCGGATAATCGAGGTTCTACTGTAGTCCGGCTTAACTCGTTCGAATTCAGAACTCACTCTGTCCCATCTTCCGACAATCTCTCTTCCTGCGTTCGGTGGTCGCCGCTGGCAATCTATCGAGTTCACTCTGGTCGTGCTGATGGGGTACAGGAAGATGAGAAATAGAGAAGGAGAGGAAGA
Source organism: Ophion obscuratus (assembly GCA_964007375.1). NCBI lineage: Eukaryota > Metazoa > Arthropoda > Insecta > Hymenoptera > Ichneumonidae > Ophion > Ophion obscuratus. The sequence continues at coordinate 47,934,358 of OZ023312.1, forward strand.
GGGTGAGAGTAAGATAAATAGGTAGAGAAGGAGAGTAGGTAGGTAGGTAGGTAGGAGGTAGAGAAGGAGTTGATAGAGAGATGGACGAAGGTGACAGTCCGTCTTAATTGCCTCATTAAATTCCACCTCCGTCCGAGTGTCTTTCTCGGATACACACCTATACGTATATTTCCGTGTGCTTCGCATGAAACGAGCCGCGGTTATATATAATCGAAGAACGGATTGTATTGAAATATTTCCTCACTTCGACGCGAATGCCCCAGGAGCATCAACGAGATGAGAGACCGCGGATAGAGAGCTGTTTAAACCAAGCTTTAACGATTGCATTTTCAACGCGAATATCGACGAAAGAGAGCAAAAATTAACTTTTCAATGAGCGACGATGGACAGCTGTGGGTGGCGTATTGACAATGCGGAGAGTCGTTACATTGATGGTGAAATTCGTGGGCCGAAATAATTGAAAATAAGTTGGAAAAAGCTCATCAACGGAATATCACTGGATGGAGTAAAATGAAGTTACCTTTAACAGGTTTTGGAACAGTTTTTTGTAGGTAACTTTTTTTCAACATCCTTAATTCCAACTTCTTTTGCTCCAATAGAACAATGTGTCTTTTGGCCATCAAATGTATAACAAAGTCAAGACCCCCCCGCCGCAATTTTATGTTAAAAAAGTGTCATAGTGACCTCGAGTGTTGGGTTTCTTTGACAAGGCATTGAAATACAATTTATGTCGAAGATTAAGGGTTACTTGGACATCATTTTGATTAAAAAGAAATGTTATGCATTACACATGGAATTAAATGAAAAACAAGGATTTTTTGCAATCAAATTGTCCTCTTTATTGAGAAAACCGTTTACATCAAAATATCAAGTACCTAAGGTACTATTATATGCACTTAAACAGTTTTATAATTATTATCGAGATCAAAATTACCTTGAGCAACATTACAATCAACTTTAGCAACATTATAATAAACTTCAACAACAATAGAAAAAAAGCTCGCAGCGCACACATTTAAACCCTATTTTGGCGCTCTGTTGAAGTAGCCCCAAAAGCTGTCAAAGTTACCCTTGTCAATTTAAGGGGTCTTTTCACTTTAAACGCTAAAAAAGGCTATGTTCATTTTTTTTGATAGGTTTATATTATAGATATTCATATAAAAGTGGTGACACATGAATACACTTTTGAAATACATCAAAAAATTGTTTTATGTATTTATGTAACCCAAACAAACTTTAAACGCGTTTTTCTTGAAACAACGTTTTTCGACGGCTTGTTGATAAAATCTTCGAAACTACTGAACCGATCCTTATGAAATTTTAACCACATATTCTTTACAACTATAGCTATAGCGCATATCAAGGATTTTTTGAAATTTTGATATTTACTTTTTTTGCCAAAAACTGTGAAAAACACGTTTTTTTTCGAAAAACGTCCGTAATTTTGTTATCTTTGCTCATATCAAAAATCGTATGATATGCGCTATAGCCATTAACATACTGAATCTAAAACTGTTTGATTTTTTTTGTTTCGGATGATCCATTGCCGACATTTCATCAACAGCGCAGATCTACAATTTTTTAAGGACATTTTTTTAACTGCCATTTACATCTATAAATAGTGACTTAAAGAAATAAATTGTTTTTTTTAAATGTATTTCGAAAGTGTATTTATTAAGTGTAACAACTTTTATTTCAATATCTATAATATAAACCTATAAAAAAATCATGAAAATATCCTTTTTTAGCGTCTAAAGTGAGAAGACCCCTTAACTCTGTTTTACGGCACGTTTGGGTTACTTTCTCGTTGGACAGACTCCGGTAATTCATGATTATTGAGGTGTTTTTTGGAATATTGTACAACAAAAAGTCAAAGCAGTAAGAATAACCCCAATGGCGAAAATAATGGTGCAATTAAAATTCAATTAAAACGGGGTATCGTCATGGAATAATTCAGGCAAAGCATCGGATTCAAATGTCATCCATGTCGATGCATATCCAGCTGCATAGATATCGGCACGAATCTACTTGTACGCGGATAACATATAAATTCCGATATCGTACCGAGGTAATCAATCATTCGACGTTCACTCGGAGGTAACGAAGAGGATACTGAAGAATGATAGAATGGCAGTGATTGTATCGGAAAACCGATACGATAACGTACTGGTGCTCGATTACCGTATCGATTGAGAAGCATTATATACGAGACGATATGTGCATCATTATACATTCTAGCGTGGAAGCAACAATTGAATGAAAGTAGGTGGAGAACCTTGAGGCCGATGAATAGGTCCTTCACCGTTCAAACATGCTCGTCATTGAATACTTTCTTCCATGTTAACCACGGCCTCCATAGACAGGGATAAACATGGCGAATAAAATATCAATAAGATAAAAATGGCTGCTACGAAATTGAGGGGCCAGCCTACGATGACGAGCTGGAACGGTTATTCAAAAAAATTAATTTCGAAGCAATAAGTAAGATTATTGAAAAATCGTTTGGACATTTATTTTTATGTGCATTAACAAAGTCATGTACCAAATTCCATTTTTAAATATTAATAATTAAACAATTCATAAACAATCTCTTTTTTCATAATATATTTACATAGATAATATTGGCTAAAACTTCGTCGAGCTCTTTTTGTTATTGTGTATCAACCACCAAAAAAAAAGTATTTCAATTTTTCTAGGAAAAATGACATTAACATTGTTAGTAACTAATGTTTCTTAAAAGTTCTTAAAAAATCAGAAAAACGGCGTCCAGACTAAACTACTATTATACTGGATAAGTGTACCAAATTTCAAGTCAATCCACCAATGTCGAAAAATCGTGTGCACCGTCTTCAAAGGTATAGTTTCCAGCAAAACGCGTTCAAAATGTTACCAGCAGTTCTATTGTTGTAATCATATGTCCGCCTTCATCTGCGATTCCTGCACCATATGTTGAAGCTTCATCGTCAATTTTAGTTGCCTCAAGCAACGAACGAGCGCTCGTCTTTTTTACAGTTGCCTAAGCCCTCAACTTAGTAGAAGGGCACGAGTGGCACGATAATGCAGCTTATTGACCTTTTTTCTTTTTGCGATGAAGGCAAGATACTCTTGATTCTACCTCTGTATTTTCGCATTGTTTGGTTTTAGGTTTTTCCCAATTAAACGAAACTTCGTCAGAAAATGTAGGGCGTTGAAGACGGATTTTCCGGTGCTGGAAAACTTCATTGCATCGTCGCTTCCACCATATCGCCTGGTTCAATTTTCCAGCTTCCATATTCTATTTGTTACCATCAGATGGTTCGGCTTCGTGCGAACGTGCTGTCTCGTCATGTTGCATTGTTCGAAAATTCACGCTTCATCGAGAACTTCCCTATACGTAGATTATTTCGTTAATGAGCTGTAGACTCGCAGAACTCAATTTCGAATAAAATTTACTTCGCGTCTTACAGCAGTTTGAGGGAAAATGAACAACTGCGAGAAATTCATTGTACACTTCTCGCGGGAAAATATCTTTCGAAGACGTTTCACATAGGATATCCGACAGATTGGAGGATCCATAGTCCTCGTCTAAAGTCTGGCTACCAATAATTTACAGGATGTACCATTTGCGTTTTCGAAAATATGCACGCTCGATATTTGCAACCATGAGCCTTATGTATGGAAATGATGATTATAAGAAAATGACACCGCTGACAGATGACGACAACAATCAACAACAAATCTTACAGAGAAGACGTTGTCATGTAGCGGTTTTTTAAATATTCGCCCACCACATCTAATTCTCAATACGTGGCATGATACAGACGTTTGGTGAAAGTGAATACGTGGCTCACCATTGAGTACTGTCAAATGATCTATTCATCGACGTATCCCATTCCATAGTTGAAAGAGACATCCGGACGGCGATAGCTTTCAAACTTCGTCAAAGAACAAGTTCTTCTTTTCACCAATGCTACGTATTTTTCCTAGGCGAGAAGAACAAAATCATCCTATTCTGCATCGCGTACATCTGCATGTTGTCTTTTTACAACATCGTCATCGAATAGTCGTTTGCACTTGAGGTACTGTACACATAGGTGGTGGCATTGAATTCCTGTATATTTTTTTGTTTTTGAGCATTGTTTAAATAAAAACTTGTTGGATTACATCAATCAAAGTATTGTTCCTCGGATGTAACCACTTTCTCCAATGTAATTCGGCATCTTCATATTTTTTTCAACTGACCTGGTCGTTGATTGTCATCGGGGGCATACTCGTCTCTGTTGAATAGTCCAAATCAATCTCTACACATAGTATCGGATGGCGTGGATTCGCCATAAGCCCGTGTAAGCAATCGGTACGTACCACCAGCTGCCCTTTCTTCAAAATCGAATCAGTGCAGAAGTGCACATTGGAAAAGCAACTTGCCACGGTGCATTTTTTACTCGCTCGTTCGAGGAACGTGCATCAATTAAACATGGCGTCTTTTGGCTGGGAGTTAGTGACACGGGGCCACCTTTCGAGGTGACATAAGCGACATCTGCCCGCACTAAAGTACAAAACACCTACAGACACCCACAGCCGAACAGCGGGTTTTGAATGCAACCACCTATTATATATACATCCTTCTTTCCCCATACACACATTGGTATGTCGTCTACACCAGAGCGTCGAGGGCAGTGCAGTGATTTTGTCGTCGAGACTCATAGAAGAGGATAGCTACTTCGCCACGCGAGGGTGGAAAAGTTTACAAGGGTGGTAGACGCTCGCATATTTAGACGCCTGGTGCACAGAGGCCAGATGAGGTAGGGGTTACGAGGGTGCAGAGTGGAAGGCGCCGGAGAACAACTGAATGCGGAAGCGTGAGGGCTGGGGGTTCAATAGGGCAGTCACGCAGTTCGGACGAACACCATGAAAGTCTCCCGTATCGGACGAGAAATAAATACACAATAGATAGATACATGTATACATGTAGAATATATATACTACCCCGGTCTCGGAGCTCATGAATTTCAACCGTTCGCACTGTTTTTGTATGGCTAACAATACCCCGAGCTTATTCAATTACTTGGGCTTTTATATAGCATTGTTGAGCTTTTTTTTGGAAATCAAAATTTGTTGATTTTTTGTAGTATAAAGAAACCTCTGAGAAAAATGTTTTGAGAACGTCGATTTTCACACCCCCTCTTGAGAATCTCGTAATGGTATGTAATTTTGGTGGGCTGGTGACAAATCCATTGAGCATCATCTAGAAACCTCCCTAGTTACTATTTAGAAGAGGAATCAAATCAAAATAATCACATCAATCAACAATCTACAGAGATAAATACTCTGATAGTCGTATGAGAAATAGAGATCGAGAGAGAGAGACTTGTCTTTACAGAAGATCGTCGGCCAAGACCCGACGTGTTTAAAAATAGGGGTGCGGTGACAAAAGAGTGGTTTGGAAGTCCGCGCGGATGGTGACGTTTTGCGTCTACTCCCGAGCCTTTTCCTCTTCGGCAAGCGTCTCTTTCGACTGTATCAGCACTGTGTGTGTCTGTGTGTTTAAATATATACACATGCTCGACAGCAGTCTTACTACATTTTGAAGCGCTGCTTGGTTGCTAGTGCAAACGAGACGGAAGGATGGAGGATCTAAACGTCGAATGGCTCTTGTACCGAACGTTTCTCTATACTATACAGGTTTAAAGGACAGTTCATTGTCTACGCTGAGCTGGTAGTGTATTGGCTGGAAAAGTTCGCCGGAATGCAAGGTATCTCGTAGACTGCTGTAATGGCCCGTAAAGGTAGACAAAAAAAAAACAATAGAATAATCGTTTTCAACTATTGATTATTGATTCTTTTTCTTCGGAAAACGTACTTGGCCACGTTGTTCGCTTGGAGCTTCAAGTGACATTTGTACGAGCTGCCTCGAGGAACGAATAGCTGCCTGTTACGAAGAACCAAAAGACACTTTGTTATCATCATTTTTGGACATCATTTGCGTAGCAGCATGGGAATCATGAATTGGATATGGGTGTTGCTTTTGTTTGCTTTTATTTTCGAAGCTCCCGTTTTTATTAAAACTTCATCAGTGGGCGGTTTTCATCAAGACTCTATTGTGGCTCGCCTCATAGACTGTGTAATGCGCCTCGGGCATGCATCGTGAAAGTTCGCCCGGTAGTCTCGGTAGTGCTGACCAGAAAACTCTACCTTGTGTTTAATACCGTGCCTTTCATAAAACGTCATGGATCACGTTTCGGCCCACACTTCGCTTTGTTCGTAAATACAGGCTCAAATTTGGTCGGATTACACTATACGGTTATAAGTGAGCGGAGTGTGTGGATACATTTTTGGAACTTGTTCTAAAAGTTTCATAAGGTTTGCCACAGTTGCTTGTAGGTGGAACCGGTCCTGGAAAGCATTACTTCCCTGATATTTCGGCACTGCTTACATGTATTAACGAATCTTCTTGGAGATTATTTGTTTTCCAGTCTAGCATCCAGTTTAGTTTACCCGAGTGTATACATATTCATACATATTAATTGTCTGTTTTTCATTTAGTTATTTTATCGCTCTCCACCAATCTTCGAGCTCGTATTTTCGTTTTCCCTTCCTCGTCCAACAAACGCCAGAGGTCCGAAGTAAGCATTTCCGGCAACCTATTCGTCGTTCCGTATTTCCCTCTGGGCTTAATAAGTATTCTGTTTCGATGTTCCAAATCAGCCCATTTGATCCCCCCTTTTCATCTTCATTTCCCTCCCCGTTTAGTCTCTCTTCTTCTTTCAACTGGCGTATGACTTCAACCCTCATATTTAGTCATGCGGTTGTAAACAGTCTTGAAGCTACACAATATCCTGTTGCTGGCATTTCTACAAGTGCCTTCGTGAATGTTAACTCAATGGGAAAACCCACAATATTGATTGCCTCCTTCATAATAGCGCTTTTCCAGGCCATCTTCACGCATTTCGTTGACGACCCGTGCAAGAGCAAAGTATTCCGCGTTCGTTTAGGCACGTAATTTTTGCGCTGATTTCCGTGGAAAGTGCTCTCGACGAAGGATCGATAATAAGAGGGATGATCGAAGCTCTATCCGTATGAAGCCAATGGCGGTTCAAGAGTAAGAGGTTGGGCGCGCTTCGCTGAGCCATTTCATGCTTCATCGATGTTGCCCTCGAGATGCATTTACCTATAATATAGCTATATATATAAACTTACTACAGCTCGTATACCCGAAGTATGTGTAACACGTGCAAACTCTACTTATCCATTGGTTTTCTCTTTTCCATGGACTTGGGATTATGTCTTCACCGAGGATACTACTCCTCCTTACCTCGTCGTTCGGCTCTGCGAAAGGGAAGTTACAGGTCTGCGCGCAATGCGACCAAAATTCTGCGCAACCCAATAGATCACGATTGAAATAAGTATCAGTAGTCTTGGATATTCAAGTAAACGTCCTATGGCATGTCCTGCACGTCAGGGTACGTACATCGATGGCGTTTGGATTCTTATGTCCATTCTATGCACGGAAGGCGGTTTGAGATGAAGAGGTGTACGGAGTTGCCAAGATGGAATAGCAAGAAGAGGTTATGACGCTTCGAGAGTTGTTACGTTGCCTGCGTTCCACTTGAAAACCCGTCGGATACGCCAGAAGGGTGTAAAGGACGTAGAAAAACCATGAAGGTGGGAGCGAGGGAGGGCGAGAGAGGGCACACTGAATGAGGTGGAACGAGTGAGAAACAACGGGAAAGCTCGCGAGAGGGTGCCACTCGGGGGTTAAGGCTACGAGGATAGGGTCATTGGCGCTCTGGCATGTTCGAGGGTGCTGCAGAGAGTGAGTGTGAGGGCGAGATCCCCCGTTACTTGCAATGGGAACGTGCAAGAGTGCCTCACCTAAGAGGCAGCTGAAGAATCGGGGTTAAATATATCTACAATGTTGTGGGAGGTCGAGTCGCCGAGGTCTAGGACACGTCGATAGTATAGGACACGATTTACCATTGACAATAGACAGTCGTTTTGGAACCAAAACTTCAGTAGTCTGATTCAGGGACTGGCATGCATATAAGAAATACATAGCGATGTAGGACTGGCATGAGACTCGGAGACTTTATTCTTTGACACACTTCGATGTTCTTGTCATCCTACATACGTGATCGGCAACTTCTTTATCGTCAAGTTTACCGAAGCGACGAATCAATAATTTGCAAAGACATATAGCTTCCACTTGTCCATCCACGTCAATCTGTCACAGCTGTACTTTTTGGCGTACCATTTTGTGAAAAGGTTGGTGCATGCGATTCGTAACTAGCACTAGATGCGAATGCTATGGATGCTGGAACTCTCGGGGCTGTATATTTCGGCACGTCATTCCAGTGGAGCGTGGATCAACATTTGTTTTCCGCAGAACACGGAATTGCTGTGTTCCATTTGACAATTGCGAAACTAGATTTTCACACCTCTCTCATTTTTATCACTCTTCTCGTCCGTTCGTGGGCTTCTTTCAGCATCCTGGCAGAATTCCAAATTCTGCAAAGTGTCAGCATACCAACTACACTAATTTTTTTTCTGTAATCGCAGCCGATACCGCGCGCGGAAGAAAGTTTTCCGCATATTTTCATCTTTGCCGAGACATTAACCTCCGTGGAGTACTTTCCATCGGTAGAAGGCGCACATTGATGCGTTATCGTTGTCCCTTATGTTTCCAGCCATTGGCTTTTCCTGCCACTTCGTGTCCTTTACTCTCGTCTTTGATATCCTTTTCCCGCAACATATTTTTATCCCATTCGCACTTGTCCATTTTGTTCTTTGCATCGTTGATTCCCGTCGCAGCCTTTTATCCCTCCGTAAAACGCTCCAGTACCCAAAACAGAAAAGTGAGGTAGAGAGAAAGAGAGGGATAGAGGAGAAGGTAAAGAGAGAGGTAGAGAAAACGAGAGCTTTCAGTGAATCGGGGTATTCGATCGGCAGGGTCGAGTTCTCATAACGGCCGTACAATCCCTGGGTAGCGCTGCAGTCAGGACGAGAGACTCAACTCGTAAACACGAAAAGCTTTCTTGCTTTCTCTTCAACTCGAAGTTTGGTCGTGGGTCGTTCTGCTTCGTTGGCCGTACACATTTGTGTGGCCAAGCTCCATCAGGGAGCGTCTCGTCTTTGCCGGGGGAGTCCGCCCTTGCCCTTCTCACGCCCGCTCCTTCCGCGTCCTGACGGTCTAGCCGCGCTGTTCTCCTTCAGCTTCAGGACGTGTAGACTTGGATCGTCTCAGGGCCGAGAACACTAAACAGTACACGCCCCGGTTGTTCGTGTTTTTCTCTTGATCCTGGAGAATCGCTGGTAAAAGCAAAGCACCAGGAACGCTTAGTTTGGCGACGATGCGACTGCTGCTCCTTCAACAGCGATGATAACAATGGCCAGCGTCATCCGTGGTGAACCCATGAAAAGCCAATTGATGTTCGCGCGGCGCGAGTTGCTCGCTGTGTGGAAAACAGTAGGCCACCTTCGGGCGTGTAGCACGGAGAACCACTGGCATCATCGATGCACAGAGACGGAGAACTCGCGGTGGTGATGGTGTTGATTGTCATTGTGGTGGAGTCGTGAGCAAGTAGTGGTGGCCAATTCGTGTATGGCTTTCGCGACTGGGAGTTCGTGGTGTGGAGACGTTACAGTGGGAATGAAGCTGCTGCTGGAGTGTTGGTGGTGGTGGTGGTGGGTGGTGCTGGTGGAGATTCGACGCAGTCGTGGTAGTCTTTGTCGAAGCGACGGGGATGGTTGCCAGTAGTGGTGGTAGGGACGAGGCTGGAGGTGGCTAGGTGGCATAGGGTGGATCGTCCGCAAGTCGTGCGTTCACCCCGCGCCGCGACGACAGGGCGTCGTAGCGGAGCCCCCGCGAAAGGCTGGCCTTCATCCGCGCGCTCTGCTCCAAGTCGTACCGGAATAACAAATCAATTGAATTAACAACCGTGGCCCTTGATAGGCGCGTACGACTCGTGGAACGTAAGGACGCTCCAAGGACTGCCGGGAGAGAAAAGTTATAAGAAACCGAACAATTTCAGTGGCAGAACACGTTTACGAAACGAATCGTGCCTCGAATAATAGTTGAGTCTTTAAGGCCCCGTTCCTCCTGTTGTTCATCCAGAGTCTTGGCTGTCGACGTCTCCAATGCTCTTCATTCATCGTGCATATTGAACATCACCGAAGCCCGCTGTTCTTTTCGCCACGCATCATTGTTATCCTCGTTCGCGTACTTTTCTTAACGCGCTCCAAGGGACTCGTACACAGTATGGAAAAGCTCAAGGAATCCACGGTTGATGACAATCGCGCGTGATCTACTCGTACGACGTCGACTTGTCGAACGCACGAAAACTTCTCCGCTGGTACAAGTGCAGTTCTCTAACACGTGGCTTTAGAGGGACTTTGTCAGGCGCGGTGTTGAACACCAAGAGACTGAGCGGAGTTTCACGTTACGCGGAAATAACAGATAGTGCCGTTAATGTTGCTCTTGTAATCTGTTATTTTGTCATACACACGCACAGTCGTTTCTGTAATACGCACCCCCATACCTTCAAATGCGTCATCATTCGCGCGTAATTTTGCGGTTTTGATCGAAATATCGTCAGTTGGCAATACCAGCAAAGTGATTTTAACATTGCCTAGAAGCGCTTCCGAAGTGTCTGACGTTTTCCCCGTCTTGTTTCTGTTCTTCAACATTGTGGCATAACTTCGACGAGGCTATTGGCGCAGGCAAAATAAACTAATTAAGTAGGTCAAAAGTGATTTAATACGCTGCTCAAGTATCCATCCTATATATCGTGCTCTGCAACTATACATATCCGTATATATTACATATATGGATACACACACATGTACATTGTAACGCTCGTATGAATAAATATAAAATATATACGTGCGATATATGCATACAGTTGATTGCGGGGATTGGCTCGCTCGGCCGTCACACTCGAGGCACCACAATCGTGGAAAAGGGCGTTTACCCAAGTGCAATACCAAAGACGTTTGGCGCGCCGAAAGACCAGCTGGATACGAACCGTTCGAACGCATACTCGTTTGATTGCAATTTCAAGTCAATCGTTGATTCCCAATAGCTGATCAATTTGCCCGAATAGTCCAAGCGAAAAGCGAGTTAATTTGCTTTTGAAGGAGAACGAGATTTGGAGTACGTCAAATCGGCTTGAAAGGGGCGTTCACCTCAGCAGCCTGCCAGTTCTCTGACGACCTGGAACAAAATTAGCAAATTGGACAAACGTCACCGTCGATCGTTGATCAATCGATGCGCTGAATAAAATCCCTCGAGATAGTCAGAGTCCCCGGGATATGGGGGCGCAATATCATCGGCAGGTCATTCACGGGATGATGATCGCACGGGAACGTTTCACGGGCAATATAAATTGAATAAGAGCGGCGAATGAATCACTACGGAGGCACGAGACGTAACTGGGTTAATTGCGAGCGTGTCCACATAACTGCACGCATCATCGGTTCTGACGTTTGCACGACGTATTCTCGATATCGCCGGCATTATTGTCACATCACGCGCGATTCAAATGTGATAAATATATATATATATATATATATATATATATATATATACATCACCGAATCGTTCCAATCAAGTTACACGGAAAATCCTCCATCTTTCGTTACTCGCGCTCGAATATTGAATCTCTCGCAAGGTTGGAGAACATCCGGCGGTGTATCAACGAGTCAAGATTGCTGCAATTAAGGAGGCTCATCGGCAAGCCCCGAATTTTGCCGACCGAGTGATCGACGAGACGCTAATTAACGCTGAATGGATATTAACGAGGATAAGTTTGTCAGGGGTCAATGGGATCCCAGGGGCTCGAAGAAACGACGTGAGCTCGGCTCACCGGTAACGGGCTACGTGTACTTGGAGCTCAACGACAATATCGGGCAGGATAACATCGTCGTGTGCGGATATTGCACCAAGTACATATCCGGCTATTAGCTCGATCGAGATCAGCCGTATATAGGAAAGTGTGAGGGCTCGAAGGAAAAAATAAACAACTGCGAGGGTGAAACCCAATGGCGTGGCTGACGGTTACATTGGGTGGTGCTTTCGTCGATGAAGCGTGAGAAATCTCAGTGACACCGTGGTCGTTTGACCGACGATCCCGAGCGTTATGGCTCTGTTAACGAGTCAATAATGTGCGTGTGTCACTGTGTGTGTATACATATAAATATATAAAATCTATATATATATATACGTATACTTATATGTCAGTGTCAATATAGATATATCGATAGCGCATGAAAAGCGAGCCTTATTCAATCAACGTGGATCAGTGAAACGTGGTCAAAAGTCAACTGGCGACTGAACAAGTGTCGGGAGTGTTTTTCGAGAAGTTCTCAACGAGGTATACAATGAAATAAGTGGCCGATGTTGATTCAATCGTGCATGCAAATTACGCGTTGTGCTGCGATTATGAAATTGTCCGTGAATATTGTAATGTGCGAACGAGTACGTTGAATCGTTTTGTGCTTCGAAAGTGCGAGAGTTGGGAAATTGTAGCGCGCGAGAAAAAGGGATACGGCAGGAGGAATAGGGAAAACCCCCGTATCGTCTCGAGTGCGCCTGGCACGGGGTGAAACTAAACCGAAGTGTGGAAGCGGACACCAGCGGGAAGTCTCCTCAAGTGGATTTAGTACGCAAAGGGTGAGAGACGTTCGGCTAACGCTGAGAGAACACAGAGGCGCTCGTGTACAACGTCGTATAAATAGATGTATATAACTCTTTGAATTATATATCTCGTTGAACGCCTCGGTCTATCCTGTGTCTCGGTGGCTTTATTTCTTTTCGATGTTCATCAGAAATGGGCACCATTCGAGCGAAAAATACCGTTGATGTTGTCGAAACGAATGATTGAGTATCAACAATTCACTCATTGTTGCAATAAAATGTAAACTTTCTACGAGAATGGTAATGGTGAATGAAAACTTGATTAGCGCCTGTTTTGCGATGTCATCTCGAATTTAAGTTACGTTTTCTTGCTGCTGCAAGTACTGCGTATGCGTGCACTCAAAGTCTCGTGTCGAACGTGCGAATTAGCGTGACTTCGCTGTACAGAGAGCGTTCAATTATTCACTTAATTTCGATTACAAATTGTAGGCTGTTTACTGAAGGATCGACGAATCGAATAGATGGTGCGTCAGATTATTGCAAACCGATATACACCCGCGACATTCGGCCTTTGATAAATGGTAGTTTTTCTCGTGCCAGGTACACCCTTAGTGGTGAAATTTCCTATCATTAGTATGCTGAATACGAAACATTGTGATCATTATAGGAAATGGTCGTTTATGCGTCCCCCGAATGCAACGGAGCAAGATGATTACGCGAAATTATGCAGTTGAACTACCGATAATTAAGGAAATGTACGGTTACAGTTGAGAGAAAAATAAAATTAAACGGTGACGCAACGAACTGAAATTTCAGTTCGTTGCCATGACGTTTAATTATACGAGATTATATTCGTACAATATACGTATAGTTTGTGTCGTTTGGAGGAACGAATAAGAACTATCCTTATGGAAATAAAAAATGATCGATAAAAAACTTTTTTTCATATATAAAAAATTGGATTGGGAGTTTGAAGCTTATAGAGAGAACACTGGTAAGCTCGAATCAAAAGATATACAGGGTGTCCCGTTTATCTCTGCCACCCGAAATAACTCGGTAATTATTGACGTCACAAAAAAATGTTCCGGACAAAAGTTGTTGGCCCCCTTCACACCGTGAAGGGGGCCATCAAATGCGATCAATTTTTTCCATTTTGGTGGAGGCGCCGTTGCGCAGCGAAGGTCACCTCCACTTTTTCAAATGGAATGGTACATTCTTTTTTAACCATCGTGTAGAGCACCTTAAACCGCATAAAAAACATTTGGGAGTCACATGCCTTCAAGGTCATTCAAGGTCACCTATTAAAATGAAATACAAATATAAATATCTCGGATCACTACCAAATATTTGGTAGTTATATTTAGATTTGTATCATGTGATACTAACCTTGAATGACCGCGAACGACTGTGACCCCCGAATGTTTTTTATGCGTCTTGAGGTGCTCCACACGATGGTTGAAAAAATGTACCGTTACATTTAAAAAAGTGGAGGTGACCTTCACTGTGCTTCAGCGACTCCACCGAAATAAAAAAAAGGTCGCATTTGATGGCCCCCTTCACACCATACAACTTTTGTCTGAAACATTTTTGTTGAAGTCGATAATTACCGAGCTGTTTCGGGTTGCATAGATAAGAGGGACACCCTGTATATGAGGTACATGCGGGTAATAAGGCCTAGCTAAGAAATATTTGAAATAAAAGAAAAAATATTAAATTTAATTGACATGTTTTAAATATAATAATGATCCAAGTTCAGTTTCGATAAAATATAGACGAAAAATGGTAACTTGTATCATAAGCAAAAACAAAATTAAACATTTTAAAAACCTTGCCAGTAGGCCTTACTTTACTATGGTAGGATAATAAGTCTATGGCTTTAAAGTGCTTAAATAATCAAACTATACTTAATGTATTTGGTATTTGAGATCAATAATCACATGAATGCAGCAATTAGACTTGACATTCATCAAAAAAGTATGAATTGCCTCGCCTAACAGTGCTCGAAGTCATCAGTATCATCCACTGGCAAACTGACGCACTCCTTATTATACCATTTGCCGCATTTAATGCATTGCCTCATATCAGCTATCTCGTCCTTTTCACAGCCATGACAGTACCACCTCTCTTGCTTTTGCGAAGTACCACTTTTATCTTTGGAAGTAGATTTATTTACGGGTGCGACCTTCTTTTTCATCGGGGTTGAGATTTTTTAATGATTTTTATGGTACTGTGAATCCTCATTTTCACGGTACCAAGATAGTCCGATAATTAGTCGAACGGTACCAATTTTTTCGCTCTGCAGTAACATTCACTTAGCAGATATTAATAAGGTACTGAAAAATGATGACAAGTTGTCATTTTTGTTTCTCTAACACACGGTACTGTTGATCGTATTTAAACTACCCAGGATTTAAACTACCCATTATAGAGGCCCAGAAAAAATTGAGTCGGTGGCAACATGTTAACTTAACCCTGTAACAACCTTAAAAGCTGATGTTTTACGGATTCTCGCCTTCATATCGCACGAAACATTGTAATATCGCATCGAACAATTGCCAACGTTAAATTGCTCGCTCGGGTGTATTTGATGGGTTGTACATAGGCGTGGCGTAGAATTCAGGGGAAAATAATGAAGTATCGTGGCATAGGAGGCGATTGAATTGCAGAGCAGCCTCTCATATCGATTATCGCGGTTCGACAAGTCTCATTATTCGCGTCGTAAATTCAATGTGAAGAAGTGCATGGACAATTGTTTTTTTTCCCTTTCCTTCTTGTTTTCATTTCGAAGCATCGTATCGGAATTCTCCGAGGCGCACTTTGTTAAGAGGACTTACAAGATTTCTTTGTAGAACGAAGACGAAACGGGGAGATAAAGAAAGCCAATTGATTTTGCACAAATGTAATTATCTTGTATCGACGATAACGATAAGACGAGGAGTAGAGTATACGCGGCTGGGCGTGTGGGGGGGGGGGGGGGGGGTGTAAAATCTCTTTATGGGAATTGAATGCGAGAAAGGGAGAGGCAGAGGGATGCCGATGTTGTGTATTTTGAGGTCTGGACAAACTGATCGATGATTCTCGAGGGAAGTTTCGATATTGCTCGCCTACACCCCCGCCCCTTTCCTTCCACCGCTCCTCTGAGAATTAGGAGAAGCTTAAGCATCGAAGTTTCAGGACCCACGCGCGTGCACGGGGTTCCCAAAGCGTGAATTCTCGCGAATGTAATTAAAGCTGATCATGCTCGAAGATGTCGTCGTCGAACGAATCGATTGGCCGCTTAATTTGTGTTGCCACAGGGCGCGGTCTCGTCTCGCGGAATACTCGTCTCCTCTCGTATTTACGATTAAGGCTTTACCCCCACTTGTAGCGCAAAAAAGGCCTTTTTCATGAATTTTTTAAAAGAAAACTACAAAACTTTTTTAATTGATCAATATACCATCTTAAAGAACACATCTTGAAGAACTTTCAGTAATTTTTTTATTGAAAAATATTACATTGTTTAGTGGCAAATGGCCGTCAATAAAATAATGTTTTTATATACACGGTTTGCGGTGACCAACATTGCGGCGAAGTGGATCATCTGAAAAAAAAAAATACGGATGGATTTAGTCAAATATAAGTATAAGCTAGTCTTTAATCGAAGGATTTTAAAAAATATTCTTTTTTCACAAAATGGCGGACAGTCAAAGTTAATGGTTCGATTTTAACGAAAAAAAATCGAACGATTAAAGACTACATTTTTATGTATTAAATAAGCCTGCAAAATTTCAAGAAGATCGGTCCATTAGTGTTCGAGTAATCTTGGTCACCGACTTCAGAAATGCCATTTTGAGAAAAACGCGTTTAAAGTTTCAATTAGCCAGTCGTTTACACAACGGATTCTTCTCTTTCAACGCTCATATCTCAGTCAATTTTGTTCGGATCGACTTGAAATTTTGAGGACATATTCTCAGATACTTATACTTCAAAAAAATGCAATAAAAAAAAATCGATTTTTTCAAAATCGCCAGTCGCAGTGTATTAAATCACCCTTAATACACTGCGACGAAAAAAAAAATTATCTCCCCGGCTTATCCGTCCACTTTGACGGCTTATCATTTGACGCAGTCGAAAAAACAATCAACAGTGAAGACGTGCTCCTTTATTCTTTCGAAGCCCAGATCAAAGGCAAACAAAATTGAAACGTATCTTCTTAAAGTGCATTCTTTCGGTAGGCAAATTTCCTGCAGAAGGAATTCGCGAATATTCGATTCTCCCGTTGCCGAGTTTGGGGATAAAAAATTCGCGAAGATAGAAACCCGAGAGGAAAAGAGGACTGGTAACTCGGAGGAACTTCGCCTCGTCAATGGTGCCGACCATAAGTAGCTCCTGCTCAGTCCGATATTCGTCAGGATCCCGAGAAAAGGAAGCAAGCGAAGATGAAAAGAAGGGAAGAAGGAAATAAAAGAAAAAAAAAACGTAAATTCAATAGACGAAGAACGTCCTGAGGGATTCAGTCTCCACTTGACCCGCATGCTGAAATATATAATGCCGCGGAAATTTAACGAACGATCGCGCTGTGTTATATGGTGATCCCGGACGCTGCTGACCCTCCGAGAACGTAAAATATACATGTGTGCATACTAGCATGCGCATAAATAGAGGGTGTCTCAAAATGATCTGACATTTTAAATTGCGCTCCCTTTTGTTTTGTGGCGAACATAGAGTACTAATCTTTGAACACTGGTATCAGGAAGTATTGAGGTCATGGAGAATGGAGAATGACACGATCGAGCAATGCATAGAAATTATTTGCTGCATTGTTACTATATACCGTAAAACGGGGTTAAATTAAGCGTAATGTTGACAGTTTTGGGGGTTACTTTAACAGAGGGCCATAATACGGTTTGGGTAAAGTTTTGAAAACGCCCCCCGGAGGGGGGGGGGGCAAACCTTCCTTTAAAAATTTTAAGACAACCCCTAAAAGGATTTTTCGTTTAATATCGGAATAGTTTTTGGGTTTGTTTGGGTTTTTTTGTGTTTGTTCGGGTTTGTTTGTTTGGACAAAACGGAGAGCTCGATAACTTATACAGGGTGTCCCAAAACTCAACGATAATCTGAGACCGGATGAAAGGCCAAGTTATACCAGTTCTGGGAAAAATAAAAAAAAATCCATATCATTCAGTTCAGCGATAATAGACATTTAAAAAAAAAGTTTAAATTCGACACCCTTGGTCGCATTTTCAAGTCCTGTGATTACCAATGTCACAATTTCGCTGTGATTTTTTTAATTTCGTGATCTTCATTAACGATGCTATTAATCGCAACTACAAATTAATGCAAAAAACATTGTTAATTTAATAAAATAAGTTAAGTTTTAGTGAGTCATGGTTCACAAAAATATTGTTAGTTAACTTTGACACTTCATTTTGAAAAAAAAATGTACTACATACCCTTGGCAAGTTGTTTCAAAAGATAGCGCATTTAATCAAGATTTCAAAATGGTGCAACACTTGCCACTTTTCTTGCCATTAAAAATTTTATGTCTTATTTTTTTCAAACTGAGCTCATTTTGAACAACTCAACATTAGGAATTTTTGTTACTAAAATTTGTTATTTTTTGTTTCTGGTCTGAAATAAAATTATTATTTTTAGTAAAGAGGTAATTGAGTCAGTTAATAACCAATTTTTATTGTAAAAAACATATGTTTTTTACAAAACAAAAATGTTAACAAAAATGTTAGCAAAAGAACTTAAAAGTATAATATCTCTAAAGGTATTGCGAGTCGCAAAAAATACCTTTAAGGGTTGTTTTCAAATATTAAAAGAAAGTTTTGTGCAAAAGGCCATAGCCGGGTAAGTAGCGAAAAATTGCTACCGCATTTTTTCCAGCGAAATTTGGAGTATATTCTGAGGTATAAAAAAAACCAATTTTCTGAAAATTTCATGCCCGTCAACGCAATGGTTTTAGAAAAATGAATTTTTTTTTAAATATCAAAAAAAAATCCGGAAACGGTACAGTGGATCAATTTGATTTTTTTTGGTACTTGTTCCGATCAAACGTCTTACGAAATAAAATTATAGAACATCTTGCAAAAGATTAAGGTTTGAAAAAAATGTTCCTTGTTTTATTTTTTTTTAGTATAATCCACTTGGGGTACAATAGCAAAATTTGTTTCATATAATCTTTGGGCATCTTATTAGATTATATAATTTTTTCAAAATGATCGGTTTGGTACGCCACAGTGAAAAAAAAAGAAAAGTACTTTATTGATATATTTTAGTTATATATCTATATAACTAAAATATATCAATAAGGTCTGTACCAAACCGATCATTTTGAAAAATGATATAATCTAACAAGGTGCCCAAAGATTATATGAAAAAAATTTCGTTATTGTACCCCAAGTGGAATGTAGTAAAAACAATAAAACAAGGAACGTTATTTTTTTTTAACCTTAATATTTGGCAAGATGTTCTATAATTTTATTCCGTAACACGTTTGATCGTAAAAAGTACCAAAAAAAATCGAATTGATCCATTGAAGCGTTTCCCGAATTTTTATTTTTTTTTATTTAAAAAAAAAATCATTTTTCCAAAACCATTGCGTTGACGGGGATGAAATTTTCAGAAGATTTGTTTTTTTTTTATACCTCAGAATATACTCCTAATTTCACTGGAGAAAATGCGGGGGCAATTTTTCCCTACTTACCCGGCTATGGCCTTTCAGCTCGATCGTGGGGGAGATCTTATACTACGGTTCAAATGTTTGCGCATTTAAATGTGTTTAAATTTGTGATTCAAGTTTATTATATTCTTGTTGAAATCGATTGTAATGTTGCTCAAGTTGATTTTGATCTCAATGATAATTATAAGACTGATTAAATGCCTATAATAGAACCCTAAGTACTTGATATTTTTATGTAAAATGTTTCCTGAATAAAAATGACAATTTGATTATAAAAAGTGGTTGTTTTTCATCTGATTCCATGTATAATGCATAGCATATTAATTATTTTTTATCACAATGATGGCAAAGTAACCCTTAATCTTTGACATAAGTTGCATTTCAATGTCTTGTCAAAGAAACCCCACACTCGAGGTTACTTTCACACTTTAAAAACAAATTATAAAATTGTGGGGTTGGTGGCGCTTGACTTTCCTATACATTTGATAGCCAAAGGACACAATGTTCTATGGGAGCAAAAAAGTTGCAATTTACGATGTTAAAAAAAAAGTTGCCTACAAAAAACTTCTAAAACCTATTCAAGGTAAACCCATTTTACGGTAGTAATGGCAGACGAAGTTTCATGGTCGTGTTATCTCTCGCCACGGCGATGTGAATTCGCCACCAAGATCGTGCGATTTGACTTCTTTTTCAGGAATTTTCCGAAAGGAAAAGTGTATGCCAATGATCCACAGACCATTCCGGATGTCGCGGAAGCAATTAAATGCACCATTAATGAAATTAGCCCGCAATTATGCCAAAATGTTATGGAAAATTTCGTCAAGTGATTGAACGTTTGCTATTTATCGGATATTAGATATATCCTCCATGTATATACCTTACACTAAAATAAAAATATTCGTACTTTTCATATAAATAATACGGTTTATTAATAAATTAAAATATCAGGTCATTTTGTGACACCCTATATTTTGGTACACTATAGTACGTTCCATTTTCTCAATAACGTGACCCATCTGCCACGCGGTCGCCTGGAGTATGCACCTTTCATATTCTTATACATACCTACCGACACTTAAATGTAGGCGGAGGATGGAGCACGCGAAGGTGGAACGTTATGTGTAATTTTACACAGATGAACGGACACTTTGGTGCGCAAAGTGCAGAAACTTTATACCGATGAAGTTAAAGTAGAATGGCTGGGAGGGGCTCCGCGCAGAGTGCAGTCACTATATCTCCAACGTTACAGGGTACACACACATATCTATATAGGCTATTTAGAAACTCATTATATCTATGCAGTGTTGGGTACCAGCATATTTGATTATTTATAAAGACATTTTTAACAATTTTTCAAGCCAGTCGGTGATTTTGGGGACATGATGGTCCTCGAAATGACGTTAGTGCAATATATGATTTCATTTGTGTAGAGGTGGTTTTGAAGACGTTGGGGCTCACTTCAGGTCAAATATGGGAAAGTTGAGTGGGAGAAAATGATCGAAAATTGCTCCATACTTAACTTAAAGTAAGCCTCACTATTTTTAAAATCACCTTTAGATGGATGTAGGCGGTGGTAAATCATCTTTAATTTGATGTTAACGTTTTTAAAACCACATTTAGCTAAATTGATCACGTTCAGATAAATGTAAGTTTGAATATGGGGAAATTTTCAAAAAAAATTCTAACTCGACTTTAACGCCTTAGGCCACAGTAACGGGTATAACATCATGTGCGAATTTAACATTTTTTTTCGTATGGAAAAGTGATTCACTCATAAAATTAATTACACATTTATTGAGTATGGATATCGACATGTAAGAATTTTTTTTTGATGTACAAGATGCTACTCGAAACTTCTCGAAACAGCTTTTTTCCAATTGGCGTGACAAATAACTTCAACAATTTTCACTCGATTTACTTTAAATTTAAAAGTTATGGTACCTAACTGCATTTTGCAGAGAAGTACGTTCGAAATTTCTGATTAATCGAAAACTTATCATTTTATGAGCAGATTATGAGCAGTTGTAACATTTTTCACTGACAATTCATTTCTTAAGATCAAATACCTACAACTTTTGAATAAAACAATATTTTTTAAATTCCCTATGTTCTTCTCTAGGTATTCTAATGTAGATTGACGAGAATTTTTGTTTTTTGTTCTAGGTAAAAAATTGTGGATGCTCAATGTCACGCCGCGGGGCGCCTAAAAAGAGATAACAAAATAAAATATTAGTAGTCGGCCATTTTGTACATCGAAAAAAATGCTAATACTTTGATATTCATACTAAATAGATGTATAATAAATTTTATGAGTGAATCACTTTTCTTACGAAAAAAATGGTTAAATTCGCACATGATTTTATATCCGTTACTGTGTCCGAAGGCCTTAACTGAACCCCAATTTCTCCAAAAACACTTTTAGATTATTCTAAACGTTGGTAAATCACCTTTACGTAAATGTAAGCCTCTTCAAAACTACCTTTAGCTAAATGTATCATGTTTAGATAAAAGTAATTTTGCGTGTTCACCTTCGGATAAATGTAAGAGCTGGTATATCACCTTTTGGTTGATTTTAGCGTCTTCAAAACCATCTTCAGGTAAAGAAGGTTGAGTATGAAAAAATTCTCAAGAATTTCCCATACTCGACTTTAAGGGGCTATCAGTGTGAATGCTGAAAATTTGGTTGATTTTCGGTAATGTTTTAAAAGAAAAGTACTCAATTAAATGTTTCGGAAAATTAAGAATATATTTGGCTATATTTGACCTATATTACGTGATTTTTTCATAGAAAAATATTGCGATCCAAGCGACTTATGCGCTGTCTACGGAGGCGCAAAAAAAAATTCCTCCACTGCTGACATGATTCCGGCCGATTGAGTAGCTGAAACCGAAAGAGAAAAAATGTCGTTAAACTGGAAGGTATTGCCCGTACAATGACGTAGGATTTTCGAAAAATATCAAAATCTAACAAAATGGCGTAGTTATGAAGAAAGTCCGTTTTCTTGCCTATAAGATGGTCGTTTTTTTCAATGCCAAATCGTCAATTTTCATCCAATAAAAAATACCCTACGTCAATGTAGAGTTAATATATTCAAGAGTATTCAGTTGAAATTTCAAGTCAATCGGATAATCGCTCTTTGAGTTACAATGTCAGCAAATTTCAAGAATCTCATTTCGAGAAAAACGCGTTTAAAGATTTAACTATTGATTTATGCAAGATAAAATGATATTTACCATAAAAGCTGCTAATTACAGGATATTCTTGAAAGTATAAACTGTCGAAAAAGGCAACAAAATACACACTGGTATAGCCCCGTAAGTCGAGTTTCTTTTCAAAATCTCTTCAGTCTCTTCAAAATCTCTCAATCTCTTTGAAATCATCTTCGGATTAATATGAGCGTTTGTGAATCACCTTTAGGTGAGGGTAAGCGTCTTTAAAATCACCTGAAGATAAATGAAGGCGTTAAAAAATTATCTTCATGTAAATGTAAGCGTCTTTAACATCACCGATAGACTTTCCAACATCACCGATACCCTCGACTTCAAGTAATCCCCAATCTCTTCAAAGTTACCTTCAGATAAATGTAGGCGTTGATAAATCATCTCTAAGTAAATGTAAACGTTTTTAAAACCACCTTTAGCTAAATGTAAGTTCGAGTATGGGAATATTCTCGTTGAGTATAGAAAAATTCACGAGAATTTCACTATTCTCAACTTGAAGTAAGCCTCAATATCTTTAAAATCACGTTTAGATAAATGTATCACGTCAGTTTGCGTATGAAAATTCTCATTGAGTATTGGAAGGTTGAGTATGGGAAAATTCTCTTTGAGTATGGGAAATTTCTCGAGAATTTCCCCACACTAAAGTTTAAGCAAACCCCAAGGTTTTCAAAATGATCTTAAGATAAAGGTAAGCGTTTTAAAAATCACTTTTAGAAAAAAATGTATCACCTTGAGAGAGTAAGTTTGCATATAGGAAAATTCTCGTTGAGTATTGGAAGGTTGAGTAAGCTCTAATGTTTTTAAAATTACTTTAAGATACATGTAAGCATGTTTTGTATATATGCAGATACACATTTACGAGAACACTTTTAACTCACTTTCCTTCGCATTTTGAATTGACATGTGTATTCATAAGGAATGAACAGGAGAAAGGAGTAGCTTCTTTTCGTCTGCCAGTATTTTTCAAGTAGAGAGGGTCTAGTACAAGCTCGCCCACCCCGGTTCTCGTAGTGTCTTCCTCTTCTTAGCTATATCATGCGTAAAATTCGATTTCAACGGAGTTCTACATGACGTATCCTCGTGCAGACGAACACCCTCACGCATACCCCGATCTTTTTATTGATCCTTCGATCGTACTATAACTTTTCATACGACTCCTTTCTTCCTCCCTGCCTTTTCCTTTGCCGCGCTTCGCTTTCCTTTTTTTCACAGCCGGGTGGAAAAGTTGTGTCGGCTATTTTGCTCACTGTATACGCGAGTACGTTTAAATCCCATTGGGGCGGGACGAAACGTAGTTAGGCTCGTAAGCCGTGTACGCAAGTATATATGCATAGGGCTATATACATAGGTGGGTCAAAAAATTGCTTTTTCCAAAAATATTTACATTCGATAGTATTACCTTTTAGCTATATGGCCTGAAAATTTCATTGAAATAGTCTTAAAAAATGAATGAGCTACAACATCTAACAATCGCACATACGGGTATTCTGACGATCTAGCCGGTCATAAAGAAATTTCTAAAACTTGACGCAGGTGAAAAGAACCAGTTATTATTATTTTTAAATGACTAGAGAACGATAGGCAACCCTTCCCCGTCTCTCATCGGTTGCACCCGCGCCCTAGTTTCAGTCGGAACTTTACCATCGCTGCAAGTGTAGGGTCGGAGTGGGAACAGTGGGTCATTTTTGATCAGAGGTCTATTGCTGCCTAAACGTTCACGCAATCTCGATGAAACCTGGACTAAACGTGAAGTGTGTTCAATGGCCCGATTTTGTTAAAAGACACCGATGGGCCTAACCCAATAGATATTAAGATAATAGCCATTTAAAAAAAATGGGATTTGATTCACTGTGTACTTGGGGGTGTACACAGTGAAACATGCCTAATTTCAGAGTCAAAAAAAATTCCAAAATCAAGCAAACCTTAAAGAAAATTATCCTGATCCACTGTACACTTGCAGGTAATGGAGTGCTCTTCTTTATGGGAAGTATTGTACAGTAAACTATTGAAAAATTAATTTAAAAAACAGCGTATTATGAGGTCAATCACAATCATTTATTGAATATTTATCAACTTTGAGAATTGCGTGGCAGCGGCTCACAGACAGGTTCAAACCTATTGGCATCCGAGGGCAGTTCTAATGTCAATAAGACGCACATATATACATGTCCACTTTTGAGAAACAGAAAAGGTTCAGTGTACCCACTATTGCCACTCTTACCACTTTGGCCCTACATATCCTTTTGGGCTTTCTAAGTTTGACTGTCTCATTTGAAAAGTAAAAAATTTTGTTAACAACGATTCCTTTGAAAATATTGTTATGGATTTGGATCGAGCCGGTAAGGACACATACTTTTGAAACATTTTGCTGTCTTATTTGTTAATAGAATATTGTTCTTTCGTCATTTGAAAAAAAAGGTTCAAAATGGTTACATTTTCTACCAGATTTTTATGCATAATGAGCCTTTTGTTGTATTTTCGGGTTCGTCCCGGTCATTATTTGAATTTTTATTGCGAGATGATAGTTTGTACAATATAATCATCATCAAATCAGTCGCACTTATCTGCACTTTTTCGAGTTAGGGATGAACAATCATGATCGTGAAAAGAATAGACAATTTTCATTCGGGCGGAGTGTAACCTTGATATTACAAATAGCCTATTACTAAATTCCACCCTACTGACCACTAGCATGAGTCCAACCTAAAAAAAACAAATCTGTTCACGAAGGATGCAATTGAATTGATGATTACTGCTGAACCTGACTGAAGATGACTCACAAGGAACATCACTTAAGTGTCCACCATCGTTTTGACTGAAACGCATATATGTGATCAAGCATTGAAAACTATTAGACAGGTATTTTGTGATCTGCGGAAAAACAGTTTTAATGCGGGAAACCACCTCTCTAAGAAAGGTGTATCGAGGGGTGGTTCTGGAGTTCACCCACAAGCAGTCCACCGATCTGAATGAAACAAAAACCAAAATTCTTCTAATGTAAAGCGGTGAAAAATCCACTACAGAATAATTGAAAAGAATGCACTTGAGGGGTGACATGCCTTTCTTGGACGGGTCGTTTATCCCCTTAAAAACCTTTCTGGGCAGCTAAAACACGTAAGTGATGTTCCTTATCACATTCAGATTCGGAGGCGGTTCCTGAAGAGGGGCCGTCCATATATTACGTCATCGATTTTTGCTGATTTTCGACCCCCCCCCCCCCCTACAATCATCCTATCGTAATTTCCTAATGACCCCCCCCCCTCTCGCAAAATTGACGTCATT
Organism: Ophion obscuratus; assembly: GCA_964007375.1. Taxonomy (NCBI): domain Eukaryota; kingdom Metazoa; phylum Arthropoda; class Insecta; order Hymenoptera; family Ichneumonidae; genus Ophion; species Ophion obscuratus. The sequence continues at coordinate 47,960,139 of OZ023312.1, forward strand.
ACCAGTTTGGCAAAATTAAAACATTTGCGGATTTGAGAAAAATTGGGTAACATTAAAACATTTTGTTATAGAATCATCTTTTATTATTTTGTACTTTAGCAATGTTTATTAATATAATAATATTATTCTTCCCTATTCTTTAGTTTTCTTTGGATAGCTCCCACATTTTGTTATAGAATCATCTTTTATTATTTTGTACTTTGGCAATTTTCATTAATATAATAATATTATTCTTCTCTATTCTTTAGTTTTCTTTGGATAGCTCCCACGGAGTTTTCATCCATTCTTGCAAATCCTGGATCACGGATAATATCTCCGTATCCTTCCCATATTCGTTTTGGCTCGATCGAACTATTTTCATAGGTACGCTGTTATTTGAAGTTCTCGAATATAGTGTAGACAAACCTTATGTAATAAATAAATAAATAATGAGTTCAATAATTAATACCATTAGGTACTTGCAAAATATTTTTCATCGCTCATGCGGGGAAATCACTCTAGTTGTACAATATACTATTGTACATTTTGAAGTAACTGGTATCACAAGAATGACGTCAATTTCGAAACGCCCCCCCCCCCCCCCAGCCACCATTTACCGTCATCCGCAGACGAACCCCCCCCCCTATTTTAAAATGACGTAATTTATGGACGGCCCCAGACACAAAGAGTGAGCAGGACAGAGAAGAACCATGGCACTTTTTTTCTATAAAACCCAATATTTTAGGACACATTATTCATCTCAAAACACTTCCTATAGCTGAAAGTCAATTAAAGAGTTATTACAAATAAAAAAATCGCAAGATATCATTTTGACCGTTTAGATTGGCAAAACACCCCTATGTGAGTCGGCCGGGCGAGCGGTAGCAGCACCATACTTCAAACTTTGAACTCGTTTTTCTCGAAACCCTGTTGTCGAAATCGGTGGACATGATATCCCGAGAACCACTTGATGGATTGATTCAAAATTCACAGGAAATATGATGGGAAACATTTGAAGGTCGTTGACGATCTCACTTTCTGAAAAAACGATGCTCATTTTTTTAAAGTGAATAATGAAAAAAGTCCTCATTTTTCATAGATTTTGTATGTTCGAGTTTTAATTCGTCGCCACGTTGTTGAAAAAATGATTTAAAAAATCGATCATCGTCAACAGCTGATATTCATTGTTGTCTTGAAAAACGCGTTTGGTTTTGAGATTTCAGCTGGACCGTTTAAGTAAAATTTCATCATTCCCGACTGCCATGTTTTTGTTGTTTTTCTGTATTTTTAAGGCTCTCAGTATATGTACCTTCGTGTTTAAAAAAAATGTGTTTCTTTTTCAACAAACGTTTCTCAGAAAAAAATTTGAATTTGGCAATTCTTTTCGGACTTCTAGGTAAATGTATCCCCTTATGCGTATAGTGATGCCGCATCGTCACCCATTTGGTAGAGCGAAGTACCGTCGTTTCCACCTGTCGGATAAACGGATGTACAGGGTGCATCACGAGAAGCAGAATCCCTTTGCATCTTCTTCGGATTCAACGACACGAAATGTAAATGCATCGGAATTTAAATGCCTCGGAAAGACCCACATTGCCACAATTTTTAAAATGTTATTTTCTTCGGTGGTGTTAAAATCACAGTCGTTTTTCAAAACGGACTATTCATTTTTTCTTTTGAATATTGTGGCCGACATGGAAATGAATTCTAACATACTGTATTACCCAGTCTTTTTTTCGGTGCCTGTAAAGGCACCAACGGTTGTTTAAATGAAATTGCGTACTTTGTTCCTTGCGTATCCCTTTTAGCCGACAATATTGCGTTACACGATACTGTTTTACTGGGTTGAACTTCTTTGGATATCGGCTAGAATATGAAAGGAAGAAAGTGTGAACTTCCATTAAAAAAATAAAAGCAAAGGATACACATTTTCATCATATGATTTCCTTCGATGTTATTTTTGTCGGTCGTCTGATGTGTAAAAACTCAACTTAACGGGTTATGCCCAGTTGTAACAGTCGAGTAACTCATTTTTGGGATTTATTTTTAGATAATCGTGACGATACATTTCTACAAAAATTAGGCTTTTGAAAAAGTGTAATCTCAAGAACATGCTGTAATTGTGATGTGTAAAAATATTTCCAGCCGATGTCAAATGGATCAAACAGCTTTTGTTAGTAGATTAGTTTATCATATTGTTAATCGAAGGAATTTCCGAAATATATTTCAATAAAATGGTGCGTGTCCAAGAGTCTTGATTTTTGCAAAAAAATGCGCTTTTTTGTTCATCAAATCGAAAGTATAAATCGAAAAAAGTCCTTTCATAAAATACTATATTTTGGAAGCTAGAAAAAGTCCTAAAATTTTCAGAAATATCGATGCAGTCGTTTTTTGGATATTCTGCTCGCCAATTTTGAAAAAGTACTTTCGGGAAAAAGGCGTTCAAAATTTCAAACGACGTTCCGAGCGTTCTGATGGGCGTCAACAGAACATCCTACAAATTCGTCAATTTTGAACTGATCGGCTTGAAGTGTTCAGGGAACATTTGTAAGATGATATACTGTCAAAATATATTTGTTTTGGAAAAAGTGATTTTTCGACTATTACAACTAGACTAGACCCCTCCAGGGCTACTTAAAAGGCCTACAAAAAGGCTACTTAAAAAAATATTTGATAACCTTGACGGTTATCAACATTTTTTTTTTTTCACATAGTCAAACCACCATCAATGATAACATGAAAAAAAAACACATCATGGAAATATGCGTCCCTCGCGGGCATTTTAATTCCGATGCCTCCATATTTCGCATCTCTAAATCCAGCAGAGATATTCAGATGTTCACCATCGTGTGATTCACCCTGTATATACGATATATGTGCACGTTATCCGTTCATCCTCCCATCTGCCGCCCTTTTCCTCTCGGCGGGTCTCATCCGTCCATCGATTTTTCTCGATTCACGATAAATAAAAGTGGCCTCGTCCCCGACGCGTCCTCAATGACCTCTAGTCACTACTGTATGTATGGAGGAAGAAATATGTACCGCACTCGAACTTTAGCGGCGTGATGTATTACCCCATACAGAGGGACATTCTCTATAAAGTGGCAGGATGTCCGAGGAGAATTCCAAGCTATCGGTCGATTTTACGGCCTTTGGAAAAGAGATTTTGCGATTCGAAGCGTTTTTCAAAATTGCTGCGGTGAGGGTCGATCATTAAAATTTGATTCAGGCAAGGTCTTTTCACTAAACACGATCGCATTTCGCATGAAATGACTTGATTCTTGATTGAATCGATAAATCTATGGATTCATCTACTTAGAGGGCGTACACAAATTACACAACGACAAATTCTCAACATTTTACCCCCCCCCCTCTATTCCGTTACGTAACGGGTGCTTTTTCGTCCACAATTGCTACTTTATTTTTCATAGACGTAATTAATTATGAAAGGATCGGGTTTATTCTCATTTTATGAAGTATATGTTCATCTAGTTTAAAACCAATTTTTATGAAAAAATTCGTCAAAATTAAGCGAGATAAATGCCTTGATTTGACGACCAAAAAAAAAATTCTCTTCATTGTCCCATCGATATCTCTATGAAAGATTATCTGTAAATAAAAAGTCGACAATTCATCGATATCTATACAAATGTAGCTATCGTTATGCGTAGCCGTATTTTTATTTTGGCTTTTTTTTACAAAAGGCCAACATTGGATTAAAAAAAAATTCTATTTTCAGGGCCCTTTTTTCTATTCAAGCACCCTTTTAAATAGTAATAATCGAAAATTTAAAAATCGGTTAGGTACAAAGTTAGTCACTGCAATTACAAAAATGTCATCTAAAAAAATTGGACATCGGTTGATAAGTTTTTGAGTGTATTCCCTGGGACAAGGTCGAAAAGAGTAGTTTCGAGAAAAACGCGTTTAAAGTTTTCGTTCCGTTTTTTTTTTATATAAAGTTATGTTGTTTCTAGAATATTGATACTTACATTAAATTATCTAGACGCGGGCGAAATGACGGTTCTTCATCTTCATTATATTTCACAAAATAATAAGAGCCTGCGCTTCATCTATTGTGAACGATGCCACACCTGTAGGTCAATTTTCGAACTTGTGAATGAAAACGTTGTCAACATATTTTTGAATATATGTACCTTCAAGAATTATAAAAAACAAATTGTTTTCTTCTAATTTTGCTTGGGGAAAGTCGGAAAGCTACTGTGCAAGTTCTTGCACAGTGACTTCCTCCCTCAACTTATATTTCATATGGAAAGCTGTCAAACTTCCGCGGTAAAATAACGCGCAAGTTTTTAATTCGAAACTTGAACGTGCAAAAGTTTTGCTATTTCTGGCAGTTCTAAAATCGTGACGTAACGCAAACCTTGACCCCTCCCCCTCTCTCCACATGTGTAGACCGTAACGCCTGGACAGACGCCCCCCCCCCCCCCCCCCAAATAGGGTATTACACACTTTTTTGAAACGTGATCCTTTGGTGGTAAAAAACTACTAGAATTTTTGTTTCTATTTTATGAAATCGATAAGTGCCATAAAAGTGCATTAAAATTTTACATTTCAAATTTCCGCGCGAAAACGCTAGCCGCCATGCTGCTTTGGTTCGTGACGTCACTTGCATAATAAACATCGACGCTGCGCCAATTGTGAATCCGTGATTTTTTTTGGTTAAAAGTGAGTTACATTCCCTATCATTGACGTGTTGTTCCTAAATGTAAGAATACTATTGTAAAAACACCGGGAAAGTTGGGGATTAAAATGCCAATCGATATAAATATGAGGAAGACTTGGTTAAAACTTGCAAGAAGAGATCCAAGGTCATAGTCCGAACAAAGCTCATTTGTTCTTTTTTTAAGTACAGATAACTATTTGAAAATTTGCAATTAATTATGACAAACGAGAATATATAGATGTTAGGTTAGGTTAGAGAGTAATACGTCCACGTCGGAATCCACTATGGCGGCTACCGTTTCGCATGTTCGTTGAACAGGTAGAAAGAGTATTTGTTTAAAAATGAATTATAACATTTATTTTGTTTTTTTTATAAATTGAAATTAACATTATTCGATTGCTTACAGCGAAAACTACCTTATTTGTACATTGTTAGTATTTTTCTTACATACAGTGAAATACCCTATTGCGTTACGTAATTTGCGTACGCCTCCTTATGTAGAATGTGCCACTGAATCTACAGTACATTATATTGGGATGTTGAATAAGTTCTCGTTGTTTTTTGTTGTGAAAATTAATGCTTGATTCAAAATAATAATTCCTAATGCTTTCAAACGTTTCGAAACTGTTTATGATTGACTCCTAATAATTCTGCAAGTTCAACTAGCGTCTGAGTCTTTATGAAGTAATGCCTCCAATTCAACACATCAAAATCATTATGTTTAAAGCGTCTAAACAAATCTCTGCATGTTGTTTCCGGCAGAGCATGGTCGCCGTAAGTCTCAACAAAAATTCTATGTGTTTCAGCTGCACATTTTTTTAAATAAAGTAGTGCAGTCAAAATCTACGCAAACACACTTTTTCAGCACGAAAATTTGACACGCATTAACACTATGAAAGAAAAGTTGTTTACATTTCGGCGAAATGACACACCGAATTTCAAGCTTGCTTGTAGTACTTCTTTATAGATGCGTTGCCATCTTAAACTACAGGCACGCAGATCTGGTGACGCCATCTGTTGGAAAAGAGCAAGAACTAATTCAAAGTCCAAATATCAGTGTCAAAGCTCGCAAGCCTCTCTGACAACTGTATCTCAGATTGCTCCCTCAAAGTTTCGTGTCATTGGTAAGTGTTCGCTTTTCCATTTGATTTTCTGGCACAGAGCAATCTTCGCGGCATAACACGCGCAATGTCAATTACTGACTCGTCATTTTCATCGTACGCTCGATTGAACTTTCGTTTATTCGTACACAGCTTTCGTGTACGTGTCCACCGGGGCGAGGACGCAGTTCGACAATTTCGCCAACTTTTCTCTTGAAAAGTTATATACCGCCGGGACAGAAGGGACGAACCAATACCAGACTCTAACGTCCAAGACCGTAATTCGCTCAGACGTGTCGTTCCCTTATTTTTGTAACCCATTCTACCTATCGAGTCTACCGTTATTCATACATCATCGATTGACTAGTACCGTAAAACAGGGCTACTTTGACAGTCAGGGTAACTGTAACAGGGTAACTTGAACACCATTTTGTTGTTCAAGTTTATAATAATGTTACCGAAGTTGATTGTAATGTTACTCAAGTTGATTTTAATCTCAATAACAATTATTAGACTCATTAAGTGTCTATAATAGCACCCCAGGTACTTGATATTTTTATGTTAAATGTTTCCTTAAGGGAGGGCACCACTGCAACTACCCATTTTCGTCCATTTTCTTTGGATTTTTTTTAACGAAGGGAATAAAATTCATGGTCAAAAGAGCTTTTAGGTTTTCCAAGGTACATATTGAAGTATGTAAAAAAAATTATTTGTCAAAAGTATACAAAGTGGCGGCGTACGAATCACTATAGCACTACTGTTTTTCAGCCAACCCTCTCCGCGGCATGCAGTAGAGTTGTCGTAAATTCCGTCCCGGAACTGAGAGTGGAATATTTCCGTTAATTATATTATTTTCAGCAGTCAAGTACGGGGGGGGGGGGGGAGGAATTAAAAAATAATTAAAAGAAAAATAGAGACCAGTTTGAAAAAAGTTCGTTTTTCCGACCATAATTTTCATCTCCGAAGTGATATACTTTTTACAATTTTCGATTAATTTAAAAAGCTACAGTTAAACTTTCACGTCGATTGGACGAAAATTGTTCGAGCTCTGCTGCCTTAGTAACGATGACTTAAAATATTACATTTTTTATCAAAATGATTCCAAAGTAACCCTTAATCTTTGGCATAAGTTGCATTTCAATGCCCTGTCAAAGAAGCCCCACCCTCGCGACTACTTTGACACTTTAAAAAATGTATATATCAAATTGTGAGGGAGTGATGGAGCTTGACTTTCTTATGCATTTGATAGCCAAAGGACACACTGTTTGCAAGAAAATTTGGTATCTAGGATGTTAAAAAAAAGTTACCTATAAACTTCCAAAACCTATTCAAGGTAGCCCCGTTTTACGGTACTCATCATCATTTCGAATAGAGTGACGTGCAGCTTATCCGTAAAGCGTCGTTAGCGCATTCATATTGTTTGAATTCATGTGCGTAAACGGTACAACTCGTCCAATTATCCGTGCAAATTCATATTGCGGAGACACAACGTCGATATGGGATGGCAAATTCCAATGGGATGGTACCTCACTTCCAATATGCTTAGATTTATCTACAGGTGATTTTGGAGCCATTGGGGTTTGTATAATTTTGAATGTGGTGAATATAGGCTACTAGGATGTTGCTCCTCAAAGTAAAATTCCCTCAGACCCACGCTACCCCATATACAGGGTGGAGAAAAAGTATGGAAAAAAGTTGGTTAAAAGAATAAATATTCAAGGTCAGGTCTAAGGTAATTTTTAATGAGAAATGACCTTCAATTTGACCTTCAACCTCATCTTCAAGGTTATTTCAAGGTCAACTTTGTTTTTTCGATTGGGAACCCTTATTGTCGACATCGGCAATCGAAAGAGCGGGAAAGTTTACGTTTTAATATGTACTCAGGTCATTGATCAGGTGTGCCCTTGGCGGTCAGCTCAAGGTCATTTGAACTTAAGAAAGGTCTGGGTTGGGTTAACGGGACCATAAACGAAGCATCGCGGTAGCAGAGACATTTAAAAAAATGTGATTGAACTTTTCTCTGGCCGGAAATTTATTCAATCGTAATTATTTTTTTTTGCTATAGTAAACGAATTGCCTGTCGATTGACAAATTTATTTTATCAATTAAAAAAAAAGGTTCTTTAATGGAATGGCTGTTGCTTTAACGCTTGATTTATGAAAAATTACTAACAAGTGAACCTACCCAAGTGAAACCCACCGAATTAAATAAAACTTGGCATACGAGTAGAATAATGGAGTTTGTGCGTTTGGGATTTGGGGTTTGTGGGTTTAGGGTTCGGATTCGTGTGTTATGGGTTTGGGGTTTGTGGGTTTGTTGGGTTTGAGGTTTGTGGGTAATCATAAAGGTCATTGTGAAGATCAAATGTATCAACACTTTTTAACGTGAAATTTCCCGCTTTTCCGAGTGCCGATCTCAAAAATAGTAGTTTCCCCTTGAAGATGAGGTTCAAGGTCAATTGAAGGTCACCATTGGATTTCTCGTTGAAAATTGCTCCAAGAATAATCTTGACCTGAGAAAATACTGGACTGCCCCGTTAACCTAATCCAGACCATTCTTAAGTTCAAATGACCTTCAGCTGATCTTCAAGGTAAGCCCTGCCCAATGACCTGAGTACATATTTGAATGTAAAATGTTCCGCTCTTTCGATTGCCGATGTCAAAAATAGGGGTTCCCCTTAAAAAAGAAAGTTGACCTTGAAAAACCTTGGATATGAGGTTCAAGTTCAAATTGAACGTAACCATTTGATTCCTCGTTGAAAATTACCTCAGACCTGACCTTGAATATTTATTTTTTAAACCAACCCTCCGAAATTTCCAGGGGTTTCCATACTTTTTCCCCACCCTATATATTATGATGATGGTGATGATCATCACCATACACCTGTATGACCCAACGCGTCCAGGTTTTCAGATAATGCGCGCAGCATTTCGTCCGGATATTCATAAACGCTCGAACGGGTTTCGAACTTGATGTAGTTATTCGTTCTAGAGGGATGCTTCTCTGCGTCATTTCAAGTAGTCTCTTTGTCGCATCAATGACGGATCTCCTGTCCGATAACTCTATGCGTTCGTCTATCGAACGGATAAACGCGGTCGTGATTAGACGGGAGAACGCATTTGGCTCACGGCCGTATTACCAGGGCCGGAGCTTGATTCAATTTGCCAGCCAGAACGGACAGCAATGTCCGTCCGGCTGTTCATTCAATGCCAAATCGGCCACTCTCGTGGTGAGCGCGCGGTTATAATGCTGGGCATGCTAAACGTTCGAAGCTTGCGGTTACGAAATTTCCATCTTTCGCGTTTGTCTTTCCGTGCTTAATGTGCTGGCGGGAAATCATAGAAAAGTCTATTGGACAATTATCTAGATAGGATATAGGTGGGTGCGTTTAGGATTCGTACAAATGCGTATGATTTTTATTGATGAGAGCTGATTTATTTAACTTGTGTGGTCGATTTCATGTGCCCTAGTAAAGAGATTTTTGGAAGCAGGTAATTGCTTTTTGTTCGGAAGCAAAGGCGTCGTTGGGAAATGTGGAAAGGCTGTTCGAATGTTTCACAAGCTTTCATTCGCAATTGAGAAGATCCGGATCGTATTTGTGCAAGAGCAAATGACAATACTGAGTGAGAAAACGCAGAGAAAGGAAGAAACAACGTGTTTGATTGTTTGATGAACAACGGGGCATCGTTCGCGTATCTCTTGATCCTTTGCGGGTTGTATCGATCGTGTGAGCCCCACCGTTGTTTGCTCTTTACCCAATGAAAACACGACGCTACTGATCGCCGGTATATGGCACACGAGTGTTCGACACAAATCACCTGTCCTGCTTATAAATTCATCGACGACGCGTTATTTCCAATATCAAATCCATTTGTAGTGCGATGATCTATGTGCGATTCCAATAACCTATGTGTTCTGCAAGAATGGAAAGCACGAAAAGTAACCATCAAGAAAATAAATATCGACGCAATATTGACAAATTATAATTTGATGTTCCTTCATTCGCCCCTGCGAGCTGTCATGATCTGGCCGTACTTTGGGGACTATATTTTCCGGAGGTGTAGTTGCTTCACCACCGAAAACTCATTATCCGTAAAACGGTTTCTGCTCAATAGTCGGCGCGCAAGTCAATGCACAGCCGAGCGATCACTCATCGAAGTATTAGCCCAGATTATCAACGCTTGACAGAAGGGATCTCGTATTCTTATTATTATTCAATCATTATTTACTACTAGGTTTCTTCGGGTTTGTTTTCCAATTACCGATGAAAAGTATATTTGGGCACGGTTCCGGAAATCCTCAACATCCGATCGAGCTGAAATTTTGCAGACTTCCCTTTTAATATTTTGAGACAACCCCTAAAGGGATTTTTGGCGACGCGCAATAGTTTTTGGGTTTGGATTTGGGTTTGTTCGCGCCCGTTAAAATAAATAACTTTGAAATTCGACATCTCGAAAACTATTGCGAGTCGCCAAAAAATCCCTTTAGGATTTTTTTTTAATATTAAAAGAAAGACTTGTGCAACATTTTAGCTCGATCGGAGATTGGGGGTTTTCGGAACCTTATCCGTATGTTTTTTCATGATGTTGAAGTTTGCATAATGGGAATGCAACTCTTTTTTTCATGTCCATTGCTTTATATTTATCATTAAAATGCTATATATATATATATATTTATTTATTTATTATATAATAATAAAAATGTGTATATTAATAAAAAATGATTATTATATAATAACGATAAAACAAAATTTATCATTAAATTTATTAAAAATTTAGCAGCCTGAATTAGAAGATCCAAAAAAGCGTTTTTGCGGGAATTTTTCTAGAAGGGAAAAATACAAGTGAGCCCAGTAAACATTGAGGTATCTTTTCATGTATATTTTAAATGTATTAAAAAAATGTTCACCATGAAACAAAAATTGACTGCAGAGTTATCAGCCTATTCCATGTGCATCTTGGCACTGCAGTCAAATGACTCAATGCAAATCAACTCAAGGCAAATGAACCAATAACATTTTGAATTGTCATATATTTTTCTTCATGGTGAATTAAGAAAAAGCTTAAAAAATCGTGAAATTATAACTTTTCTCAGGTTTGAAAAAAAATGTATTTAATAAACAGAAAAACACTTTAACGTGCTATAAAAATGATTTAAAAAGAATTTCTCAACGACTTTTGTAATTCACTTACAAGGAACATCCCTCAGGTGACACCCTTCGATTTTGTTGAAATTTGGATATGTTATAAAGCACCGAAAAGTAAGCGATACATATTTTTTTATGGGCCGAAAAACGGTCTTAAGGGGTGAAACCACCCCTTAATATAGGGGTGGTTCACCCCTGATTTTTTTTGCAACGTCTCTATAGTGGATTTTTCATTGCTTCGTATTAGAAGAATTTTCGTTTTTGTTTCATTAAAATCGGTGGACTCCTTGTGTGTGAAGCTGCTATATTACCCCTAAAGATGCCTTTTTTCGAGGGGTGGTTTCACCCTTGAAAACCGTTATTCCGCCGATAAAAAAAAATACAAATCGCTTACTTTTCGGTGCTTTCTAACATATCCAAATTTCAACAAAATCGAAGGGTGTCGCCTGAGGGATGTTCCTTGTTAGAACAGATTTTTATGCTGATGAAAATAAACTATGGTTCCATTCAATACGTCGTTCAGTTTGTTTTTAGAAAACGCGCTTCAAAGTTTTCAATAGCAGGAAATATCAATATCAAATATCAAACGCTTCTCTGCTTTTGGCCTTGTAACATCGAAAATATTTACAATTGGCCTCTGTAACTTTGTAAATATATTCTTGGATAGTTAATCAATCGATTTAAGTAACTGAAAACGAAGATTTTTCGGACCTTCTACCTGAGTCTCCCGCCTTAAGGAAAGTCTCTTTTTTGCAAATTGACGTCGTAAATCTCCAACACGACTATGTTAAAAACGTTCGAATGATTTTCGCGGCCTAAATCGGCCAGAAAAGATTGGATCAATTAAAAAGAATTACCTTCCGTTGCATTCGAACGATGCAAACTTCAACGTCGTATTATTTACGATCGCATGAGGTAAAAATCAGCTTCGCGCGCAACTACCCCAGAGCAACAAAATTCACGGTTCAACAGTCCGTGAAGCCTCGCCGATCATTTTCATGTGTCAAATACCAACCTCGAGCTGACGAAAAAAAAAAACAAAAAAAAAACAAAAATACACCGCGTCGTTGCTGAAACATAAATATATATCAATTATAAGCTTCTAGATTGCGGAAACAGCTCGCGTTTCCATCCTGTTCGCGGAGCGTGTGCGCACCAGTAGTAAATCGCGACGAGAATCTTCCGGTCCACGTGTCAGTAACAATAAGCTTGGGGGCCATTAATTCGTGTACTTCGTAGGGTCGTGGGATTGATGAGGGACGCGAGGCCAACGATTCGCGGTAGATGTATAGAGTCCGTGGCATCGATGGCTGACCACGACGTCCGTGACTACTGGACAACACACGAGATATCCGACGCAAGCCCGGCTGCAACGTTTTAGCCGTACATTTTGCATCTGACAAATCCTCGTCCTGCGCTTCCATGGGCCGTCACGCTGACGAAACAAACGAACATTCGCGCCGGTCGAAAAAAAAAACAAGTTCACCCGCGGGAAATCTATTAACATCGCAACGAGTTTACCGTTGAAAGTACACACGCCGCAACGGTCCTCCTTTTTCGGTGATGTGTGCTGACGGTTTAGAACGTCACGCGGGCCGAGTTCAATTGAGCCTGCGACAGAAATACGGCTTTTTTTTCGCTTCCGTTTTCTGGAAAAACGAAATGCGTTTCGAACGAAGGGAATACAAATTATTAAGGCAGTATTGTTGTCCAGAGTGCTCTTTTGGAGGGCATTTAAAAATGGAGTGGAATAAGTGTAAAAGTAAAAAAATAAATACATATGTTGGATAAGGTTCCGAACCCCCCCCCCCCCCCCTCTGCGATCAAGCTGAAATTTTGGACAAACCTTCCTTTTAATATTTTAGGACACCCTCTAAAGGCATTTTTGGCGACTCGCAATAGTTTTCGAGATATTGAATTTTGAATTTTTTTAAGGCGGGATTTACATTTACAACGATCAAAAAGTCGATATCATTTTTTTTATTTAAAAGATAGAACTATATATGTAGAATATTTTCCCAAAGTTTCAAAGCGAAATTCGAAAAACTTCAAACGTTACAGCCCGTCAACGCTGTGCCTCACCGCTAGGATTCGGAGCGGGCGTGAACTTCAAACGCGTTTTTCTCAAAATTGCATTATCGAAATTGGCGTGCAGGATTACTAAAAAATTATTAAGCCGATTGAGTTGAAACTTGGTAAAAGTATTGATAATATTGGTACCTTCTACTTGACGAGAATTGTTTATGAATAATTGGAATTTTTTTTTTCAATCCACATTTTACATAAATGTTGCGTGAAATGAGGATTTTTCTGTAAATACGTGGCATTTTCTTAAATTTGCATTTTCTTCATTTTAATTACCGCCACATAGAAACTATACATGTTCTAACTGAAAAAATGTTTGAACTTTTTTGCAAATCAAAGTCTACGGAAAGCTGTACTGCACGCCGATTCGCAACTCCCGCGGTGACCTTGCTGTAACAGTCTGCCACAGCTCGATCATTTTGATGATGAAATAATTTAAAAAAATTGTTTTATATACTTGAATATACTATTAAAGTAGACCTAAAGTTTGATAATTGTAGAATAATTATTTCTTAGGTTAAAAAATCCCTCAATATTTCTTATTTTTTCCTGTCTAAATGTAAATCCCGCCTTAACGCGCGCTGCCTATATTTTTATCTGCTACGTCTCCGTTCATACCTATATATGTTATCGCGCTCTCCGTTTTGTCCAAACGAAAATACCTAAACATACCTAAACAAATACAAACAGATCCAAAAACTATAGCGCGTTGCCAAAAATCCCTTTAGCGGTTTTAAAATAATAAAAGGAAAGCTCAAAGAAACGTGTATCGAGGGGTGGTTTTGCAATTTCACCCACAAGCAGTCCACTGATCTGAATGAAAGAAAAACCAAAATTCTTCTCATGCAAAGCGATGAAAAATCCATTATAAAATAATTGAAAAATGAAATTAAGGGATGACACGCCTTTCTCTGGGGGGTTGATTCCCCCCTTAAAAACGTTTTTGGGCAGATGAAAAAACGCGTGTCTAATATTTTTCAATGCTCCATCATATATATGAGCTTCAACAAAATCAGAACCAGACACTCAAGTGATGTTCCTTGTCAGATTCAGTTTCGGAGGCAGTTCCTGAAGACACAAAGAGTAAGCACGACGAAAAGAGCCATGGCATTCATCATTATCTTAGTTATATAAATTATATGAAGTTTCGTTTCAGAGAAAAATAAAAATTTGACTTAAAAATATAGTTTTATTCTTTTTTTTTCTACAAAACCCAATGTTTTAGGACACATCGTTCATTGCAATAATCTTCCTATAGCTTAACGTCAATTAGAGAGTCATTACAAATAAAAAAGTTGCAAGAAATATTTTGGACCGTCTAGATTGGCAAAATACTCCAAGTGGATCGTGCAGGATTGAAAAATGTAGAGAAGTGTGAGGAATCTCCTTTGCGCCGCGAAAAAAAATGAATGTGAATCGCGATTTTATGGATAAATCATAGCGCTACGAGCTGCAGAAAAAAATGGTTTGTATATTCAAGAAATATATAATATTATCTCTGCAGCTGGGCACTTCCGGTACTTTTATCGAAATACCGGCCTTTTCCAATAATCTGCCTCGCAATTCACTCAGTACTACGTAAACAAATTGCTCCTATAAATTTGCGGTGTCGAGAATTATGCCAGAATTTAAGTAATAAGAAAGGCCGCGGCAGAAATCGTCGAGAATTATTGGAACGTTCGCTCACGATCCAACATTATTTCCTACGACCGGAGAAAAATATTTTTCGACGCGAGAAACTTGACGAGGTCGCGAGTAAACTCTCTTCTTCGCTTATTTATATGTCCCGGCAACAATAACGATCTCTCCCGACACGATTCAGTGTAAATCTGCATGGAATTACATAACGTGAAAGTCTCGAGAGTCGCTATGCATAGTTTACCCTCGATGAACTCGGCGACTTCGAAGGCGCGAAACTTTGAGCGGGTGCAAAGGATGAGAATCGGGCTGGGCAGGCTCGATTTCGTTGAAGCGAATTCATCGGCGGAAATTCTCAGCTGTTTACGGAGTGAGACTTTGTGAAAAGCCATGGAGAAAGAGCGAGAGAGAGAGAGAGAGAGAGAGAGAGAGAGAGAGAGAGAGAGAGAGAGAGAGAGAGAGAGAGAGAGAGAGAGGATGGTATAAGAACACGTTTCGGACAAAAGATTCCCGCAGCGGATTCTGCTTATCTGGGAAAATGCAGTCGATTTCATTGAATTTACATTTACTTTTCGTGAAAAAGTTTCGAGTGTCATTTCCCGTTCTTGAAGGTCTCTGTCTTCTTTCGCAAAACGCCAAATCACGTCTCGCATGAATTACATTAAGCACAGGAAAGAAGATACTTTGAAGGATGTACCGGAAAAAAAAGTTGTCCTATTCTTGGAATTGTCGCGTCATATAACTCAATTAGCAGAGCCTTTAATTTGCCTGGCTAATTTGCCCTTGGTGACGTGATTCTCCGGTGAGCCCTTGCAATCTGGTAAAATTATTTTGTGTAGAAAATTCGCCAAGGCCTGATTGGTGCAACGTGAAATTGTAAATTCCAGTCTTTTGAAAAACTGCTAATTTTATAGCTCGAAAGTTATTGATCGATCTGGCTGAAATTTTGGGAGGATTCTCACTATAACATTATTGGAAGGATTGTCATGATAATTATGATTTTATTTCAAGCAAGTGGTCCATACACCAAGGCACTTTCTTACAGTTAATTTTTTCAAATAACAATTGGGACGAAAGAGTGCATTTCGTAGATAGACATTTTTAATGAAAGATGTTTAATTTTTTCACTGGCTCCATTAGTAATGGAGATATAAGCGACGAAAATTAATCGCATCACCTCTCACTCATCGTTTCGTCCCTTTCACTCAGCGTTCCGTCTCTCTCAGAAAAATGTTCTTTGTTCATATCTTCATGACCAATGGAGCTAGCGAAAAAAAATGAAAGAGACATTTTTTATTGTCAATTCGAAAAGAAACATCTTTTATTTCAAACTTTTTTTTTACAAAATGCACTTTTTCGTCACAATCATTATTATAACAATCAAATTGTTTATAACGAGAAAGAAGATTCTAGAAAAAAATAAATGTCCTATTCGTATTGTCCGTACCCGAAACCATAAAGAACCACCGAAGGATATTGAGCAAACCCAAACATTTATGCGAAAATTGTATACGGAAAAAGTGGATTTAGCACGTTTTCTTCTCTTGCGTTTATCTGGAAAGAATACTTTGCAATTTTGTTTACGTCATACCTCAAAATCTAATCGTCTGATCTACTTATAATTTGGACTGAACATATTTTATAACATATTCCATCGACAGACCGGATGATTTTTTTATATGTTCATCCGTTTGTTAATAACAAACGTTTAAAGTCGTTAATTTTTGTCGAAAATCGATATTATTTTTAAAACAGTGCGATATCTGCAAATTTTGAAATTTCGAAAAACTATCCAATGGGTTTGTAGCGTAACCATTGTACTAAAAGTATATTTTTCCATATTTTACTTTAGATGAATCTAGTTACTGGCATCATGTACGCGACCGAGCCATGCGGAGGCTACAAGTCCCGAGATTAACAAGAAACATCCCTCAGGTGACACCCTTCGAATTTGTAAAAAATTTGGATATGTTATAAAGCACCGAAAAGTAAGCGATACGGATTGTTTTTATCGGCGGAAAAACGGTTTTAATGGCTGAAACGCACCCTCAAAAATGGGGATGTTTTTCGTTTTTCGTTTTTCGTCGATAACGTTTTAACGGTACGAGATATTAAAAAATTTCAAATTGCAACAATGTTTATTTTTTTTATGCACTATACATTGGAAATGAGAACGATAACGTTATCGACGAAAAACGAAAAACACCCCTATTTTCGAGGGTTCGTTTCACCCCTTAAAACTGTTTTTCCGCCGATAAGAAAAATACGTATCGCTTACTTTTTGGTGCTTTACTCATAACATATCCAAATTGTAACAAAATCGAAGGGTGTCCCCTGAGGGATGTTCCTTGTAAGTGACAATGATCACGTTATTTATATATATTTTGGAATAAAAAAAAACGGTGACATGTCAACATTATGAACTGTCTGTGTGCGAAAGATCGACCTTATCATCCCAATACCTGAGACGAAAAAAATATATTGGAAGTCGCTGTTTTTTAACTTCAAGGTCATACATGCCCCTTAAAAGACTCGCTGGTCCATAAATGGATGAAGTAACTGGGACGAGGGCGTGGTATTAACGGGGCATTGATGTCCGTAAAGCCAAATCAAGCGAGTATGCGGTTCGAGATTGTTAACGACAAAGGATCGAAAGTCCAGGAGTAAGCACGGGGTTATTCTGTGTGCAACATGCAGTATCGTCGAACCGAGGGAGTAATAGAGAGCGTGGGAGTGAGAGGGAGAGATAGAGGCGAGAGCGAGAGAGCAAAAGGGAGAGAGCGTAGAACGCACATACCCACACAGATTTGCTATGGGCACAGCAGGTCTAAAATCGATTTTCGATTCAGCGGCTAGCCAAAGGAGCCGAGATTTACCATGAGGGAGGTTTCCCGACCTTTCGTATGCCATGTAGAATGACTTTAATGGTAAATACACGTGCCTATGAAACTCGCGTACCTACAGGAACCTTTGGTCGGGTGTGTGCAGGGGCAAGGTAAACTTCCGCACGAAGGAAGTCCCTTGAGCGTCGAGGTCGTTGGTCCCGTTTGATTGAACGTTACGTCACGTTGAGCATGTCAACTTTTCGACTTCGACCAGCCCCTCCCTACGTTAAAACGATGCGAATGTTCGATTATATTGGTAATGCATGACAATGCGGCAAAAAAGACGGAGCGTAAGATCGATAGTCTGACCAAACGCGGATTTTACTACTTGGCTGGCGTATTGACTCTGTTTACGGGGAGATATACACCTAGAAGCCGGAAAAAAGGTCATTTTTGTGAGTTTTTTCAAGGAAAACTATTTGAAATTTCGGCTTGGGGTTTTAATTATCTAAAAGTATATACATTCAAAAATATATTTAATTTTCTTTATTTAAAAATATCAAAAAATATACAAGGATATTGTATGATCCTTGGAGCGTCGTAAAAAAATCTGCGTATACGGTACCCACTGGCGTTTCTTCAAAAAACATCTGAATAAAAACCAAAAAGATTATTAAATTAGATAATATAATCTAGTACTTGTCATAGCCGATTTTGAAAATATCGATTTATGACAAAATCGCGGACGTTTGAACATAAATAGTGATTTTTGGGCCAAAAATTAGTTATTATTTTGCCTATAAAACAAAATCTAAGTAACGGAAAAAAAATCCTATGACAAGTACTAGATAATGGTGTATAGAATAACGACAAAAAACCTCAAGGCAATCGGTTAATTGGTTTTCGAGAAATTTTGGGTACCGATTTGAAAAACGTGGTTTTGAGAAAAACGCGTTTGAAAATTTGGGAATGAATAAATGATGAAATTTGTCAACTTACATAGAATCATCGATACCAGGCCCATAGTGTAGTTCTTCTACGGTCGACGGAATGTTCATAGCTTCTAACTCCTTGACCTCGACCATCTAGATGTATATCGCTCCTTAAAGTGTGTCCCATATTCCAATACGCAGAGTCTGATGTTTTGTAAGGTTATCCTTCATTTAGTACAGTGATTTTAGCGCTCGAGATGAAATTTGAATGACTTTTAAATATGATATTTCAAGTAGGGGAACTCGGGGCAAGACGAATACGCGGGGTAAGATGAGTCATAAGCCTAGCTATTGAACAGTGTGTTCGAGCTAAGTGCTCCCGTTGGAGTTTGGCGGCAAGGCGGGGAGGTGAATGAGTGTGAAAGTGTCAACTGTGGCGGAAGCACGCGTGTCGAGTGAGAAAACAATATCGATTTTTTGACAAAACGATCTAATTTTTCGTAAAGTTTACCATCGTTTCAGTTCATTTGAGTTGCTGATATTGATTAGAGACAGGTAGGTAAACACGATGAAAGTACTAATTATTAATATAATGGGAACGGTTTGTCAGCATTTTTCAAGGTCATTGCTTGATTTTTTGTTAATTCGTTAACCGTCTAATGAGGCAAGATGAATACGAGCTATCGCAAAGCCGCAATATTTTACAACGTACCACTATTTACGTTAGAAAGGGCGAATTAAACTAGTAGAGCCTTTGGTTCCTCTTTAAGCGGTGTTTCTACCAGGGGAAGAAAAATAACTCACAAATGATTAAAATTATACGGAAGTAAGATTATTCGGACTAAGTTCTACCGGACATAGATGATTGGTAAGTTAAGATTGTAAAGCTTAGTCAACTAGTAAGATTAGCTTATCAAGTAATCGAGTTCTTTTTTTCTTTCTTTAAACGATATAATTATATATGTAGAATATTTTCCCAAAGTTTCAAAGCGAAATTCGAAAAACTGCAAACGTTACAGCCCTTCTACTTGACGAGAATTATTTTCAAGAAATTGAAGAAAAAACTACTTTTTTAAATCCACATTTTACAGAAATGTTGCGTGAAATGTTGGCTTTTTTTTGTAAATGCGTGCCATTTTCTTAAATTTGCCTTTTCTTCATTTTAATTCCCCTCACATAGAAACTATACATGTTCTAGTCGAAAAAGTGTTTGAACTTTTTTGCAAATTAAAGTCTACGGGAAGCTAGACCGCACGCCGATTCGCAACTTCCGCGGCGACCTTGCTGTAATACTCTGCCACAGCTCCATTATTTTGATGATGAATTAATTTAAAAAAATTGTTTTGTACACTTAAATATACTATTAAAGTAACCTCAAGTTTGATAATTGTAGAATAATTATTTCTTAGTTTTTAAAATCTCTCAATATTGCTTATTTTTATCCTGTCTAAATGCATATCCCGCATTAAGAATAAAGCCACTTTTATATGCGAAATATGCCAATAATTCGCGTTCCATCGTTCTCCAAGCGCTGTTTCACCTCGTCCCGCTTACGGGGTAAGATGGAAAAATAAGGCTTCAATTAAACATATATATTATAGGTAAAAATTAGGAAGACTGACTATTACAAGATTTAATTTATTTTTACTTGGTGTGAGATGACTTGACTTTCTGTGAGATGCGAACGGAAGGTGACATGCCCGATTCAACTTAAAAAAAGACTTTCTGTGAGATTCAAAATGGAAAATCGATATTTTACCCACTTCCGGACTACTTAGAGTTCTGAAATTTTGCAAACATGCATCTAATGGGTGCCAATGCATGGATCAACTTTAAAAAAAAATGGACTGCGATAAACTGACAGGAAAGAGACCTTGCAACAATGAAGCGTTGGCAGAAATGACCAGAATGAGAAACATTGAATAGAGCTCAACTACATGGAAAGTACATGAGAAAATATGAATTGGCTTTAAGTGCTCACGGATCGCACTATCGTTAAAAGGATTCAATAGGTAAAATTGGTTAAAAGGTAAGGTCCAATAGATGGTGAGCCGACATCTATGATAGATGCCACCTATCACAGTTCTCCAGGATCTCTCTTGAAAATCAACCAATAATAACACCGGTTCGTTTGGAAGGATTAATCCCTTTTTGCAAACATTTCAGAGCTGTAGTAAAATCAATTAAAGACTGAAAGGTAGAAAACAATTTATATGTAAACATTTGTATCTTCAAACGAGCTTTTATTTAATGTTCTAAAAAGTATATATTTTTTTTTACCAAATCTCCTATATGTGACTATAAATAAAATCTTGGGGGCTCAAAACTTAGACATAATCACTTAGACTCAATATACATAAATCCGTTAACATATCAACTGTATTTAATTTACTGCAAAATAACTTTAGAATTCTTAAATAAAAATCCTTAAACTGTGAATAAACGTGTGATAATAATATCTCTAATTACTATAATGCCAAATTAAATACGGTTAATGAAACTGAATTGATCAAATTTGTTAATCATTAAAACAGTTGAGTGGCCCAAGCTTTTATTTATAGCCACATATAGGTGACTTGGTAAAATAAATTATTTCCTACATTTCATTACATTAAATGAAAGGTTGTTAAAAAAATATATATATATATATAAATTTTGCTTTGAAGATTTGAAGATTAATAAATGTTGATTAGTTTAAAAGAGTAATTAAAGTTGACTGACTCACATATGTGTTAACAGAGACCTGTCAACTTCTTCGCCGGTTACGGGCTTCTTCGTTAGGACAGCAGAGGTTTCGGCGGCCTAGCCAAATCCTGGTCCTTTTGACAAGTAGTCCGAGATGGTTAATGTCTGGAAATATAGGCGCCCTCGTGACAAAGTCCGAATTTGGTAGTACGTCTTTGCAGGTGAACGGTTTCAGAGCAAAGAGGCTTGCTCCCTTTATCCAGCACCCAAAGTGAACCGGGGGGGGGGGGGGGAGGGCAAAGACCAAGGTTTCCCACATTCAATCACGCAGACGGGTCTCGGTCGCGGCGCGAAATTACAATATCACATTTGGCATGTTACAGTTTACTGTACTGTCAACTCCAGTGTTGATTCAGTCCCAGCTGTTTGGACTTTTGTTTGAACTCTTTTGGGTGCTGTCGCCCTTAAACGAGTACGAAACGCGAAGTGGAGCAACTCCATCGAAGTCCCAGCCACCGCGCCATTAGCCTTTGAACTCTGTCGTCCAAAGTATCAAGTCCCCCCTCACCCAAGTATTAATTAAAACACATGCCAACCCACGGTGTTGCGCACTAAATGAACGTGCTTTTTCAAGGCGGGATATGCATTTAGACGGAAAAAAATGTACAATTTTTAAGGAATTTTTGTAACTAAGAAATAGTTATTCTACATTCATCAAACTATAGGTATACTTTAATAGTACATTTAAGTATACAAAATTATTATTTTTAATTTGTTTATCATTAAAATGAGGGAGCTGTGGCAGAGTGTCAAAGCAAGGTTGCAGCGGGAGTTGTAAATCGGCGTACAGTCTAAATTCCCGTACACTGTGTGTGCAAAAAAATTGTTTATTATTCAGTTAGAACATGTACAGTTTCTATTTCGACAGTAATTACAATTAAGAAAATGCAAATTTAAGAAAATGGCACGCATTTACAAAAAAATCAACATTTCACGCTAAATTTCTGTAAAATTTGAATTACAAAAGTAGTTTTATTTTTTATTTTTCAAAAACAATTCTCGTCACGTAGAAGGTAGCAATATTATCAATATTTCTATCAAGTTTCAACTCAATTGGCTTGACAGTTTTCGAGTAATCCTGCACGTCAATTTCGAAAATGCAGTTTTGAGAAAAACGCGTTTGACGTTTACGCACACTCCGAATCCGAATGGTGAGGCACATCGTTGACGGGCTGTAGCGTTTGATGTTTTTTGAATTTCGCTTTGAAACTTTGTGAAAATATTCTACATATATATTTCGATTTTTTTTATCGCTGTAAACGTATATCCCGCCATAACGGGTTACATCTAGTTCGTGGTTAGAAAAAAGAGGAATTTTCGTGATTTTTTTTCTGAGAAAACGTGTGCAGGTTTTCTATTTAAGTTTTGTTACATCAGAGATGATGGTTTTAAGTAGCTTTTACAATTTTTGTATTGAAAAATACTTATAAATTTGGCAAATACAATGGTTTGTGACGACCGCGAAACGTGCTTCGCGGTGACCACTGCTGGTCGGAAATAAATCGTCCGAAAAAAATCAAATGCCTTTATTTTTTGCATGAAATTATTCTAGGGCTTGCGCGAAGGTCTCAATGAAATACTTATTTTTTAAAAAATGGCCGCAGTCCAAAGTGACAGTATCGATTTTCGGTAATAAAAAGCTCTATTTTCGTTGGTAAAAACAACCTATACGTAAACAAAAATATTTTGTTCAAGCGCTGCCTTTTCATATGTAAATGAAGCTTGTAAAATTTGAAGCTAATCCGTATTCTATTGTGAACAGCTGTTTTCATGATGGTTTTTCGGGAATTAAATTTACGGAAATGGTAAAATCTACAGTGTTAGTATTCCACAGTTATATTTATATATGTTTGAAGTAACATCTTAAATTTTGGCAAAACGTCTTATCCGGAATCGTCGGTACATGATATTTGATGGTGCGCAGGTGATGGCGGAAATTTTTTTATCGTCGAGCGTTATGATTTCGGCCGTCCTTGTCATCTGAACAAATGGTTTTCTCCAATTCTAATTCTTACGAATGTGTTTATCGTTCGGTTCTCTGCTAAAAAATTTACGAAATGACGGAGTTTGAAAAAGAGTACTCTGATTTATACAATAAAATGTTCACTTTTCGTCGCCCGGAAAAATAGTAATTATAAAGCAATGAAAAAGATGGAAGGCCAAACGATACCCACATTCGTAAAGAATAGAATTTTTTTAAATCGTTCGTTCCAGATGCCAAGGACGGGCGCAATCACAACGCCCGACGATAGAAAATTGTCGCGACATGACCTGCCCAATATCAAATATCATGTACAATTTCGAATAAAATGTTGTGAAAAAATTTAAGATGTTACTTCAAACTTGTATAAATATAACTGCGAAATAAAAACCCTATAGATTTAACAGTTTTCCTAAATTTAAATTGCAAAAAATCACCGTGACTATCTCCATTTTGAACGGATCGATTTGAAATTTCCAGAGAATATTCATGAAACATTATATTTTGGGAACCCATTAAAAATCAGAAATCGATATTATCAACAATTTCAACTAGGTGTTAGCCCTTAAGGGGTTACGTGGGTGTCGAAGCCAAAAAAAGCATATTTTGTCTATTGAAAAAAATGTAATATATAAATTATTTTATTCAAAATGTTAAGCACATAAGAGAGCAGCATTTCGACAATATTTAAAAAAAAAATGCATCCAAAAATTTAGGAAATTCAGCAGGTGGGACCTGGTTTCCGGAGACCCCGCAAAAAATCTGTCCTCGTGGTAGTTAGGATAACTCATGATAGCTTTATCTGAAATTAAAAAACCATTTTTTTTCTGTTAGTAGATAAGTATAGCTCATGATTGAACGAAGGATTTAAAAAAAAATCGGAATTTGAATTTTTGGCAGACTTGAATGCAAAATAGTTCAATTTTTAAATTACGTAAAATTAGTTATTATCGAAAAAAAACCTTCGTTCAATTACCAGTCAATGCTATTTTGAAGAAGTGTGCAAAATTTCAAGATCGGTGCATTACTTTTTGAGAAATCGCGTCCACCGACTTTAAAAAAAGTGTTTTGAGAAAAATACGATATACCTGCGTCGCTCCCGGCCGGTCACCCCCAACGGCGGGAATTCCCAAAGGCTCCCTCTCTCTCCTAGACTTTTACTCCGATTGATTTGAAACTTTGAGAGAATATTTTAGAAATATTGTACTATTAGACAATAAAATTCGAAAAAATGGATCTTTTGAAATTTTCAAACCCACGTAACCCCTTAAATGTCCGTGTCAAAGGTTACTTTTGTTATTCCGTCCAAAGTGCGCTCCGCGTTGAAAAAAAAGAAAATCACCGGACAGTGTGCCGTTCAGTGAGCCATTACACGCTTTAGAACTATTCTAAACTGTAGTAAAAGTCGCGCAACGCTTAAGGGAATGTCAACGAGCTCCGCACAACTTTTGTGAAGAATTTCCATATAACGGGACTCTCAAAGTTTTTCAGAAATTCTAGCACCACTTCTGCTCAACTCTGCGAAGAGTTGGGTCCAACTGGCAAAGAGACTTTCGGTGAAAAATACGGTTCTATCCTACCATTAACGTTTCAAAAGCCGCCGTCGTAATTTCCACGTTCATCTGTCCTCGATCGTCGCTTTGAATTCCAAGGAAAATTATAAAACGTAGCATGAATCTGTTTGCTTTCCGCCATCGCATGAAGGCAGTTGGGACAGGAAAGAAAGCAAAAATAAAATTGCGTCAAACTTTCAGAGCAAATATGGACGAAATGAGCAAGAAGAGGGCAAAAAAAAATACAAACCTTGACGCTGTCAGAAGAACTTTGAACGTGTGATAAATTTCTATATTTTTCCTCAAACGTTTCTCAGTTCGTCGGGAATTGGGAACCACTCGACATCGGCGCTCTTCGTGTGGTGATTTCTTTTTTTCTTTCGCTCCCGGTACCCAATACATACCCAGTATACGTAAAGAGTGGGCGGAGCGTTGAATTCAATATACCACAAACTTTACCGACATGTCTATAAATCTAGGGACATTTTAGCTTTGAAGTAGCGCAACTACTACCTCGCAGTGACGTATGTTTGCGTGTCGTGAGAATGGAAGTTGAGTTTGACGTCTGCGGAGGATGTTTTGCGTCGCGGCGGAAGGAACGCTCCACGTATGTTGAGTTCGTCCTTCCGGAAGGATGAATGCCGGTGCACGTAAAACATATATAAAATGTAGATCTCGTTGTATTCTCGGTAAAGTATATGTACGATCCGAGGTAGTGGATTTTTATATCTTTCGTATTTTTCTCGCGTCTTTCTCCAGAGTTGCAACAACAAAAAAAGAGTACAACATGTCGGCCAGGGTCCTTCGTGTATAGTCATTCAGGTATTATGTTCAAGAGAACGTTGGTTCTCTCTCTCTCTCTCTCTCTCTCTCTCTCTCTCTCTCTCTCTCTCTCTCTCTCTCACTAAGAAGGCTTAGACGGCGACCGGGGACGTGTTACGACCCTTCCCGAGTGGCATTCGCCTGTTTATGACATAGGGCAGGTTCAACTACCTGACATCGAGCTTTACTTGGCTGCAGCTTCGGGAATCGGCTTCGACAATGTCCGCTTAACTGTGCGGATTAGCAACGTTCAAGCATGAAGCGAACACATGGAAATCGATTAAAAGAGTTTGTAAGGAGGTTCAAGCGTTAGCCACAATACGAGATTTGAAAAAAAAATGAAAATGTATGTTACTGCCTAGACTATGCTGAGTCTTGACGATTTAAAAATTTTTTTTTCACCTCAAAACACCAGAGATAAAATATAGTTTGATGTATTTAATTTCACGTGCGGTTAGATGGGCAAAACGTTCGCACTACGGGTGGTGACTTTTTTGCTATTTAGCACCTAGATAAACCATTTCTAACAACGGATTAACGCATAACCTTTGGATACATTTAGAAAAGAAAAAATCCATCTTGCCCATCGTAAACCATATATGTTTAATATTAAACCATCAAGGTTTGATAATAGATTACGAAGCTTGGCTGGCGGATGAGAGAATTCCTGCAAACCTCAATGTTCGCGAAGTGCCGTATTTCGGAAAAAAAATGTAATATGACATTTTTTATTGGGTTATTTAGGTCTATCAATCGGAACAAAAATGTATGTCAATTTAAAAAAAAATCCTATGTCACTGTTTCCACCGTTTCGATCCACTGTGCGACGCTCAGAGCGTTCAGGGCGTTAACGGAACATCCTATGAATCTGTCAATTTTGTTCCGATAACCTTAAGGCGGGATATACATTTAGACACGAAAAAAGCAATATTGAGAGATTTTTTAAACTAAGAAATAATTATTTTACAATTATCAAACTTTAGGTATACTTCAATAGTATATTTAAGTATACAAAACAATTTTTTTTAAAACTAATTCATCATCAAAATGACGGAGTTGTGGCAGAGTGTTACAGCAAGGTCGCCGCGGGAGTTGCGAATCGGCGTGCAGTCGAGCTTCCCGTACACTTTCATTCGCAAAAAAGTTCAAACATTTTGTCAGTTAGAACATGTATAGTTTCTATGTGACCGTAATTAAAATGAGGAAAATGCAAATTTAAGAAAATCGCACGCGTTTACAAAAAAAAAATCAACATTTCACGCAACATTTCCGAAAAATGTGGATTAAAAAAGTAGTTTTTTTTTCAATTTTTCGAAAACAATTCTCGTCAAGTCAACGTACCAATATTATCAAGTCAAGTCAAGGTACCAATATTATCAATATTTCTACCAAGTTTCAACTCAATCGGCTTAAGGTCTTAGGCCACTCTACAACTAACTGATGATTTTTTAGACAAATTTTTCGGAAAATAAAAAATTTACCTAAAAAATCGTCAGATAATTGTTAATAACAAATGAACCATGCAATATAAAAAAATCCTACGTACTTCCATAGACAATGCATTTTTAAAAATATATTCAACATTTCGAGTGAATCGGTTGAAAATTGTCTGAGTTATGTTTCCGGCCAACTTAAAAAATGCAGTTTTGAGATAAACGCTGCACAGCCACCATTTTGAAATGAATCGCTTCAAAAAAATTATTGCATACAGTCACTGATATGTATGATAAACACCAGTTTTGGTAATCTCGATTTAATTTGTAGTTTTTCTGGAAAAAAATACCCAAAAAGCCTATTTTTGGGCCTCTAGAATGGCCTAACCCCTTAATAGTTTTTGAGTAATCCTGCACGCCAATTTCGATAACGTAGTTTTGAGAAAAACGCGTTTGAAGTTCATGCCCGCCCCGAATCCGAACGGTGAGGCACAGCATTGACGGGCTGTAACGTTTGAAGTTTTTCGAATTTAGCTTTGAAACTTTTGGAAAATATTCTACATATGTAGTTCTATCGTTTAAAGAAAAAAAATCGATTTTTTTATCGTTGTAAATGTATATCCCGCCTTAACATTTTCACGGAACATTTACAAGGTTTTTCACAATACTGTGAAAATATATTGATTTAAAAAAAAGTGATTTTTTGACTTTTACAACTAGCCATAATCCCCCAACGAGCGCTTCGAGCCAGAGAAGATCTGCGATTTACGTGTCGATATCCCGTTACGATATCCAATGCGTGTACCCCAAAGCCGAACTGGGACGAGGCGTTTTCGTCCTGCCTGCGCAGTGTTCCGAGGATTAAAAAGCTAAATATATTGCATCAGTGGCCATTTCGTTCCGATGTACCTTCTCGTGTCTGTGCAAGATGTCTCCGCGAACTTGATGGATCGTACTCGCTATCAGGAGGGCTCTCTCCAGTACTGATGTTGACAGGAGCGGCTTAGTTGCTCAGAATAGATGGTATCAACCAACTCTCGCATGCATTGATGAGTGGAACCCAACGCGAAAGAGAGATAGAGAGAGGGCGAGAGAGAGAGGGGGGAGTCGATTCGTGGTCGTGTACTCATTCGATGAGAGCGTTACCATCGGGAATATGTGCCCGACGCCGTTGGTACAAACATTGAGCAAACAACCGCGCGATTCTCTGTCAGGGATGTTGTCGTCGCGATGCTATATGGCTAATGATCATTTGCGAGCAGAAATTATTGTTAGCACGGAGAGCAACGGAGAGACTGGGGTCTCTCCTATGTCGGAGGGCTTCGTATATTGCCGAGGGCGCTTTGGCACTGCCGGTGGAGAACAGTTCGACTGCTCGCAGTGTACCACTTTGTTCCATGCAAATGTACACATATAGCAGTTCCTCTCTACCGTGCCTCTACGACACCCTCCCATCCATTCACTTTACCCATTCGCATACACGATTGTATTTCTCTAACGAGTTTTTCCGCGGTTCGAATCAAGTTACAGTCGCCCCATCGTCCGTTAGCAATGAAGTTGGCACGAATGCATGGCGATGAAATTAGCCGAGCTTCCTCAGGCAGAGATTCGTTGGGGACTTCCCAGATCCTACCACATCCCTATAGGGATTCAATAGGGACGACGCACGTAGGGAGACCACATTGAAATCCAAGTGGATACGGCGCTATTTCCCGATTGACATCGTTTGAGATTTTTTCACTTGAAATTTACAATTTGGGTTTGTTGGTTCTCCCCAAAAAATATCTGTTCGTGGTCCCGCGCACAAATTTGTTGGGGTATCCCGAGATGAACCCACATCTCTATAGGGATTTGTTAGGGACAGCGCACATTGGGAGTCTTCATTGGGATCCAATTGGATTCTGCACTGTTCCCCGATCAACGCCGTTTGACAATTCTTTCCACGGTTGAATCGAAAATATGTGAAAAGTCACGAGAAAAAACATGGCGTGTTGGAACACAACCTGCAGTTGTGTTTACCTGCAGTTCACAACGTGGAGTAACATAAACAACAAACGATAATCATAGTGGATTTCCAGTGATGTCATTCGAATGAATTTTGGAGATATACTTTTTTTAGGCGATTTATACTTTTTTTAAATCCACTTATTTTGTATATCTATATATTTGGTTCAGAAGAATCAACGTACAGAATTGGAGGGGATCTATCAATAGGATCGGATTCCGTTCCATAATGTGGGAATCCTTTAGGATTTAAGTTGGATTCGTACATTGAATTCCAATGAGGAATCCCGATTAGAATTTAAAGCGTTAGGCCACAATCACGGGTATAAAATCATGTGCGAATTGAACATTTTTTTTCGTATGAAAAAGTGAGTAACTTATCAAATTAATTACACATCTATTTAGTATGAATATCAAGCTGTTAGAAAAAATATATAGTTTTTTTCGATTTACAAAATGGCCAACTTCTAATATTTTCTTTTGTTATGTTTTTTTAAGCGCTCCGCGGCATGACATTTAGCATCCAAAATTATTGACCAAGGACAAAAAAAACAAAAATTCTCGTCAATCTATATTAGTATACCTAGAGAAGTACGTACCGAATTTTAAAAAATATTGTTTTATTTAAAAGTTGTAAGTATTTTAACTTAAGGGGAGGGTAGGGGTTTCAGCGTGAAAAAAAACACTTTTTTCCGAATTTTTTTCATATATATTGTCACATCCGGAAGGGATGAGAGCATAATATTTTCGTTTCCCTCTTTGTTGCCTGAGCCTAGCGCAATAGCACGGGATGAGGGTAAAAATGTGTAGTGCGTGGGAAAGAGTAGAATTAAGGAATTGACACGATATTTCGGTATTGAGGGATAATTCGACAGACTTGGTGTAAGATTGACACTATGTTATTTATTACAAGAGTATTAAACGGTTTGAAGCGATCAGGCCTACGATGAATCAAACAAAAAGAAAAGGTAAACTTAGCTTACATTGGTTGTGTTTGACGCTCGGTCGCTCGCTCACTTGCTTGCGTGGATGTTTGTTGTCGCTCGCGTTACAAGGGCCTTCGCTCTTGGCTTGGTGCCCTCGCTGGTACAATTGTTGGTAAGACGCTCGCAGGATTTTACGCTGGACATGTGTATACGAGGGTGGGGTGAAAAGTTTCCGGCCTGACCAAGAAAAACGATGTTTAAAAATTTTTTTCGCTATTTTTCAACATCATCTCCATCAACACTGATACATTTCGCATAACGGTGTTCTAATTTAGTTATACCAGTTTTAAACGTAGATTCGTCAAGCTCCTCAAAATACTGATTTACAGCTTTGATAACTTCTTCATTGGTCTTAAATCTTTTTCCGCCAAGCCATTTTTTGAGGTTAGGAAACAGGTAATAGTCGCTGGGGGCTAAGTCTGGAGAGTAGGGAGGATGCGGCATCAATTCAAACTTCAATTCGTGGATTTTGGACATGGCAACAATCGACGAGTGCGCTGGTGCGTTATCGTGATGAAACAAAACTTTTTTCTTCTCCAAATGAGGTCGTTTAATTTGCGCCTCGTGCTTCAAACGTTGCAATAACTCTGCGTAGTATTGACCAGTGATTTTCGTAGGATTTGACGTAGGATTGACCAGTGATAGTCTTACCCTTTTCAAGGTAGTCAATGTATATAATTCCTCTCGCATCCCAAAAAACAGTAGCCATAACCTTGTTTGCCGATAAAATTGTTTTTGCCTTCTTTGGGGTTGGTTTCCCTTTTCCAACCCACTGTTTTGACTGTTCTTTATTTTCAGGAGTGTAGTGGTGGACCCATGTCTCATCAACAGTTATGAATCGACGCAAAAATTCGTTTGGATTACGCCTATACAGCGCCAAATTGTCGGTAGAAATGGTTTTTCGAAGCAGTTTTTGGTCGAGCGTTAGCAAACGCGGCACCCACCTTGCACACAGCTTTTCCATGTTCAAATGGTTGTGCAAAATATTTCGCACACGTTCAGCTGTCATCCTACAGGTCTCAGCTATCTCATGCACTTTCAACCTGCGGTCTTCCAACATTATTTTATGGATTTTTTCAATCATCTCTGAAGTTGTGACTTCAACGGGCTGTCCTGAGCGAGGCTCGTCAGAGGTGCATACACGACCCATTTTAAATTCAGAAACCCACTGCTTAATAGTTGAATATGATGGGGAGGAGTCTCCTAGTGCTGAATCCATCTCTTCTTTTATTTGTTTTGGTGTAAAACCTTTCAAATGGAAGTATTTGATGACAGCACGTTTTTCCAATTTTTTCATTTTTACGAAAACAACGGAAGCGTCTCGCGCAATGTGCTCTCAAACGCAAACTAACGTAGCGATTGGGCTGAAACTGTACATACAAGCTCGGTAGGAATGGTACTGTAGGACATCGCTCCAAAACTAGACCTAGTGGCACCATCTCTTGGTCAGGCCGGAAACTTTTCACCCCGCCCTCGTACTTGACGTGTTTACTACGACGGGCACTACGCGTGGATAGAAATATGAACGGCGCGCAAGGTCGATGAATTGAGATTGATATTCACGGAAGGACCGATGATAGATAGTATACAAGTGTAAAATAAAACTTTTGTGACTCGAAAAATGCAGACGATTCGTATGAAGGATATTCGGAGACATTCGTTACGCTTCTGGGTTAAGACTTGATATAAGGAGTGATTCAGTTGACGCCAATCGCAAATATAGGTTGACAGAAGACTAAGTTCTGAATTTGATGAAGATTGTCGGGAGACTGGGATTGAGACTCGATAGAAGAACTTGATGTGATGGTGGTTGACGGGAGACTGGGATAGAGACTTGATAGAAGAACTTGATGTGATGGTGGTTGACGGGAGACTGGGATAGAGACTTGATAGAAGAACTTGATGTGATGGTGGTTGACGGGAGACTGGGATTGAGACTCGATAGAAGAACTTGATTTGATGGTGGTTGACGGGAGACTGGGATTGAGACTCGATAGAAGAACTCGATTTGATGGTGGTTGACCGGAGACTGACTTCAGGAAGGAAGTCTTTCTTAATATGAAAATTAGTAGAGATTCGGCAGTGGGAGAAGGAACCTTAGGGAGAGGGTGGCCTTGGTCATCTAGTTCTTCGGGGATTGGTCCATTGGTCGTGAATATATCGGTTAATTAGCGTGATTGGTCGCGGTATGGTGTGCGAGTAGGTTACAGATTTCCTAGGCACGCGCGTGACCTTATTGCAGGGCATCGGTTCTGACTAATATGCGTATGAAGAAAGGAGACCTTTGTCTCGTGCTTCGTCGAAAAAGCGCATGGGAAATACAGTTCGATATCTGAGACCTAAGCATGCGCGTGGTTTGTGTTATGTGAATTTATAGCTATGGTGACTTCTCATATCGAGAGGTTTGTATATCGGACTACGCCTCGAGACCGGATGTCTTATTATATAGTCGGAGTTATAAGTTCGTCGGAGCCGTCTAGTCTATGTTATGTTTAAATAATCTAGGGTCGAGGCTTTCTTGGTTCTCAAGCGGTTGGGCCGGGGTAGGATTTTTGGAGTCTGTTGAACGAGCTGATGGTTGGTTTTTCGTTTGACAGCTCTTCTTGGAATATGCGCCTGTTCTTGTTGACAGCCAATGGCATAGGAAGAGTCGATAACTGACGGTGCTGCTATCGTGCGTATATCGCTGTGGGTTGAATATGCGTGCGAAACATACGCACGTTCCTTTTAACGTGGTTATTCGTCTTATTCTTAGATTTATACATTTAATAATAATCTTATAACGGCAAATGAGGATATTGGGAATAACCGAGAAAAGGCACATTCGCTAGGATGTAACAATATGGATAGAGTAAATTTATTGAAACCTTTTGTACATTGTTAAGTGCCATTTGAAGAACATTTCGTAAAATTTGTATGCGAAAATATTCACAAACAAGCCGGTGCCGCGTTTTTCTCGAAACCACTGTTTCAAAGTCCGTGTTCACTGCTATTTGAAAACAACATGACCGATTTATTTCAAACTTGGTACACACTTTCTACATATAAAATACCCCTTCCCCCAACGGTTAGTTTGAGATTTTTTTACATTGAGGGGGTTTTCCACCCCCAAAATGGCGTAATTTTTCGTGAAAAATAGCACTTTTCACTTTACATGACCACAAAAAATTTAGAAATGAAAAAAAAATTATCCAAGACCATTGGGGGGAGGATTTGATGATACTTTGACTAAATTTTAATGGTCCTTGATTTCAGATAATTTCTAACTGAGATACAGTGAACATCGCAAATCGTGTTTTTCCAAAGGCGTTCTTGGAAAAGCTTTGTCACCGGCTTGTTTGTGGACATTTTCCCGTACAATTTTGACGGAATGTTCTTGAAATGACACTTAACAATGTACAAAAGGTTTCAATAAATTTACTCTATCTATATAGATGAAAAAAATTGCAGAAAAGTGGTTTTTTCACACTGAAACCCGTAACCTTCCCTTAAGAAATGAATTTTCAGCCAAAAATTTCGTTATAACTGCTCATAAACTGCTTATAAAATGAAAAGTTTTCGATCAATCAGAAATTCCGTACGCACTTCTTTGCGAAATGCAATTAGGAACATAACTTTTAAATTTGAAGTAAATCGAGTAAAAATTGTTGAAGTTATTTGTCACGCCAATTGGAAAAAGCTGTTTCGAGAAGTTTCGAGTAGTCGGTCATTTTGTACACCGAACAAAAATATACATATTTTCTAACAGCTTGATATTCATACTAAATAGATGAGTCATTAATTTTATGAGTAAATCACTTTTTCATACGAAACAAAATTGTTAAATTTGTACATGATTTTCTGCCCGTTACTGTGGCCTAACGCCTTAATGTACGAGCGTGGCATTCTAGTCCAGGTACCCAATGCGATGGCCGTTTGGATCCCTATCAGGAAGTAGGTACAAGTATGGGAATCCAATTGGATCAATACAATTTCTGCACGGGTCGTCGTGGTGGATCCGTCCGGGCAATAATCTCGTGCCCGTGCCACCCTGTACATTCTGCTGCGTTACACACGTGCTACGTGCACACTCGTTCATAGGGGTGGGAACGATCGTATAGGTGAGTTTGTCCACAATGCCGGGAGAACTAAACGCAAGCAAATCCAACGATAAATTGCCCACATTTTCCGTGTTTCGCTCAGAACGAGTTTATTCCCATTCGGCCCTATAAATACGTTAAGTACACTCGGGAAAATAGTTTCTACGGTCACGTTTTATCCGTACCGACATATGTTTGTGCACGGCTCGTTATTTTTTCCACTTTCATTATTTTCCTTCTCTCTGGCTGTCTCTCTCGTTACCTTACTGCAAACGTATACACTGAAAATTAAATTAAAATGAAATGCGATCACGTGGAACGTTTGCAAACGCGTATTTATCCAGTCATGTACACACGGGCCATTGTGCTGCAGAGGCAAATAACTTTCGGAGCTTCTGATTTTTGGAGAATTGAACGTCCTGATGTCGAAGGCTTTTATCCTGGCATACTGCACATGTGAGCTTCTGTCACGAAGCTCAATCCGTTAGTAATGCGAGGCCGTGTGCGATAATGTGTCTACAGCTGCGAAAAAAGGGAGTGAGAGGCATTGTTGTTCATGAATAGAAGTTGAATTGCAAAAAAGTATCTTCTTCCTTTTCTCCATGCCCCATTGTAATTTGGCTGTCACGAATGTAATGAAGTACCACGCCGTACAGTCTGATGGTAATACGGCAGGAGTGATTCCAACTACTGCGCCACTTTTTCAAACGCAGGCGCTCGTACGGCCTGCTTTTATCGTACATTTCGTCCTCTGCGTGTTTTTTTTAACTGGAAATAAAAAAAAGCGAACGGTTTCCACTACATGCTTCATTGGAGCCGGTGTACATAGCTGCAAACTGTTCATGGAGTCGTGACAATTGTTATGAAACAGACAGATGCAACTCATGTTATTTCACATGTTGAATCGCCCGTGTTTTTGCTCCGTTTGTTTGTTTAGTAGTGCGAAAAATGATTATTCGCGTATTTGAATTAAAGTAGGTAAGTACGAAAGATATCGACGTTTCAAATAAACGTTTTTAATTATACCTTTGTGTAAGGTGCAGCTGCTCAGAGAGGTTCGCATTTCCAAATGGAATTGCTAAATTACAGGGTCGAACAAAATCTACTACAGCTTGAAGGTTTTTCTATTCGAGGACTATGAGGACTTCGAGGACCTTCCTCATAGTAGTGGTGCCCCATATACCTAACATTGTGTAATTCGTCGTGACGCTGAAATCATGATAGATGAGTGTCAGCATATTTATTGGCAGGCAATTGAAGGGCCTCCCTTATCTAAAAATCGGCGACTCCTTATACGAACTTTAGGGACCGTCCTTAGAATATTCACAGATGTGCTGATTGTCAACATTTTAACTATATAACTATATAACTATTAACTATATATATATATATATATATATATATATATATATATATATATATATATATATATATATATATATATATATATATATATATATATATTCGGGAAAATAATATTTTAAAACCTAATATATATATATATATATATATGCATATCTATGTATATAGGGTGAGGCAACAAATATTAGCAGTAGAAATATTTTGTGATTTATCAGACTCCGAAAAAAAAGTTTTCTACAAAAGTTGCACAGTTCGGAGGCGGTCATCCAACGGTGGCTGCGAAGTTCTTCCAGGTGGAGGCTTTTCAGAGATTTCAAGTTTTTTTTAAATAAAGACCACTATTTTTTTCAGAGTTTCATCAAGGAATCCGAAATAAGTTCACTCAACAAATTTCAAGATGTTCGATCAAGATTTGGTATGCCAAATCAATTTTTATACATGGCTAAAAACGAGATAAAGAAAGAAAGAACTGAAAGAAATCGAAGAAAAATGCTTAGTTTCCAAAAATGTAAAGCCGTCCGACTTGGATTTTGTGTAGTATTAAACTATTTAAACCTCAATGACAGCCTTCGTTCGTTCGTTAATACAGACTAAGGTAATTGACAAGACAATATAATAAATGAGAACTTGATTGCGAGCGTGCATTGAAAGTGGTGGCCATCACTTTGAGCACCTTTTATAGGAGTAAGTGTTTGCACCGTTTTTTGAATCGATTTTAGGATAAAAACATCGAAATTCCTGTTTTATCGATTTTTTATTGCCAAATCTTGATCGATCGTCCTGAAATTTCGTGTGTGTGTGAACTTATTTATGGTTCCTTGACGAAATTATTTCAAAAATAGTGGCCCTGTTAAAATAAATCGAGGTGACCTTGAAATCTCTGAAGCGCCTCCACCCGAATAAACCTCGTGGCCACCACTCGATAACCCCTATCGAACTGTACAACTGTGGTAGGAAAAGTTTTTTACCCAAGTCTGATAGGTTGCCTCACCCGGTATATTGTGCAGACGAAATATGAATTAAGGAGTCTCGATATCAAAATCGTCATGGTTACAGACGATTGAAATTCATATCACCGGGAGATTAATTTAGGATGCATTAACTGTCCAAAAATGTATACGTTTCACCACATAGTTTTGGAGATTTCGAAGGTTCAAGTTGAGTTTTGTTCGAGTATTATTAATGAACCAAGTGGAGAAACCGCTTAATTTTTTAACACGACTTTCCTGACACTAATCGCAGTTTGTTCAGTTTTTTAAATTTAAATCGAAGCATTATTTTAACCCCTACAGCCCTATAACTAGTGTTTACGAAGTGCCACGTGTTACCAAATGGATGAAGGTTCACGTTGAATCGTCATGGCACGTGGCATTTCGTAAACACTAGTTATAGGGCTGTAGGGGTTAAAATAATGCTTCGATTTGAATGAAAAGAAAAAAAATGAACAAACTGCCATTAGTGTCAGAAATGTCGTGTTAAAAAATTAAGGGTTTTCTCCACTTGGTTCATTAATAATACTCGAACAAAACTCAACTTGAACCTTCAAAATCTCCGAAACTATGTGGTGAAACGGATTAATTTTTGGACAGTTAATGTATCCTAAATTAATCTCTGGGTGATACGAATCTCAATCGTCTACAATCATTTCGATTTTGGTATCGAAACTCCTTAATCAAACCGGATAAGCGTTTAAAAACAAGGATTCGGCACTTTCATCATAATTATGAATTAATCAGTTGCTTCGAGTAATTATTTTGTTTACGTTGTTAAGTCGATCGTGTTTTTTTTTCCTGGCACGATTAGATCGAAGACTCGCCCCCCGGGAAAAAAAGTTCATGTCTGAGTGGATATGTTCATACATGTTTCAGATATTGTCATACATGTATCGGATATATTTATATCTGACATTTTACAGTATCATATATGATTAGGTCTGATCATATTCGACATAACATTTGCATATAGAAGATCGTATCTGATCAAATACAGTATCTGGCCTGACCATATATGAACTCATATCTGTTTATATCTGGCTAAGTACCAAGGCGAGTCGGTACCGTAAATTCGTATCTGAATATACATGATGTGATATGTGAACGTATCTGTGCGTATAAGATCATATCCGATCAAATACGGTACTAGACTCCGCTATGTAGATCTCATATATGTTTTTATCTAGTCAGGTACCAAGGCGAGTTGGCAGCGTGAAACCATATCTGAACATATATGATGTGATATATGAGCAGGCACGTTCATATAAAATTTTATCCCATCAGATAAGATACCAAACCTGGAAAATATACGAAGTCTTATGCACTCATACCTTGTCGTATATGCAGTTCAGTTGTTCACACATGAAAACATCTGAATATATGAAACGATATATGAGGATATGAGACGATATCCGATCAGATATGGCACCTCACCTGACTGTATTATATGTGATCATGTGAGTTACTATAATATTGTTAATTATTAACACGTCAAGTGATTACGTGTTAATAACCCCGCTCTATATATGTAAACATTTTAATATCTTCACGACTGCACTAACAAGATTTAATCTGTCTCAACAGGGTAAGATTTGCTCTGATATAGTCGGAGTCATACCTGGTCTGATGGTTCAGATAAACTATGATTCTATCATATGGGCAGGTCTATTGTTCATAGATGTCCAGGTCTACTGGGATCCACGGTATTTTATTCTTATACGGACAGACAGACCTGGTCCAATAAGATTAGATTTGCCTGACATGATCAGATCTGGCCCAATAAAATCAGATCTACCTGACACGATCAGATCTGGCCCAATAAAATCAGATCTGGTCCAACAAGATCAGATCTTGGCTGGGGATTGGATCTGGTCAGACCTGCTGCGATATCGACGGGTCTGCTCTCAAAATTATCAAAATGGCTCTGATATGATCAGACATGCTCACATATAAGCATACACGATCTGTCATGACACTACATGAACAGATATTGCCAATTTTCTTGTCTGATCATATCTGATTCTACAGATATGATTCAGATATATTCAGATATGAACGTTTTTTCCCGGGCCGTACAGCAAATTATTTACAGCGTCATCTCATCAGCATCTGCATAAATGAATTTAAAAATGTTGGATTGTCATTTGTGTACAACCTCTCTCAAAACATCATTCAATACCAATGAAATCTACGATTCCGTCATACCCCTGCGCGGTCTTCAATGCAAGCGTCTCGTACCACGCCCAATACAACTAACAACAAGACATAATCGTGACCCTCGGATAATTGACTTGGGGTTAATGTCTGGACAATGACTGAGCCAGCGTGCGTCACCGAGAATTTCGCCTTCGTGGCTTAATTAACGGCAAACGGTTTACGTCCGTGTGCCACCTCCGTGTGCCACCTCCGAGCCGAGCTATCGGATGGAACGAGGTCGCAAGTATGCCAGCAATTGAATGTTTGGCCGTTGCCTCCTCGAGTAAATGGACGTGTTGTAGTATGTCGCAACGCGAGGCGCTTGCAAGACCGCAAGACGAAAACACCATCGTGTCCCCGGATTCTCCGCAAGATTCCGTATAACGTCACCGCCATCCGTCGACGCTAATGCAACGATCATTTGCTGGAAATTACTATTTCCATGGGAGGCAGACTGTTAACCGCATTACCACTCGTGGTCCTGATAGACCTTGCGGAATTGAGAGTTCAGGGGCACACCCCGACCGAGCTGTCACAAACGAGAGAGCGAGATACCCGTGCAGAAATTTGGCGGGGAATCCCCAGATTCTACCACATTCATATTGTGGATTTGACAGGAACGTCACACGTCGAGAGTCCACATTGCAATATCCAAGTGGATTCCGCGCTATTTCCCCATTGACGACGTGTCAGTATTTTTTATTTGAAATTGTCAACCGGAATTTGTTGGATGTCAAAAGAAGTAT
This sequence comes from Ophion obscuratus, assembly GCA_964007375.1. Taxonomy (NCBI): domain Eukaryota; kingdom Metazoa; phylum Arthropoda; class Insecta; order Hymenoptera; family Ichneumonidae; genus Ophion; species Ophion obscuratus. The sequence continues at coordinate 47,999,427 of OZ023312.1, forward strand.
CCTTCCGTGATCCCGTGAGCAAATTTGTTGGGGAGTCCTAACAAGGAACATCGCTTTAGATAATCCTAACGTTTCATACTAGTCATACCACTGATCATACTTGAGACTTGTACAATTTATATTTTTAACATATGCAGAAAAAATAATGTGTAATAACTACAATTTTCCATGTGTAAACTGTTCAATGAATGTTCGCATTTGATTAGAACGATGAAAAATAGTTATTCCAACAATTCGCTCAGTATTTGTAGGTTTAATATTTGGCAACATTGGTTCTATCTCCGTCTCTTTTTACGCAACCAGGCGAGTTTAACCACCATGCTTTTCAACGTCGATCTGTCAAAACAATGTCAGGTGCGGGAAATATAAAGCGTTGTATTCGGGTCACGACTGGTGAAAAGCGTGGAAAATTTGTGTCGGCGAAATATGTCGGTTAAAAATGAAATATGTGTGGAAATTCGAATGAGTGAGATGAGGTTAGAACTACAGTCAGCTGTTGCCTTGCTGTCACGTCTCTTTATCGTAGCAAGTGGTAATAAATCGAATACCGGAAGGTCAAATTCAACTTGATATTACATAAAAGTAGGTCAATAAGCGTTATTTTTTCGAAGAGCATTAGATTAAGTATGTAAATCTGATTGTTTTTAAAAATCTGACGGATTCCCACTATTATATACCCTTTTGTAGCGACCGGAAATTGGGTTTATGTCTGTCGTCTCGGAATTCCTTCACAAAAATATGCAATTTCAATATTTCTTTTCTCTGTAATTAGGCCGATAAACGACCCTGAAATTTTACAGAGACGATTACTAATATATTTAGTGAAGCTCAAAAAAAAAATCATTACAATCCTATGGATTCAAGCCTGGCGATAGGATTACCGTAAGTGTCCCCCTTCGGAAACATGCCTAATTCTGGCCTCTTGTTACGAAGTCATTTCAAAATTTTGCAGAAAAATCGATGATTGTTTCTATCTTAAGTAATCAAAGTAATACTTACCCTCAAAACTCATAAAAACCTGTGTTTTCGCCTTTGGAACATCTACTGCCCACAGCCGTATCGTAAGTAACAAGGAACATCACGTAAGTGCCCGCCTTCGATTTTGTTGAAACTCATATATGTGATAAAGGATTGGAAACTACTAGAAATGTATTTTTTTCCTACCTGGTGAAAACAGTTTGAAGGGGGGGAACCACCCATCAAGGAAAGGCGTTACGACTTAATTCCCCACCCCCCCCCCCCCCCCCCACCCCAATACTTCTATAGTGGATTTTTCACCACTTTACATTAGAAGAATTTTGGTTTTTGCTTAATTTAGATCGGCGGACTGCTTGTGAGTGAAACTGCAAAATCACCCATTGACACGCCTTTTTTCGAGAGGTGATTTCCCCCCTTAAAACCGTTTATCCGAAGATAAAAAAAATACGTCTCTAATAGTTGTCAATACTTTATTACATATATGAGTTTCAACAAAATCGAAGTACACTTGAGTGATGTTCCTTGTAACATGCACCCACAACTCTATAGGGATTTGTTGGGGACAGCGCAGATAGGGAGTCCTCATCGGGGTTCATTCGGATTCTGCACTGTTCCCCGACGAACGTCGTTTGAGAATTCTTATCACGTTCGAATCGGAAATATGTGAAAAGTCACGAGAAAAAACTCGGCGTTCTGAAGTATAACCTGCACGCTTCGCGAGGATGTACGTGTGTGGTGATATTATGGCAAATTTCAGTGCAATAAATAACGAACGCTAATCACAGTGGATTTCCAGTGATGTTAATCGAATTGATTTTTAAAGCGATTTTTACTTTTTAAAGATAAAATTTGTACTTTTTGAAAATCTACTTATTTTGTATATCTACATTTTTTTGTTTAGAAAATTCAACGTATGGAATGCGATGGGAATTATCGAGAATCGTATCGGATTCCGTTTGATAACGTGGGAATCCTCTAGGATCCAAAATGGATTGGATTCCAATTGGCGGATCCAATGTACGATGAAGCTTTAGTATGGGAATCCAATGCTAAATCCAATGCTAACTCATTCGATCCCTATCAGAAAGTGGGGACGAGTATAAAAATTCAATTGGGTCCCTGGGACATTTTCCGCACGAGTAGCTGTTTTGCAAATTCCACACGGTTTTCCTTGAAACAAGTTATATTTTGGGGAAGAAAAAGAAGAGAACCACATTGCTCTCGGTGAGAAAAAGACGAGCATGCTTTGCTTGCACGAGTAGCTATTTTGCAAATTCCACACGGTTTTCCTTGAAACAAGTTATATTTTGGGGGAGAAAAAGAAGAGAACCACATTGCTCTCGGTGAGAAAAAGACGAGCATGCGTATGGTCGTTGCTTGCTGAAATTGCGATCGGCTTGAGTGAAACCATTGGAAGAGCTAAGATGGAGGATGGCAGAGACGAGAGAGAAGTGGCGAGAGAGAACATGTGTATGCTGGTTCATCCGTATATCGGTGTCGTTGAAGACCGTCAAAGGTTACTTCTGATCTTCCTGATCGGTACTGTACGGGTTCCGGAATAAAATACCAAGACCGAGCATGCAATTCTTTTATCGACCAATCTCGTTCTCGACGTGCAAAGAAGTGTACTGGGATATTGGTGCACACGCATGCTCGACACTGTGCTATGAACAAATATAATAGGCTATTGTTGAAAAAAAACGCAGTCAAAATCAAAGCAAGTAAAACAAATGTTGAGAAAGGTGTGAAAATATCGTCAAATATTCTTAAGAATAATTGACAGATAAGTCAAATAAAATGGCTATTCATTCAAGCAGTAACAATTCCACGCCGCAGGTGTGTCGATTTAATGGGGTGGAAAAAGTCTGATATATCGCGATTTATCGATAAGGTTTGCCGTGTACTGTGGAGGAATACGACGTGCGGTTTAATGTAGCGTACGAGGTACATTGGAGACAGTACGCCCATAGTTATTATTATGTCTATTATTATTATGATTGCTATTGTTTTTAGTGTTGTTATTTATTTACTTTTATTATTAATTATAGTTATTATTATCGTTTAATTAAGATAATGAAAATGATTATCATCCTCATGTTTATCTATCAATATTATAAACATGCTTGGTGGTGCCCTCGGTGGTGGAAGGTATCGTTCACTATTTATTACAAATAGCATTGTTTTTTCCGGAGGCATCGTGGAAGGTTTGGCTTAAGGGGTTACGTGGGTTTCGGAGCTAAAAAAACCATATTCTCTCTATTAAAAAAATATAATATATAAATTATTTTATTCAAAATGTTGGGCACATAAAAGAGCAATATTTTAACAGTATTTAAAAAAATGTCATCCAAAAATTTGGGAAGTTCAGGCGGTGGGACTTGGTTTCCGGAGACCCCTAAAAAAATGTCCGCGTGGTGGTCTGGATAACTCATGATGGCTTTATCTGAAATTGAAAAACCAAATTTGTTCTGTTAGTATATAAGTATAGCTCGTGATTGAACGTAAGATTTAAAAAAATTGAAATTTGAATTTTTGACAGAGTTGGCAAATAGTTCATTTTATGACAAAATACACACTACGTATAGCCTTGTAAAATTAGTTGTAATCGAAAAAAAACCTTTGTTCAATCCCTACTCAATGCTATTTTGAACAAGTGTGCAAAATTTCAATAAGATCGGTACATTCGTTTTTGAGAAATCGTGTCCACCGACTTAAAAAATAGTGTTTTGAGAAAAATGCGAAATATTTGCGTCGCTCCCGGCTGGTCTTTCCCAACGAGGGGAATTCCCAGAGGCTCTCTGTCCTAGACTTTTACTCCGATTGACTTAAAACTTTGGAAGAATATTCTACACATATTGTACTATTAAATAATGAAATTTAAAAAAAAAATTATTTTTTGTAATTTTCAAACCCACGTAACCGCATAAATCGTAGAGGAGGATTCGCATTACCTCTATCTGTGGAATTATTCCCACCGTCGTTCTGTCTTCATGCGTTTGGGACTCCCAGCCAGTTAACTCACTCAGAGGTTAATTTTTCATCATGCTCAGCCTTAAACTCCGCAGCCTTTACCACAGCTAATCTTATACATTCCACCCTGAGACGAGACTCGAGCTGTGTTTCACTGTCTAACAATGAATTGCTCGCGAAGCTTATCTGGCCCTTTTACCGTTTTTTTTTCTAGATGATTTACTGCTTTTGAACCACGGCATATTTTGAGTTTGAAAAATTGCGTACAGTACGTCAAGACATACACGGACACACCAGTGTGGGTGTACCTGCCATTCAGATGTAATGTGCAGTACACAATGTACTCTTTGGAAATCTATAAATGGTGAAGTACATAGACGAATCGATTATACATTGCTTTCACGTATTCGATGTCGAACCATCTCCTTATTTTATCTCTTTTCGTTTTATTCCTTGCAAATATCATTTTTCATATTTGCTTTTGATCCAAAGTTGGTTTCAGGTGTATTCGGTTATCTCGCGTTTGACAGTCGCTTCAAGTATACAAATATTCAATTTTTGACTCGACGTTACCTTGAAATCTAAATATTTTCAGTTATCGTGATTAAGAGCCGCGATCAAGGCGTTATACGCAGTTGCAAGGTAAAAAAAAGTCGTTTTTTTCACGATTTTTTTCTGGAAAAGGACTTTATTTTTGCAAAACGAAAAGTATTAGGCAATGTAGTGGCATCTTTTAGCTTTAGATTAGCACGTTTTATTTTCAAAAATATTCATTAACATTGCTCCTGTAGGAAGTCTCCTGGAGGTCGCCGAAAAAAAGTGTTCGGCGGTGAGCAAAGTATCTCCAGTTTGGATTATCTAAAATGAAAAAACCAAAAAGATTCTTTTAGGGGATGGATGAATCCAGGTATTGATCGAAGGAATAGTCGAAATTTTAATTTTTGACAAAATAGTGGCTCCGGAAAGAAACAATTTCGATTTTCGGCCAAATTTTTTTCGTTAAATCGTTGAAAAAAAATAAAAATAATTATCCGAAATCTTATTTTTTCGATCAATACCTGAAGAATATATCTGACAAGGTTGTGTTAAAATTGCAGACCGATCGGTGGAGCCGTTTTTGTAAATATGTGTGTACTTCCGAGAATATTCGTTGGATCGATTTGAAATTTTCAGGGAATATGCTCACAAATTTGCACATTCCGAAAATGCAATAAAAAAATCGATTTTTCGAAATTTCTAACTGCGTATAACCCGTTAAGGTAATCGTCTCGCCAGGCTTCGATCCACAGGATTTTCATTCTTTTTTGAGCTTTATTAAATATATTCATAATCGTCTCTGTACAATTTTCGGGGTGGTCACCAACCTAATTACAGAGAAACAAATATTAAAATTGCGTATTTTTGTGAAGGAATTCCGAGACGACATACAAAAACCCAATTTCCGGTTGCTACAGAAGTGTATATAATAGTGGAAATCCGTCAGATTTTTTTAAATAATCAGATTTGCATACTTAACACTTGTAGTAATCCAATGCCCTCATAAAAAATTACGCTCATTGACCTAATTTTAATGTAATATCAAGTTTAATTTGAACTTCCGGTATTGGATTTATCACCACTTGGTACGATGAAGAGACGTGACAGTAAGGCTGACTATAGCGCTAATCTCATCTCACTCATTCGAATTTCCACGCATATTTCATTTTTAACCGACATATTTCGCCAATTTGCACACGCTTTTTGCCAGTCGCGGCCCGAATACAATGCTTTATATTTCCCGCACCTGACATTGTTTTGACAGATCGACGTTGAAAAGCATGGAGATTAAATTCGCCGGGTTGAGTAAAAAGAAATAGAGTACTGCGCGAATCGTTTGAATAACATTTTTTTCATTTTTTTCATTTTTTCAATTAATGTGCACATTCATTAAACAGTTTACACATGGGCAACTTTAGTTATTACAAATTTTTGTTAAAACAAATATAACAAAATTCATGTTAAAAATAGAAATTGCTGATGTCTCAAGTATGATCAGTGGTATGACTAGTGTGACACGATAGGATTATCTTAACGTCAGTCAATTGATGTGAACGCTAAGTTCACATATCGACTTGTATATTCTATTTTTGTATACAAGGTGTTTGGCACATAGACCGACACGTTTTTGGGGTGGATTTGGGCGGGGGGGGGGGGGGGGGGGGCGGTATTTGCTAGTTTTTCACCCTCGGACCCTGTATACTAAGTCTCACGGTAATTAAGATATGATATTTTTTCGTTTCTTTTTAATTACCCGAAATTTCGCCTTTAAATCGTCATAACTTTTTTATTTGTGGTTGCAATAGCACGAAATAATTTTGTTGTATTCTGTTGACAATTCGAGAATTACATGCAATCCCTGATTACTCATATATTTGTCTTTATTTATTCTTTTTTTCGCTTATTTTCTTAAGTGTTGAGAATTAATTGGCGTTGCAATGGAATATACAGCGCAATGCTCAATAACCTACGTTCTGTGCGGGACACTAAACTTTGTTTGTGGAAAAAATTCATTGAATCTTATTTAGTAGTTCTCGGGTTATAAGCGGACAAACGAAAACTTGGACTGACTATTTTTTTCAACATACGGCTATCCCACTTGATTTCGTTAAGGGGTTAGGCTACTGTTACGCCCCGAAAATCAGGGTTATTTAAAAAAATGATGGATTAAGTAAGATGATTAAAAAATCGTTTGGACATTTATTCGTATGTAAATTAACAAAGCTGTGTACCAAATTTAATTCCAAAAATATTAATAATTGAAGAAGTTATAAACAATCTCGTGAAGGACCACTGTACGTGAAGGCTCAGGGGTGTGCTCGATTTTGGCCACCCAGTTGATCTGAAAAAAAAAGAATTTTTTTTCTCAACATGGATGATTTTGTCTACGGCTTGACCGAGATTTTTTTGTTATCATGTTCACATCAACACAAACAAATTTTTTGTTTTTATTTTCCGATTTTTCGAGGTAAGATGACATCATTATTGCGAAAAAGTAATGAAAAAAATGTTGGTAAGATAAACGTTTGTCAAGCCTATTACGCTGAATAAGTGTACCGAATTTAAAGTCAATCCGTCCATTAGATGTCAAGAAATTGTGTTTTATCGTTGCAGTCATAAGTTTACCTTCAATCTGCGGTTCCTCCGCGACATATTGGACCTCCCTCTTCAATCTGAGTTGCCTCAAGCGAGAAACGAGTGTTCGTAATTTTCACAGCAGCCCAGCCCCTTGAAAACGACTTGAACCGAAACTTTGTGAAATTTCATAAATTATTTACAATTTTATAAAGGGTAGAAAAAATAATACGCTGCACTGTATTATTATCATAAAAAATATAGCTACGTCGTAACAATAATTGCCATAACGCCGACCCTAATCGATTTTTATCATCTTCACAACTAGCAAAATTATTAATTAAAAGAAGGTTTTCAAGATTTTCCTCTTCTCCCACATGGAAGCATGCTTCTATGTGTAATTCAATTTCGTCCAAATTGAACTTTAATTACTTCAGCGCATAAAGTTGTTAGCGAAGACTACACTTCGCTTTCATTTTCATCATGATACTAACAAATTCACTATTCCTTTTAATAACTGTAGCATACCATCGTTTATTTCGTTAGATCGAATTAAACAAGCAGTGCTAGATTTATAGCGTTCTCTATCTCCCCCCTCTCTCCCACTCTTTCTCTCTCTTTTACGATGTAGATCGAGCCAAGAAACCAGGCTGGGCTCCCAAGCAGCTCGCTTCTTTTTTCCTCTGGATATAATACGCGGTAGTCTATATTCGGCTCTCTTTTTATTCTTATTCTCCGTCATTTATGTTCTCGCAACTTGTACTCCGCACGTATATGAGAATATTTCCTATGTACGAGAGGTACGTTATTTTTCGTTTCTAAAAGCACACAACTTCGTAAAAACAACATTTTTGAATAACGATATTTCAATATCAGTGCAATTAATTTTAAAAAAGTGAGTCTTCAAAAAAATACTCTACTCTCACCTCTACCGTAATTCACACCGCAATAAATTACACCCCGCTGCCTTGAAGATTATTCGAGACGAAATCTCTCTTCCCTGACTCTTCCCAATACAGAATAGTGGCTCACTCCAGCCGGTTTCTATCCGCGAAAGTACAGGATAATGGATTTCCGCTTCTTATCCGGAAACGCTTTCCATCTCCAGTCGAAAAAAAGTACTTCAGAAGAGTATCAATGCACGTAAGAAGGGTGTGACAAATTTCCTCGGTACATTCACGACTCGCGCATCTATCCTTGAAAACCTGTATTCCCTGGTGACGAGGAAAAAAAAAAAGAAAGAGTACACGCACAAAAGCATACTCCTCTTCACTACGTTCCCGGAGGGACGAGGTGGCAGTGAGGCTTCGTGCAAAATACCCTTCCCCAATGCGCTCGGATACATGCACTCCGAGAGACAGACCCCGGGCAAGGTTCCTCCCTCGTCGACGTGAAAAACGACGTCAGACGAACGAGGCACGAAGAAAAGACGAGGAAGAAAAACGAATACATTAAACGCTCATGTATATAAATATATGTGCATATTGATGTACGTATCGACTGAGTGAAATATACATCTACGAATATGTGGGGGAAAGAGATATTTCGAACCCGTTATATCTATATAATGTGGACTATCAGCACACTGGCTGTTTTGAAGACAGTTTTTCAGACTGTTAAAAGCAAACGATTTGTTTTGGGGATAGGAAGGTCCTTGGAATGACCTCTCTATAGATATGCTCATGTCCAAACGTAACTTACAAGGGAAGGTTGCGAGGTCGATCGTTCCGATATCGATGAAATTTTGCATGCTTGTAGAGTGGGCAAAAATAGGCGACCCGTATTTTTTTACATCTGCGGAACCCGATTTTTAAGGGGTGAAACGCACTCTCGAAAATAGGGGTGTTTTTCGTTTTTGGTCGATAACGTTATCGTTCTCATCTCCAATATACACAAAAAAATTAACATTGTTGCAATTTGAATTTGTTTCATATTTCGTATCGTTAAAACGTTATCGACGAAACATGAAAAACACCCCAATTTTCAAGGGTACGTTTCAACCCTTAAAAATCGGGTTCCATAGATATAAAAAAATACGTGTCGTCTATTTTTACCCATTCTACAAGCATGTCAAATTTCATCGAAATCGGAGAGATCGACCACGCAATCTTTCCTTGTTGGAAGTTATCTGGGTTTCCATAATGTTGACTATGGCTACTATGGACGTTTGGCTACTATGTTCTCGGAGCCGAATCTCTTCAAAGCCACCAGTTTATCTCTCCTGTCTCTTTCTGCATATACCGGGCACGGCAACAACTATTAGCAGTACAAATATTGTCTAACCCATCAGACGTGGGAGAAAACTTTTCCTACGAAAGTTGCACAGCTCGAAGGAGGTCATCGAATGGTGGCTGCAAGGTTGGTGGAGGTGTAGGCACTTCGCAGGTTTAAAGGTCAGCTCCATTAAAAAAAAATGGGACCATTAATTTGGCTTAGAATTTTTCTAAGGAATTAAAAATAAGTTCACACACCAAACTATTTAGTATGAAACCTTTATGGGGTACTATGAAAGACATGGTGTACGAAAAGTGCAGACTATTACGCAAGATATGCAAGGAGCTATAATTAGAGCCTGTTCGTTAATACAGACCGACGCGATTAAGGAGACACTACAATCAATGGGAATCAGATTGCAAGCATGCATTGGTAGTGGTGGCCATCACTTTGAGCACTTTTTATAGGACTAACAGGGAACATCACTTAAATGTCTGCTTTCGATTTTGTTCAAACTCATGTATATGATAAATCGTTGAAAACTGTTAGACACGTATTTTTTTATCGGCGGAAAAACGGTTCTAAGGAGGAAAACCACCCCTCAAAAAAGGCCTGTCACCCCTTAATTAATCAACCGCGTAGCAATCTCTTAGGATTAGCCTGATCAGGATCAGGCCCCGATCGGGCTGTGATACGGGTAACACCTGTTACGGACATCCTGATCCGGCTGCGATCGGGCTGGAAGTATTTAGGCCCTTAATCAGGCAATACTAAAATGTCCCTACTAAGGTTTTCCATGATAGGGCCTTACTCTCCCTGATGAGGCCATAAATAGGCTTGCCCTATAACTGCCACAGCAGTCGATAGATGCACATAACCTCTTATTTTCCACATGGAAACTTTGATTTGACCGCATATAAGGTTAAGTTTGAAAAATCTATAGCATGTTATTCGATAAACCTTTTTAATTATCACAATGATATTAACTAATTGATATACTTGATGTGATACAACAAATAATTATAGAAATTCATTTGGTCTCTCTGCCATATCTGCGACCAAGACATTACAAGCACTTCGCCGCATAGGGGCAGCGTGCGTAGCTACAGGTAGGTAGGTTCGATTCCCATATAGGCGAAATATTTTCTTCGAACCAAAACTTTTCAGCAGGCCAGGTAATGATGAATTATGATACAAAATCATTGTAGTAGAACTCTACATTAGGTGATTCATTGCATTTTGGATTTTTGAAATATTTTACGCATATAGGATACTTGGATTTACAGTGTATATTGTAAGCAAATAAAGATTTATTCGAATCGAATCTTCATTCAATCTGGATATATTTATTATTCAAAAGAAATAGCTGATACAAATAAGATCATTGTAGGAGGTGAGGCATGGATGAAACATATTGGATTTAAAAAGGTTCTATGTAAATTAAATGTTTCTTTCTGATCAGGCAACCTTATAGGGGCCTCATCAGACAACCAGGTCAGACGCATATGTGATACAACGTAACATTTCCTAGTAGGGCCCTTTCAGTCTGCCTTATTAGTGCCCCATCAAAATTTCTACGCGGGAATTTTTTTCAATACTGCTATAGAGGATTTTTCATCGCTTTACATTAGAAGAATTTTGGTTTTTGTTCCTTCAGATCCCGACACGCCTTTTTCGAGCGGTGGTTTCTCCCTTAAAACCGTTTTTCCGCAAAAAAAAATACGTGTTCAATAGTTTTCAACGCTTCATCACATATATGAGTTTCAACAACATCGAAGGTGGACACTCAAATGACGTTCCTTGTATGTGTTCGTACCGTTTTTTTAAATCGAGTTTAGGGTAAATACATGTAAATTCCTGTTTTACCGATTTTGTATGACAAATCTTGATCGATCATCTTGGAATTTGGGGTGGGAATTTATTTTTGATTCCTTGATAAAGGTCTGAAGACCTGTGTGTGTATGACTGTAGCCCGTGATTTATTTCTGGACGAAACCCGACTAGCTCTGAAACTGGGAGGCAAATCTGGGACCGACTGTATTGGCATAGGTTTTCCGCAGTTTTCCTATACCCATGGCAGAAATGTCATGGTGAATGCGATACAGAGGGGGCAGTCGGCCACAAGGTGGGGATGTGAAGTTTGTACCGATACAAGGAAAGGTTCATCTCTCCGATTTTGTTTAAATTTGGCATGCCTGTAGAATGGGTAAAAATAGGCGACACGTATTTTTTTATATCTGCGGAACCCGATTTTTACGGGTTGAAACGCACCTTCGTAAATTGGGGTGTTTTTTTCCGATAACGTTTTAACGGCACGAGATATGAAAAAAATTCAAATTGCAACAATGTTTATTTTTTCGTGTACTATACATTGGAGATGAGAACGATAATGTTATCGATGAAAAACGAAAAACACCCCAATTTCCGAGGGTGCGTTTCACCCCTTAAAAATCGGGTTCCGCAGATTAAAAAAAAAATACGTGGCGCCTATTTTTACCCATTCTTGAAGGATGCCAAATTTCATCGAAATCGGAGAGATCGACCTCGCAACGTTCCCTTGCCAGATGGTATATGCATTTGCACGAACTTACCTGCAAGGGCATAGGAGAGAGGTTTATACCTATACTTACAAGGTAAGGTTGCGAGTTCGAACTCTCCGATTTCGATGAAATTTTGCATGCCTGTAGAATAGGTAAAAGTAGGCAACACGCATTTTTTTATATCTACGGAACGTAATTTTGAAGGGTTGAAATGCACCCTCGAAAATTGGGGTGTTTTTCGTTTTTCGTCGATAACGTTTTAACGGAACAAGATATGAATAAAATTCAAATTGCAACAATGTTTATTCTTTCGTGTACTATACATTGGAGATGAGAACGATAATGTTATCGACGAAAAACGAAAAACACCCCTATATTCGAGGTTGCATTTCACCCCTTAAAAATCGTGTTCCGCGGATATAAAAAAATACGTATCGCCTATTTTTACCCATTCTACAAGCATGCCACGTTTCATCGAAATAGGAGAGATCGACCTCGCAACCTGTCCTTGTTAGTGTACGTGGAACGTCCAATAGGAAGCGTTACCTACAACCAGAAGGATCATTTTTCTTCGAAACTTACCGCATTTTTAGACTTTTTCCTTGTTCGCTTCCATACGCGAGGAAAAATACGAAAGTGCAACACGGTATATAGAGCCACTGCAACGAGGTTGGAGCGAGAAAGAATCCTTGGAATAAGCGTGAGAAGACTTCCATAAGTCTTATTTGTGAACTCTCGGCTGGATACACCGAGTGTCTGGAGTGTCCGCACGGTTAACTTATCGCCGCGTTCGAGCGCGCTTCCATCGTTCTTTCGCGAGGTGGACGCTCAAGCGAGATGAGGGCTACTTCCATATGGGAGGGTGGTGGTTAACGGGGACTTTCTACCCTTCAGCCCATATCGTCCATTCGTGAGTGAACCGAGTCCATCAATCTTACGCGAATTTCCCGCACTCCACGGGTTATTACGCTCACTCCTTCACGGCCACACGGCCAACTTCTTTTCTCTCATATTCGAATACTCGACTTTTTTCTCTTCTTCCCTCTCCTGTCGCCCTTTTTTTGTCCCTTCGTCCTTACGCTCTCGAGCGCACTATCGCCACTTGCCTTCACATTTTTACTGAAAAATTGCCAACGGCGATGTCCGTTCCGCGGGTACGCTGACACAATCCTGGCTGTTTCAAGCACCCTCACATCACACATGTACGCGCTCCATTCGACACATTCGAGGCTCAGCCGTCTCTTCTCACGACAAGTCCTTGAGCTGAACATATCGCCTACGACGATCATAAAATTATACGAGCTCCGGAAGCACCTGTGAATTTACCGTGACTATATGGTCGCGAAATTGTCAATTATTCCGACCCCCGACAGTTTTCACGATCTTTCGGTCGCGTGGAAACGTGTGTGCTCATTTCGCAAGAGCTTTCCAATCTATAGATTTCACGGATGCGCGTGGAAGTGCATCGGTATAGTCGCGTCGAGATATAGATGGGCGGAGATAAATGGCCCTCCAGGGCTTATATTTTTTTGTCGTAATGTTCTCTTGGCTTAACAGGGGTCATCCCATGTGACAGCTATATTATTTCGCTTTTTTTTAGGAATTTTTTTTTATGAACCATTGAAACACACTGTCTTTGAACTTTTATTACACATTTATTAACATTTTAACAGTCCCTCGGAATTTTATCAAACGAAAATAACCAGTTGAATCGACTTTACATCGTTCGGGAGACACTCATGTATAAAACAAGTTGGTTCACTGCTGCCATGATTCGGAAGATTTTGCCCATCTGAAATAAAAAAATCAAACAGCTGAGAGTGTCGCTGGAACTAGACGACCTGAGGGTGTCGCTGGAACTGGAGATAAAAATATCGGAAATTGAATTTTTCGCACGGTTTAAAAAGTTAAGTTCGAAGTTTTGTACTCTTTTTTTCGACCTTTTCAGGTTAAAATAACTATGGGAGAGATCAGAAGTATTGTAGGTCGGGCGAGAAATATAGACGTGCTGAGTATACCATAAAAATTTGAGCGAAATCCATTCAATAGTTTTTGAGATATCATGGAAGCCAATTTTGAAAATACAGTTTTGAGAAAAACGCGTTCAAAAGTTCAAGGACGAGGCAAAAAAAATGTTGACTCACCATGAGTCTGCTATGGCGGGTCATATAACGCGCACACGTCCTTTGCAATTTGTGCAAAAAAAATTTTTTCGATTTTCTGGTCATGTCACATGGGATGTCTGCCTTAAAAGGAAAAAACATTTTTTTTACTACGGTTTCAGTCGAAGGATTATACTTTTTTGTACTTATTTTTTGCTCCGTATTTTAAAATGACTGACAGGGAGAATATTGGAAATTGTCTCTTTCGAACACGACGAAAATGCGTCCTAGCAAATGACAGCGAGCGTGATGCCACGTATTTATGGTTCGATGTGTTCGTAGATGAAGTACACTCGACTCGTCAAATGCCGATTTTTTAAACCAGTTAAAAAAAGTTAATTATTTATTGTTTGGAAAATCACCATGAGCGAAAATAGGAAGTGTCGTTGGTGCCTTGTAACTGTGTGTCGAAAGATACAAAAAAGTAGACAGTATCGGGTTTCCGTACAAATGCCAGTGGATGGAAATGGAAATGAATTGTGGTTCAAAACAGCTCATCAGGCAGATGAACAAAATCATGTTCTTATTATTGGGGAAGATATTTCAACGGTAGTTCGAACATTTTTTCCCTTTGACCATGCAAGTCAAGGCTTTGCCATATAGGCAAACATAACCTATAACAGTATCGCCCCAACTTTCTCGATTAGATATGCGTGGAAAATAAACTTTATTATATTTAATTCAACATTAATTTCAATTGACGACTGGTTTTTACATAAATATTTATTAGTACATATGTATTTTATCTATGAAATTACAATGATGCTTCAACCAATCACATTCCTGCTGCTTTTACAAATTTAGGCAGCACGAAAACATCTATTCTTAGTAAATCGGAAGTCAACCTTCACAAAACTTGATTCAAACATTTAGTTACAGGCCGCAATGACTTTTTAAAAATAAATTAAAAAACCGATTCAGTCCGTCCGTAACGGAACACCCGTATAAAATCGACCGCCAGGTCGATTGTTTCCCTATCCCGCAATCATTTAAAAAACTGAAATATTGAGTGAAATAATTTGAATCACTTATTACCGAAAAAGCGCAAGTTTTTCTCGTTTATGTTCTGATCCCGTAATCATTTGAGAAAACGATAAATTTATTGAAATAACTTAAATCGCATTTTAACGTTAAAAATGCAAGCTTTTCTTATTTACGTTTTATTACTATTCGAACTTATTGACGTAAAAAATGTATCTCCACGGACAAGGCCGATTGTTTCCTAATCTCGTAATCATTTAAAAAGTCCGTCCTATTCAATGAAATCATTTTAATCACTCATTAAGGGGTTAGACCACAGTGACGGGTATAAAATCATGTGCGAATTTAACAATTTTTTTTCGTATGTAAAAGTGATTGAATCATACAATTAATTACACATCTATTTAGTATATGAATATCAAGCTGTTAGAATTTTTTGTTTCGATGTCCAGAATGGCCGACAACTAATAATTTCTTTTGTTATCTTTTTTTTTGGGCGCTGCGTCGCGTGACATTTAGCATCCACAATTTTTTACCTAGAAAAAAAAACAAAAATTCTCGTCAATCTACATTAGAATACCTAGAGAAGTACGTACGGAATTGAAAAAATATTGTTTTATTCAAAAGTTAAAGTCATTTGAATGAATTTTCAGTGAAAAATTCCGTATAAAACTGTTCACAAAATGAAAAGTTTTCGATTAATCAGAAATTCCGTACGTACTTTTCTGCGAAAGGCAATTAGGAACATAAATTTTAAATTTGAAGTAAATCGAGTGAAAATTGTTGAAGTTATTTGTCACGCCAATTGGAAAAAGCTGTTTCGAGAAAAACGCGTTTAAAGTTTTAGGTACTCTATGGCCGTGCCAGAGGTGGGCTTACGTTATATGCTCACAGTCGGTGAAAAAGCATGTCTGGCTATAAATCGAATAGTAACTTATTCTTATGATGATAAATCAAAGTTTTAGCGAAAAAATCGATTTTTTGAAAATTCTCCTGGGCTTTACCCTTTAACCAAAAAAGCAAGTTTTTCTCACTTACGTTTTATAAATAATATGGATTTCTATTTCCAAGGAAATAAAAAGTATAGACTTGACCTTTTGTATTCTTCCATAGTGTGGAATAACCAGTAATTAATTCATGAACCATTCAATGTCTAACAAGTATGTAAAAATTGTCGATTTTTGTCAGAATTCCCAGACCAACGTGATTCAAGTTGTACAATGAATACTACACACTGTAGGCCACAAGTGCGGTACGTAGCGTTTTGAATTTCAAAAGCCTAGAGCCCATGTAATCCTATCCAAAAGAGGAAAGACCCCTTTCCCACCCTTGAATATAAAGTACGAACGAATAGAAGAAAGTTTAAAGGAGATATGTACTTACGTATGTTTGGAAAGTCCCTAACCCAAGATTGAGGGACAACGAACAAGTGGAGCAGGTTGCAATCAATTCTTTGCTTCTCATCTACATTTATATATCCAAACTTGTGTATGTACCAAGTAAATATTGGCTTGTAGATACCTATATACAAGGTCAAATCTACTGTGGATGGTATAGAATGGTAATTCGGAACAGTGCGAGTGGAATTTTAGATATCTGCTTGGTACCGCGCAAGTCACCGGGCTAGCTAAGCTCTTGCGAAGCAGCTCACGTCCGCGTGGCTTGTTGGTGAACTCCAAAGCCGGCGTTGCCGCGACAGCGAGAATGGCGAAAAGGGATGCTCGGAGGTCCGTCTAGGTCGACGGGGGGTTGCAGGCACGTCAGACCCTTACTCCTACCCGCCTGAGCAGCTTACTCGTCGCATCTCATGTACATGAGAGCCGCGTCCGACGTTGGACGAAGGAAAAGGGTCGAGCAAGGGCGCCTGCAAGGTCGCGAAGTAACGGCGATGCAACCGGCAATTATTGAACCTTTAACATTCAATAAAATCGCATTCGTCCAAATTGAACGAGGCTCTTGTGTGACTCGTGGAAAAAAAGCAGCAAAAAGTTGCGATCGATCGTGTGACGTGAAGAGACAGGGGGGAGCCAGAGAGAGACAGAGAGAGATAGAAAGAGACAGAAAGAGAGACAGAGACAGAGAGAGAGAGAGAGAGCTGTGAGAACAAATAATGGAGAGTGAGGAAATGTTTGTGTGTATGTTGGTGAACAATTATATCATCGGAGCAGGTGGTCGAAACAAAACCGGGGCTGAAACGAGATAACTTTCTACGAGTTAACGAAATTCCTCTATACCTTTATTTGTGCATAACTTGCGGAGCTTCGTCCCCTACAGTTATCACACCCTTATTTTTTTGTGATGGCAAAATAAGCCCATTCGGTCATTAGCAACAGCGTTGGGATGACTGCCTTTTTTCCGTAAGTTCTACTACGATTCCATAGCATTGCGGTGCCAACATTTTGAGACACGTTAATGAGCATTCGAATTAGTGAATTTACGTAGGAACTATAGTTTCCGGTAACCCTTACAAATTATTTTTAAACCGATCTTCACAAAATTTCATAACTGCTCATACTGAGTTTTTCGGATTGGCAGTGCCGAAAATTTTTACGGGCAAAGCTTTCTTCTTTGAAATAATATTGAGAAGATTATTATATTAAGGATATTAAGATATATTATGATACGTTAACGTTCAATTATGTTGAAAGGGTATTAAGAAGGTTATGATATACCGGATATTAAGAGAAGGATAAAGAACGGTAGGAGGAAGGCTGAATGTACATGTACAAATTGAGACGCATCTCTTTTGTCTTCCTTCCTCTGGCAGTTAATTCCCTCCTTATCACCGCACCAGTATTTTAACCACATCTCGGCTCACTGCTCATGTCAGCAGCATACATCTTTGAAGCACATTACGCTGCAGGAATTCGTGGTATTGTTAGCTCCCGCAATACTCATCACGCAACCATGGCTCTTTGAGCGTTGCTCTTTGAAACGTAGATGAATGAGAGAAAGAAACTAGGATGCGTTGCTTCCACTGCAAAAAAAAAATGAATTTAAATAGGATCTATTCGAATCAAATAGGTTTCTTCCTTGTCTCACGGCCTACTACGATTTTATTTGTTTCAAAGATATTTTCTTATTTGCTTCAGCTATTATTTTAAATATTAAATATATTCAAATTGAATAAATAAAGATTCAAGCAAAATAATTTTTTTTTAATTTTGCTTACAATGTACACGATAAATCTAACTGTACTATATGCATAGGATATTTCATAATATGCAAAATGAAATAAAACACTTAATTGAGTTTTACCACAACGATTTTTTACCGTAATTCGTCATTCCTTGGCCCTCTGAAATCATTTTACAGTAGAACCTCGATTATCCGAACCCTCAATTGTCCGAACGATGACTTAGTTTATTCGAACGTTCAATTATCCGAACGTTGGCGTGAAAGATATATTGCTGCTCGCTGCCACCGCTGTGAGCAACAATGAACAACCCAACGCAACTTCTCCTTCTCAAACGGTTGCAAGACTTAGCCGCTCATAAACGCGTTACAGCCGTTCCTCAATTAAAAATCGGCGATTTTATGAAAAAAATATTCAAAAAGGCATTCGACTTTTTTCAGCTATTTAAAATACACACACACATATTATATATATATATATCAACGTTAATATGTATGTCAAATTTTAATATATATGTATGTACTGTTTTTATGTAAAAAGGTGTTGTTTATGATCTCGTCCCAAAATAATCAAAAGTTCGGATAATTGAAACGTGGGTTACGTTTCAATTATCCGAACTTTTGATTATCCGAACTAGTCTCGGTCCCAATTGGTTCGGATAATCGCGGTTCAACTGTATCGAAAAAAAAATTGTCACTTATGTGGAATCGAACCTAAAACCTACCTATTCATAGCTACGCACGCTGCCCTTATGCTACCGAGTGCCATAACAGCTTGGTCACAGATATGGTACAAGAGACCAAATGAATTCCTACAACTATTTGTTGTATCACATAAACTATATCAATTAGTTAATATCATTCTGATAATTAAAGACCTTTATGGAATAACATGCTATGGATTTTTTCATCATAACCTATATAAATAAATATATATATCACATATATATATATATATATATATATATATATATATATAATTCCTTTCTTCCCACCCTCTCTACGCCCACTCCCCTTTGAAATGTGCGTTGCAATAAAGACTGTTGCCATTAGTTCAATCAAATAGAAAAATGGTTGAATCTACGAATATACTATTTAATTTAAATTTAAAAAAATCAAATAGATACATTTAATGGATTCAACTAAAATGTTTCTTGAACAGATTATTTAGTTAGTAGAAATATTTAGTTATTGGACGGAATTAAATAGATTTTGATTTGAATAAATGAATATTTTTAAAATAAATAATTCCAGTACTAGTACAGTCGTGCTGTCGCTGAAAAAACCCGGAATCGGAGAAAATTAGAAGAAGGCTAGTTTTTTGACAGGTGATTTTGTAGGTGCCGCGAGTGCTAAACCTAAGTTTGCCTAAAAATCGGGGTGTAGGGTTCTTTTTTAGGGGGTGAAAGGAGATGGGGGTGGATTAATGCCAAACTACAACGCCTACGAGGTCGGCGCCGTGAGCCAAAATGTTCAGAAAAATCCGGGCTTTAGTTTTGTCCACAGCGCCGAAGTCGTGGAAGTTCATTTTGAGGGTGAAAAAGTGGGGTGAAATTTTGAAAAATCGGTTTTAATGCAATAACTCTTTAGAAAAAAAGTCGTACGTTTTTTGTTCAAATGGGAACGTTGTAGCCCTTGAAAAGACGCGTCGATCGAGTATTCGATCATCACTCTCCGTTAATATCTTCACCCCCCAAAAAATTGTTAAAAAACAAAAAAAAATAGTTTATTGAATAACTTAAAAACAATCGGTTGTTCGAGTATGGTTCAAATTTACGAAATGTAGAGAATAATTTTCTCCATATTTTCGTTGCAATGAACCACCCTTGAATTTTGATTTTCCAACCCCTCTCGGGGGTTGAACATTCAAAGTGAAATTCTGGAAAAACTATTGACGGCACGAATTCGCCGCCGTGGAAGAATTTGTAGCTTGAACCCTCAGCTATATCTTTGTCCACAGCGCCAAACTCGTATCTCTTTAGTTTCGGTCAATAGTTTTCCCAGAATTTCATTTTGAATTTTCAACCCCTGAGAGGCGTTCGAAAAAGCAAAATTCAAAAGTTGTGCATAGGAACGAAAATACAGAGAAAATTGTTCTCTACATTTAGTACATTTGATCCATCCCCGAAAAATCGATTGTTTTTGAGTTATTCAATAAACAATTTTTTTGTTAATTCTTCAACAATTCTTTTAGGGGTGAAGATATTATTGGAGAGGGTTGATCGAATACTCGATCGACGCGTCTTTTCAAGCGCTACAACGTTTCGATTTGAACAAAAATTGTATGAATTTGTCCTAAAGAGTTATCGAATGAAAACTGATTTTTCAAAATTTCACCCCACTTTTTCACCCCCAAAATGCACTTCGACGACTTCGGCGCTATGGACAAAAATAAAACCTGGATTTTTTTGAACATTTTGTCTCCCGGTGCCGACCTCGTGGGGGTTGTAGTTTGGCATTAATCCACCCCCATCCCCTAAAAAAAACCCTAACCTCCGATTTTTAGGCAAACTTGGTTTTAGCACCCGTGGCACCTATGAAATCACCTGTCAAGAAACTAGCCTTCTTCTAATTTTTTCCGATTCCAATATACAGCACGACTGTACTATAATGAAATGCAATAGGAAAAATTTGGTTTCACGAAAAATCTAGTTAATTCAAGTTTCTAAAAATCAAATAGACGCGGTTAATTAACACCAATAGAATTTTTTTGTCGATATAAGAGAATTCCAGACCATTAATATCGAATGTCGGTCACGCTGGAGAGCTACTCAGTATCTACTTCTATAAATTGAAAGGACTTTTATGCGACTCCATTCATCTTACATTGGTGTTGGTCGTGTTTAACATGTCCAAGATCAGCGATTACGGTTCAGCCACCTTTGCAATTATGACGTAGGCTAAAAAAGAAGAGTCCGCACAGCGTGGGCGCAGGTTGGGACTCGTTTAGCAGTTTTTTTCGGACTAACCATCCTCTTCTGTTGGCCATACTTGAAAGGTTTTGCAAACAACTGTGACGTTCGTGAGGAAGAGCAGAGGAGTAAAAATCCATTTAACTTTGGTCCTCGTCGACGCGTTTGGTCTACTACGGGTTGACACTTCTGTCACGTCCCTAATTACCGTTTTCTACGTGGCTTTGCCACCCTGCATCAACGCATGTTAGCCACCTCTAATGTGTCCTTCTTTATTTTCTTTCATGGTACATTGGCATTCCGCTCTTATGTTAAAATACCTCGGGTACGTTGGTGAGCAAGTTGGAATACTGATTTCGCTTGATGAGCCTTCAGGCTCGTTGAAGAAATAATGGAAACTTGTGAGGCCGGTAGCAGAGGCTCATTTCTCGTTCGTTTGGTGCTTAAGTTTTCAGTTGCGAGCACGAGGGCGAGAGAGAGAGAGAGAGAGAGAGAGAGAGAGAGAGAGAGAGAGAGTTGCGAATGTATTCGAATGATATATGAGCTGGATACAATCTTCATTGTTGCAATTCCAACATTTCAAGCCCACAATCGTAGGGCAATTACACCAAACTTACTTATGGATTTTATTTTCATCCCAGAACGGACCATTTCCCATGCCAAAATATTTCCATGCCTTCACAAAGTCGTTGATGGGAATAGCTGTGAATCCGGAAAAAGCAGAAAAGCCTGATGGATCCCATTAGAACTGGCGTAGGCGGATTGCCGGTAAGGCCACTGACGTAAATCTTTATACCCAGTTCTCTTTAATATTCCGCGATAAAGGAGAACAAGAAACAAAGCGCGTCAGTGTACCTGCTTGACCCAGGACGGTGGTGAGGAACGGGGTGGGCATAAAAGTAGTAAATGAGAGAGCGGGACTCCGGATGGAAGCAAAAAACGAGAGCTGCAATGGGGAGAGAAAACTTTGCAGCAAAGTTTTCTCCGAGGCTCTGATAAATATGGAAATTAGAAAACTCCATTAATGACAAACTTGGGACAAGCAGAACAGGAGCAGTAGCCGGCAGCATCGCGGATTCCTACACCAAGAACGTCGGTAGTTAAAATACCAGTGACGATGCAACCAAAAAAAAAACGACAAGTGAGTATCGTGCCCATTTTTTTGCCTCGTTGAGCAGATCGCGAGAAGTTTTCAAAATAGATGTTTTTAATGCTCGTGCAACCTGGTCCGATGCTAGCTAGGTTGGACGTTAATTAGTTACCCACGCAAAAAAAAGAGAAATATGTAAATGCAATAAAGAGAACGCGCGAATAAATTGCGACGTTTGTGCAAGCCGACGAGTGCATGTACCGGCAATTCAATTGGTTACATCGTGAACAAGTGGCGTTTTGAACTCGCTTTTGTCTAATTAGACGTCCGTTTAATTAACGGCAGTGTCAACGAACCGATTGAAATCCGAACGAATCAGCGGCAACGTGGGCTGGGTGTAACAATTGCAGTCGAGTGTTTTATCGATTATTTTTCATGTTCGTCGTACACGTTGTATAATGAGGAGATTTAACGAGCTTTAAGGATTACTTTGACATATTGAGCGTGCTCGGAGGTTCTGAATTTCTTTTTTGCGTCAAACTTCTCCGTGTCCCGTTCATTATCGTTGTCAATCCGCATTGCAGTCTCAGTGCCACGGAGGCAGTGAGCACGAGAGTGCGAACGAATCACGACGTGGATTTTTCATTATGCTCTGAATTGCAAGCGATATCTATGAGCAGACGTTTCGTATCTAGCGGGCAAGTTCGGGGATTAGGTCGTGCTTCAAGTACACATAATCATGCTCGCCGGATATTATACGCCCACGGAAGTTGGCAGAGCACTCGAAGAAGTCCCATGCCCCTGAGATATAGCAGGATGGTCTTGATGGTCATTTTCGATTCCACTGCGGCTTACGTTCGAACATACACTACCGGCGAAAAGTTTTAGGACAAAAATTCAAAAAAGTTCCGGAACTATTTTTTAAGCCATTTCGCCGGTAGTTTATATGAATAAATTTGATAAACGGTATTTTAAAGGGGAGAAATTCACCTTCATTCCGTTTTTTTAAAATAAATTTTTACTATTTTTTTACAACTAATACCCTTTTTCGCCTTTTTTCTATCTCTTCTGGTGGATCCCGTTTTCAGACGAAACTTTTTTGACGCATTCGTAAAGGGGGAAGCTCAATAAGCTTCAATTTTGTTTTTTTAAAGCTTCGTGCGATTTTTTAAAAAGACATTTTTATTTAACCAAATAGAGACAATTTGAAAAATAACGTCTAACGCGAAAACAACAAGGATTCAAGGAAAACCTCAAGATAGTAAAAAAGTTTAATCGGTTTTCGTCGAGTTCGCGTGAATTTTTTTCGATGTTTTTTTCGATTTTTTTTCACCTATTTTTGGTAAAAAATCAGATGATTTAATTATCGTGACTCGAGAACTAAGGAGTTTGTGGTAAAGTTTCAAATGAGGAAAAAATTGTATTTTTATATTTTCAACGCAATAGAACTTTCTCAGATGTTTTTCGACATTTTTCTCCCCGTTAAAATTTTATAGTTTTCTAGTCACGTGGAACGATTAATTTCAACCGATTCTATTGCGTTGAAAATAGAAAAATACAATTTTTTCCTCTCTTGAAATTTTACGACAATCCCCTTAGTTCTCGAGTTACGTAAATTACATCATCTGATTTTTTACCGAAAATAGGAGAAATTTGTTTTTCGAAAAAAGAACCTGGAAAATTTTTCGCGATCTCAACGAAAACCGATTCAACTCTTTGCTATCTTGAGGTTTTCCTTGAATCCTTGCCGTTTTCGCGTTACACGTTATTGTTCAAGTTGTCTATTTTTTTAATCCAAATATCTTTAGAAAAAAAAATCGTACGAAGCTTTGAAAAAAAAATTAAAGCTTGAGCTTCCCTCTTTATGATTCCGGTCGAGGAAATGCATTCAACATATTTTGTCTGTAAACAGGGTCGACAATAAAAGGAACAAAAAAGGCGAAAAATGGTCGTTTTCAAAAGAATTTCACTAGTCGTAGTAAAAAAATAGTAAAACATTTAAAAAAAACGGAATGAAGGTGGATTTCTCTCCTTCAAAATGCCGTTTATTAAATTCATTTATGGTCAACTATCGGCGAAATGGCAAGAAAAATCGTTCCGGAACTGATTTGAATTTTCGTCCGGAAACGATTCGCCGGTAGTGTATAGGTCATCGTTTGCGTTATCAACAGTTTTTGTTCTTCGGGTAAGTAGACATGGCATTGAAATTTTAATCGTTGGAATGCAACGAAAGTACTTTTCTTATCATTTTTATTACAATGTAAATTTTTTTGTAGATTAAGATCGTAGATTTTCTCTGAAGAAGAGCCACGATCTTGATCTACAAAAAAATACGATTATCACTTCAACGATTTTTCCTTATCCTCAGGGATAAGGAAAAATCGTTTAAGTGATACTCGTACCCTAAATCGGTGAACGAAATTTGAGCAATAGAAGAAAAATTAACTTTCGTTGCGTTCCAACGATGCAAACTTCAACATCATAAAATGACTGACACACGACAGATTGGTTGATTGATCGATTTCAAATGGGCTTCCATCCACTATAGCTCAAAATTCCATATCGAGATACTGATGAATTCCAATTCTCTCGTAAAATTCGCTATGGCAATGATTCGAATGCAGACTTCGTTCGCGAATTAACGCCGTTTTCCGATCCACGCATTATCCGTATACGATTGGCACGAGCGATTCGCATCGAGCTCGTAGACGTCTGCGTTTATATTCTGTTATCGATTATCGCGTATTGCCTTGACAATTTTTTTCTTGAAACGATCGTATTTCCAATCTTACGATGAGCGCGTCCTGGCTAGGTGACTCGACCGAATATTTGTTATCATTGATGAATTTAATCTGGACAGAGTTGTATGATTCGTATGTTGGTAATGATTAAAATCCAACAAATTCGCATTGTTCATTCACAATCGATTCTCAATATATTAAAGTAATGAATAATTGAGTAGTATACACTAATTGAGACAATTCATATTAATGTGTACGCGTTACTCATTCAACATAATAAATTGATATAGATATTTTTAGATTATTATCATTATCATTATCTTTTATAATGGAAGTTTGCATCGTTGCAATGCAACGAAAGATAATTTTTCTTCTGTTGCGCATGTTATTTAAACTGGTTTATGGTACGAAACTCACTTAAACAGTTTTTTCTCGTCCTCTTAAGAGATCCACGATCGTAATAAAGATGAAAAAAAAGGAACTTCAGTTGCATTCAAACGATGCAAACTTCAACGCCTTTATCTTTATTATTCTTATCATGAACATCACCTTTTTCAATAATATATTGAATTGTTCCCGGCACCGCACTTCCCCAGTTTGTTTGAGCACCATTCACATGTCCCCGGGGGTTAGGCTCGATCTTAATCTAGACGGGGACAGTAATGCTGGGTGGCACTCAAGGGCTCCGACACCACCTCGGGTGTGACCGAGTCAAAAAACGCGATACAGAAGTCTTAATTACCTTACTATCTAATTATTGTTATCACCATCATTAATCTGATTATTACAAATGTTATTATTATTATTGTTACTTTTTCTTTCAATTTTATTTGCTGAGTTCCAACGTACACTTTTGCGGGTTTTTACGTATTGCCCTTCACATTTGAACCCTTTCCCATCAATACCGACCAGTTCTTCGCTAATATAACCTAACTTCCGTTGCCTCCATATTCGTCTAATTCTCTGGTGCCTAAGCTTTTACTAGAGTATCGACACCAAGGTCTCTACACCATCTAACAAGGGGACAGTACGGCAGTCGGATTTTTGTAATTTTTCGTACTCATGGTACGCGAAGTTCAGAGCTCGAATATTAATATCCCAAAGCAGTTCGACGCCATATTCAGAAATTTTCGAGAAAATTGACTTTGAAGTTTTCGAGCGCACTCTTATCCCACAAAGATGCAACAATATTCGAACCGGGCTTGTGGCGTACCCGGTAGCGCTCGAGTCTAGTAATCGCGGGGTCGCTGGTTCGAGTCTCACTTTCGATTTTTTTTTCCATTTTTTTTAAATGAAAAAACGCAAGTCATATTTTTAATTATCTCTTGATTATAAACATACATTTTCAAGTATCAATATTTATAACCAACAACATTTTTAGGATGAAAATGAAAAACGTCGGGTAAGGAATTGAATATTTTATTATTCGGTCTGTATTCGTTTGTTTTATACATCGGGTGTAATGTTACACGAGCCAGAGTGATAACCATCGTAAAAACAAGGAAAACAGTAATTTTCACGGCATCTCGCACACCGTACAAACGCTGCATTGTTACATTCGCAATTTTTTTTCAATACATCGATCGGAAAACAAACTTCATTCACGTTCATGAAGATTTCTCTTTGATCGCAAAGTTTCGAAGCAAACCACGCATATCTGATCATGTTATTGAAGACCGGAGAAGACAACTGATGATGAACAATAGAATTAATTTTTATGCAATGTTCTCTATCATTAATTTACGTTGCCTATTCGCAATTTCAAGCAAGAGATAATCAAAAATAAGACTTGCATTTATCATTGACAATTATAATTACGTATATGTGAATTAGCATAGATTTTATGATTTTTATCCCGGGATTATTTATTAATTTTTTTATACATAATCACCTATTGTTATATATAAATAATATATGATCATATATGAGAAAATATATAATTATGTATAACTATAATGAATTTTGTACATAAATAACTATATATGGATTTTGTCCATATATAAACATATATAGATATATTATATTAATTATATATAATAATATGTGATTATATACAACAAAAATTTATCGGGATATTTAAATGACGCAGGTATCCGAATTAAAAAAAAAAATGAAAAAAAAAAAAAAAAAAAAAAAAATTCGAAGTGAGACTCGAACCAGCGACCCCGCGATTACTAGACTCGAGCGCTACCGGGTACGCCACGAGCCCGGTTCGAATATCGTTGCATCTTTGTGGGATAAGAGTGCGCTCGAAAACTTCAAAGTCAATTTTCTCGAAAATTTCTGAATATGGCGTCGAACTGCTTTGGGATATTAATATTCGAGCTCTGAACTTCCCGTACCATGAGTACGAAAAATTACAAAAATCCGACTGCCGTACTGTCTCCTTGTCAGAAGTATTGGCCCCCCGCTCACTGATTGATGCGCCAGCTGGTGCACGGCTGAGCGGTCACCTCTCCGAGTATCGGCCATGCCCAACGCTGCTATTTTCGAAGTACCGGCGAAGCTGAACCCCCGCCCATATACCAGTGTCGGTTTATTATCGTTACTGTTATTATTATTATTATCATTCCTGTTATAGAATGATGATTTTCCTCAAATTAATTTATTTCCTATAATAATGTTCTTCAACTCGTACCGTAAAACGGGGTTAAATTGACCTTAAGGGTAACGTTGACAGTTTTTGGGGCTACTTTAACAGAGCGCCAAAATACGGTTTTGATTCATTCTTTTTTAACTTATTTTCTATTGTTGCTCAAATTCGTCGTTCAAGTTTATTATACTGTTGCTACATATAATTATAATGTTACTCAAGTTGATTTCGATCTCAATGATAATTATAAAACTGATAAAGTGCCTATAATAGTACCCTAGGTACTTGATATTGTTATGTAAAATGTTTCCTTAAGGCCTTTGGCTACAGTAACGGGTATAAAATCATGTTCGAATTTAACATTTTTTTGTATGACAAAGTGATTCACTCATAAAATTGATTACACATCTATTGAGTATGAATATCAAGCTGTTAGAAAATAAGTATATTTTTTTTCGATGTAGAAAATGGCCGAATACTAATATTTTCTTTCTTTTAGGCGCTTCGCGGCGTGACATTTAGCATCCATAATTTTTTACCTAGAACAAAAAACAAATATTCTCGTCAATCTACATTAGAATACCTAGAGAAGTACGTACGGAATTTAAAAAATATTGTTTTATTCAAAAATTGTAGGTATTTGAACTTAAGAAATAAATTTTCCAGGTAAAATGTCATTATAACTGCTCATAAACTGCTCATAAAATGAAAAGTTTTCGATTAATCAGAAATTCCGTACGTACTTCTCAGCGGAATGCAATTAGGAACAGAACTTTTAAATTTGATGTCAATCGAGTGAAAATTGTTGAAGCTATTTGTCACGCGAATTGGAAAAAAGGTGTTTCGAGAAGTTTCGAGTAGTCGGCCATTTTGTACATCGAAAAAAAAAAATATATATTTTCTAACAGCTTGATATTCATACTTCATAGATGAATAATTCATATTATGAGTGAATGACTTTTCCATACTAAAAAAATGGTTAAATTCGCACATGATTTTATACCCGTTACTGTGGCTTAAGGCCTTAATAAAAAGAACAACTTGATTGTAAAAAATCGTTGCTTTTCATAAATCCATGTATAATGCATAAAATATTAATTTTTTAAATCAAAATGATGTCAAAATAATATCTTTTATATAAGTTGCATTATAATGCCTTGTCAAAGAAGCCCCACATACGAGAATACGATGACACATAAAAAAGCATACACATATAATTGTAGGAGGGTGGTGGGGATTGACTCTCTTATACATTTGATAACCAAAGGACACATTGTCATATTGGAGCAAAAAGTTGGAATTTAGGATGTTATAAAAAAATTCCTACAAAACACTTCCAACACCTGTCCAAAGTAACCCCATTTTACGGTAATTGATCTAAAGATAACGTTTGCTGCTCACCAGTTCGTTTTTTCGCGTCTCTGTGTCGATCACGGTATCGGAAACCACCCACGGTGACCTTCCAAATGTAACTTCTCATCGGTAAGCCTAATAGCATCACTTGCTTACTTTGCCTAACAAGTTAATCTGGGTGTCCGTCCGAGGAGCCTTGGCAACATGCTTCTCTGGCAGAGCTATCAAAATCGCCTAAGAGCTTTATGGTTCAGCGCAGGCTGCATATACACATACGAGGTCGCGTGTAAACGATGTCTATACGATGTGCACACGACGCACATCTCGGCCTCTACCGAAATTCCGCGTTCATCGGAGAACGTTACCGGGTAAATTCCTAAAGCCGACCTCTCGAACTCCTCGAATCCCAGAGGACGATCCACGTGATGTTGTGAGCTAAACTTAATAGAAGATCGTGCATCCCAGTTGTTTCTGCTCCTATGATGCTCCCAACCAAATAATGGATGATCAAAAAATAGAAGAACATGACAGCCGAACGGAAAAGCAAAATGACGATGATAACAATATCTATAATGATACTGATAATAACGCCTACAGATTTTGGACTTTTTGATGTTCCTTCGAGCGCGGCACTTGTACGATAGGCATTAAAAATTTACATGGCACTCTCGCAGTTCTGTTTATCGGTAGGAATACTGTTTCGGTTGAAAGTTTTCAACCCAAACTTTCGGTATTGATGAATTAATAACACTCTATGAGCTTCCCTTATTTTCGTGAGAAAATTCTTTTCAGTCTAATGGAATTTTTAATTAAAGCTGTTTTGAAACATTTTTGCAATTACTTCGATAGTGAATTTACCCCGGGAAATACAGTTTAATGAAATTTACTCTGCACCTATTGCGCGGGGATATTCTTCAGGATTTGAATTTGCTAATTTTAAACAAATTTCGTGATACTGCGGTGGCTCGGACGAGCAAGAATAAAAAGAGCGCCGTTAGACACGTTCTGTTTCGAATGAAAAAAAAGAGCGTTTGGTCAAACACGTTCCGTTTCGAATAGAAACGTTTTGCGATACACGAAAGAAATTTGGACCCATACGGAAGTTGCTGGGGTAATTCCGGGTGAGTTGGCCATACGGGAGAGACGACCAATAGACGTGTTTCACCGAACCGCGCACTAGGTTTCACCTGTTACTGCTTAATTCGCTTCGCGTCGTGCACAGGTGTAAGTATACGGGAAAAAGTTTGGCAAAAATATTTTTTATGTAAAATCCTTTCAAATTATTCTGTCTACTGCAAATTTTTTTGAAGGTTTCATGTTTTACATTGAGGTGATGTTATTTTGTAAAAGTAATGGTTACTTTTGTATTTTTTCAACATTCCACGAACGATGCTTTGTTACAACGCAACGTCAAGATTTCGGTTGTATTGTTTCTACTTCTTTACATTTTAGATGAGCCTATCTCTTCCGGGAGATTAGGAGAGATGGCCATGTACAGTCGGTGTATGATGGCTATAATATTAGTTGCAATGTGTTCAAGTAATTCATTTATTCTGCATTTGATGCTTAATAAGTACAAGAGAAAAGCAATTGCTCTATGAGGGAACTGGATAAAATAACCATTAAAAGCAGCTATAAGTGCTGTAAAAAATGATCAATTGTTGATTTGTGCGGCCGCTAGGATCTACGAAATACCTAGGTAGACCTTAGAAAGACGAAATAAGAACAATGACAAAAAATGTTGTGGAGAAAATTATTATGAAACTCGTCTCATCGATGATTGGCTTCAGTGGATAGTTTGCCAACTTTGGGTACTAAAAAATTATACTGATTTCGATTATATGTATTCTAGGTGTGGCCAAAAAAAATTAAGAATCATAACATAAAACCAAAGAGAAAACCGAGAGCATAATGCTGGGTAACTGGCCATCTCACCTCTAGTCCTATGGCCATCACATCCGGATAATCAGAAGAGATAAACAATCGTGATTTAAAAATAAAAGTCATTTTAAAGTTAGTCTGATAGGAGTTCATTTTATTTTCGTAAATTATCTTAAAGTTAAATGTTCATAGTTTTATTACAAATGAAGATAAGTTAAGAAACGTTTGTACTTTTATTTTGACGGGGCCTCGAAAGAAGTGTGGCCAACTATCTTAGACTTACCCTATACAACAAGTGAGTTAACGGGTTATGCCTCGTAACTCTCGAAAACGGTTCATTTTTGGAATTTTTTTCGAAAGCCGTGATGATAAATTTCTACCAAAATTAGGTATTTGAAAAAGTATCATCCGAAGAAAACACTGATTTTTTTTTTGAGTAAAAATATTTAATTATAATCGATTTACAGCTGGTGTCCGGGAAGCACCTCTTGAAAACGTCTTTTGCGGTGAGCAATCCCCTTCTAAGCCAGGCTATCTAAACTCAAAAAATTAAACAGATTTCGTTAGTATATTGGTTTCTCTTATGATTAATCAAAGGAATTTGCGAGACATCGAATTTAAAAAAAGCTCGTGTTCAAAACCGGGAGACAAAATGTTCAGAAAAATCCGGGTTTTATTTTTGTTCACAGTGCCGAAGACGTGGAAGTTCATTTTGGGGGTGAACAAGTGGGGTAAAATTTTTAAAAATCAGTTTTCATTTGATAACTCTTTAGGAAAAATTCATACAATTTTTGTTCAAGTGGAAACGTTGTAAGCCCTTGAAAAAACGCGTCGATCGAGCATTTGATCATCCCTCTCCAATAATATCTTCACTCCCAAAAGAATTGTTGAAGTATGAACAAAAAAAAAATCGTTTGTTCAATAACTCAGAAACAATCTATTTTTCGGAGAAGGTTTAAATATCCGAAATATAGAGAATAATTTTCTCTATATTTTCGTTCCTATGAACCACCCTTGAATTTTGCCTTTTTGAATGCCTCTCAGAGATTGAAAATTCAAAATGAAATTCTGGGAAAACTATTGACCGAAAGAAAGAGATACGAGTTTGGCGCTGTGGACAAAAATGTAGCTGAGGGTTCAAGCTACAAATTCTTCCATGGCGGCGAATTCGTGCGATCAATAGTTTTCCCAGAATTTCATTTTGAATTTTCAACCCCCAAGAGGAGTTGGAAAATTAAAATTCAAGGGTGGTCTATAGAAACGAAAATATAGAGAAAATTATTCTCTACATTTCGTACATTTGAACCATACCCGAAAAATCGACTGTTTTTGAGTTATTCAATAAACAATTTTTTTTGTATTTTAACCATTTTTTGGGGGGTGAACATATTATCGGAGAGTGATGATCAAATACTCGATCAACGCGGCTTTTCAAGGGCTACAACTTTCCATTTGAACAAAAAGCGTACGATTTTTTTCTAAACAGTTATTGAATGAAAACTGTTTTTTCAAAATTTCACCCCACTTTTTCACCCCCAAAATGAACTTCCACGACTTGGGCGCTATGGACAAAACTAACGCCCGGATATTTCTGAACATTTTGTCTCAGAGCGCCGACCTCGTAGGGGTTTTACTTTGGCATTAATCCACCCCCATCTCCTTTCATCTCCTAAAAAAAACCTACACCCCGACTTTTAGGCAAACTTGGATTTAGCACCCGCGGCACCTGCAAAATCACCTGTCAAAAACTAGCCTTCTTCTAATTTTCTCCGATTCCGGGGTTTTTCAGCGACAGCACGACTGTACCGTATCAGGATACGAGTGAAAACTGGCGAAGTTCAGCTCGGTTAGCATTACGTCAATGTCACGAAGACCCCGGAAAAACTGCAGCACTTTGAGACTACCCCATATGCGCATGGAGTCGGAAAGTAGAAAGTTGGCGCCAAACGGTCGCATATAGCAGTCGGACCTAACGTTGTTCAGTTAATTGCTCGCGCCCTCTACTGTCAACGGTGCCAAGTTTTCTGACGCCTTTCATCAGAGGAGGAGTAGAGTGGGTCAGCCTGACTTCGTCGAGTAGTTACGTTTATACACAGAGTGCTTCAACGATAGTTCGGCCAGCCAATTTTTCGTGGTTGTTGAAATTTTTTTGTTTTCGTCAGAACGATCGATCGCTGCGCCTAACGAGTTCGTTCCAAAGAAGGTCATCGTTTAATCTCGTTGGCTCGTTGGCGTTTGAAACTTTTCCGAGCTCAACCTCTCCAATGTCAGGAGAGCGAACGTCTTTCAGAAAGTTATGAAATAGAAAATCGAGAATATCGAGGCCGGGATAAGTGCATTATATCGTAAATAAGAAGAAAAAGAAAACAAAAAGTCGAGATTACGGTACTGGACAAACTTTTCGTCGACGAGTCGAATGAAGCTTTTTTTATATAAATATTTTTTTCGAGCACTAATAAAGCAATCGAAATGGGGTTTGGAGGCATTATTTTACATATCCGCAGGTACTCAGATCAATTTTCCAAAATAATACAAAATGGCAGCCCAGTGGCCGGTGGAAAGAAAACGCCTTTTTGAGGCCTCCACGGGCGGACTCGTTGGAGATGCCTATGAGCATTAGGGTGGCCCAAATTTGAGCTCCATTTTTTTGTCCTTTCTCTCACCATCCAATTATCTTCTTTGAAGAAAAAAAAGTGTCGCAAAATCTGCAAGCGGTAAACAAATATTTAGAGGTCGCTCAAGCCACCCAAAAATTTATATTTTCATTAAAAAACCGATTTTTTTTTCGTTCACTTCTCACCCATGAATTGTACGCTTTATAATTTTTTAATTAATATCGCGAAAGCTATATCTGGTTAATGAATATTTAGTGATCGCTCAGGAGCTTCGCAATTTCCAATTTTCTGCATTAAAAAAAAATTATCTCACTCATAAATTTGACGCTTTTAAAAATTTTGAAAAGAATTAATCGTTTTCCTTTAGAAACAGATTTTTCAAAGTTACCTTACACTACTAACCCAATAATTATAATCTTTGTTCTCATAAAATAATTCTTTAAAGCTCTTGTCCATCAACAAAATTATAGGTCCCCCGTTTTATCGGGTGAGAAGTGTGAGGTAAATTAAAAAAATCCGTTTTTAAAGAAAAAAAGGATTAATTGTTTTGAAAATTCTACAAAGTGTTTAATTCATGTGTGAGAAGAGAACAAAAACAATTGGAAATTTCGAAGATCTTGAGCGACCACTAAATATTAATTGGTCGGCTAGAGCTTTCGCGAGCTTAATTAAAAAATTATAAAGCGTAAAATTCACGGGCGAAAAATGAACGATGAAACAAATGATTTTTTAAATGAAAACTTGAATTTTTGGGAGGCTTGAGCGATCTCTAAATATTTTTTGACCGCTCGCTGATTTCGCGACAATGTTTTTTTCTTCAAAGAAGATAATTGGACGATGAGAAAAAGGAAAACAATAGAGTTCAAATTGGGGCCACCTTAAAAAGAACCTACAACGAAAACTAACATTTTTTTGCAATCTACATAAGTTTTGCTAGCGAAGTACTAATGATTATTACAAAATATTGATTATGGCAAATTTTGCATCATTTTGAAAAAAAAGTCGCACTTCGGATTTAAAAAAGGCCTTACTTTGTTTATAAAAACCGTACTTGTTATTCCATCGTAAAAATCGTGCATACTTCGTCAGAAAATCGACCTAAGAAGCTTTGATGTTTGGAGTCAATTGGTTGAAAATTGTAGGAGCTACGAGTCCGCCCGTTTTTGAAAACGTCGTCGCAATAAAACGGCGTTTAGAGTATTGAAACCATTTTTCTTCGGACCATATCATTCTAGGGATGTTTATACACCATTTAAACCGATAACAAAAAGATACATTTTTCGCGAAGGTATATAAGGCCTCAAATGAGATATCGCAGTCGTCGAGTCCTCATTTTATAGCCGAGCGGGATGAGGCCATATGAAAAAAGTTAATTGAATCTACGATTTTCTTTTCGCTTCTTCGCTGGATTGAACAAATTGTTATCGCGGCTTAAAAAAATAAAAAAAATAAGGCATCACAATTTATTAACGAAGCTAGAAAAAAAAATGAAGCTTCAAGAGATTCTTGAATTTTCGTTCTACGCAGTCAACGTCGAATTGCACGAAAGAAAAATCCTGCACCGCGGTATTCATCGGTTTCAAGAGACTCGGGGAAATTCATACGCGTGCAGCAGTTGCGAAGCCAGAAATTTTAATAAAGCTCGAACATCAGCCGACGAAAGCACAAGCTGTTCATTCATCCTTTCGTCTCGTGATACATTCTCCCGTGTGCATACACACAGTATACATCGTGTTTGGTGGCTCTCATATATCCTTCCTTCCCCCTCGGTTCTCATTTTCGTTTGTACAACGCACGTATCAGCGCTCTCCCGCTATTCTGACTCCGTAAACTTTATTTCCTCCGATCGTTCGAAGACGCTGCTTTGACAAAAAAGCTGATTGAAAAAATGAGACGAGTGACGAGAATACCGGCGGGACACAACCTCGGGGCGCTTTTTGACGGTCCAGAAAGAAAGAATAAAACAACAAGCGCAGATTGCAGTGGAAGATGCAAGTTCCGTTGTAAAGGAGACAAATCGTTTGTAAGATCGTTTTTATAAAATACACGACGGAGTACAAAGAAACGAGAAAGAGAAAATCCGTCACGCTCATAATAAAAATGGAATGGGAATTTGAGAAACCTTCCAATTAATGGATTTGAACAGCACTGCTTGGAAAACTAATTTACTCCGAAGTAGAAATTTCAATATATATGTTACAGAGTATTGAGATTGTTTTTTTTTTCAAAAGAATTTAAGGCAGTATGTACATTAAGGCGGGAAAAAATTAAGCACTTTTTGGGTTTTTTGAAACTAAGAAATAATTATTCTATATTTATCAGACTGTAGGCATACTTTATTAGTATATTTAAGTATACAGAATAAGTTTTTTAAATTCATTTATTATCGAAATGGCGGAGCTGTGGCAGAGTGTTGCAGCAAGGTAGCCGCGGGGGTTGCGAATCGCCGTACCGTCTAGCTTTCCGCAGACTTTGGTTTGCAAAAAAATCCAAAAATGTTTTCAATTCAAACATGTATAGTTTCTATTTGACAGTAATTAAGGGGAGAATTTTTTTTCAGCGTGAAAAAAGAACACTTTTTTGCGTACTCTATCCATCTACATGGATAGAGTAAATTTATTGAAACCTTTTGTACATTGTTAAGTATCATTTCAAGAACATTCCGTGAAATTTGTACGCGAAAATATCCACAAACAAGCCGGTGACCAAGCTTTTCCAAGAACGCCTTTGGAAAAACACGATTTGCGGTGTTCACTGTATCTCAGCTAGAAATTATCTGAAATCAAGTACCATTAAAATTTAGTCAAATTGTCATCAAATCCACCCCCCCCCCAACGGTCTTTGATAATTTTTTTTTCATTTCTAAATTTTTGGTGGTCATGTAAAGTGAAAAGTGCTATTTTTGACGAAAAATTCCGCCATTTTGGGAGTGGAAAACGCCCTCAATGTAAAAAAATCACAAAATAACCGTTGGGGGGAGGTATTTTATATGTAGAAAGTGTGTGCCAAGTTTGAAATAAATCGGTCATGTAGTTTTC
Organism: Ophion obscuratus; assembly: GCA_964007375.1. Classification (NCBI taxonomy): domain Eukaryota; kingdom Metazoa; phylum Arthropoda; class Insecta; order Hymenoptera; family Ichneumonidae; genus Ophion; species Ophion obscuratus. Next base: position 48,035,741 of record OZ023312.1, read on the forward strand.
TAATGGCAGTGAACACGGACTTTGAAAAAGTGGTTTCGAGAAAAACGCGTTTAAAGTTTTAGCTGTCGGAGCTACAGTCTTAGAGGTGAGGGACTAAAGAGTCAATAACTTCGAGAGTTTTGCTCTGATTGACTTGAAATTTTTGGATTATATTCTTGAAATGTATATGAGACTGTAAGAAAAGACAAAAAAAATCGTTTTTTCAAAAGTGAAACCCCTACCCTGCCCCTTAAAATGAAGAAAATGCGAATTTAAGAGAATGGCAGGCAGTTACACAAAAAAAAACATTTGACGTAAAATTCCTCTACAATTTCGATTAAGGTAATACGAGCGCGCGTGACTTCAATAGATTTTGTTCAAATTGTAACCAGACATTGTTCATATCATTATACATGTTTGAGTGAAATTTCAGAACAGTCGACTATTTAGATTGGGAGATAATAAATAGGTTTCAAAATGTCAACTTTTAACAATGCAGGATCTGCATTGAAATTTAGACAGAATAATTTTCCGTAATCAATATTTGTCCCCTATAATAAAAAGACATATGGCAACACCACATCGTACCACGTATCCAATGACGTGAGTATGCGCGGCAAATTTAAAATAATACTGCAACACAAATTTTTATTTACGAGTATTTTTCAATCAAACTAAGTTTTTAATTAATTATGAATGAACCAATACTTTTATTTGTTATTGAGAATAACATAAACAATATAAAATATTAATATTCGTAGGGCAAATATTTTTCTCATGACAGAAGTTTTTAACTTTAGGAACACGATAATTATTTTTTTCTCGAAATATTGAACAATACTGTTCTGCGCTGTTGCCATATGTCTTCTCATTATAGGAGACAAATATTTTTTACGAAGAATTATTCTGTCTTTACCGAACGTTTTTAACAAAACTGAATAGTAAAGGCAATCCAAACTTTTTTCACTCTTTTGTTAACTAGTTTGCTATCTAAATTTAATTTTTATTCAAAATTTATAAACACACTAGAATGCCACGACGAATTATGCGACCTGACTTTCGATCAATGCAGACCCTGCAGTGTTGAAAGTTGCAATTTAAAAAACCCATTATCTCCCAATCTAAATAGTCTACTGTTCTGAAATTGTACTCAAACATGCATAATGATATGAGCAATGTTTGGTTAAAATTTGAACCAAATCTATAGAAATCGAGAGTGCGCGCTCGTTCTACCTTAAGTATCATTTTTTTTTATTTTTCGAAAACAATTTTCGTCAAGTACAAGATAACAATATCATCAATATTTCTACCAAGTTTCAATTCATTCGGCTCAATAGTTTTTGAGTAACTCTGCACGCGAATTTCAAAAATGCAGTTTTGAGAAAAACGTGTTTGAAGTTTACATAGAATTTGAATTAAATTGCACTAGGTACTTGTGGTAACTAACTACTTAATTCATCTGTTACAAAGTAATTAAATTATAAGTCACCGTAATAATTGTAATTGTTAGTTGTTCATTTAATTACTTTTTGCCCATCTCTGCCTGCCCCTCTCCGCTCTCGATTCAACCTGCGGCGCGCGCTCCGAATCCGAGCAATGAGGCACAGCCGTTGACGGGCTGTAACGTTTGAAGTTTTTCGAATTCCGCTTTGATACTTTGGGGAAATATTCTACATATATAGTTATATTGTTTGAAGAAAAAAAAAAATCGATATTTGTATCTTTGTAAATGTATATCTCGCCTTAAGGGCTTACACCGCTGTAAACATCTAAAATTGAGTGATCGTTCGCGTATTTTTTTCTGGTGGAAGGACAAGTAAAAGGATAATAATATCCAAGGATGTTATTAGTCATATCTTCAAGTGAACACAAAAAAATGTATATTAAACAATTATACAAAATGGCGACGCTGGAGCCATTCTCGCGCGGCATGTTGAATTTGAGACGCTCTGCGGCAGGCAGTATTACTGACGCAAATGTGAATTTGGAGAAAAAATTCTATTAATTTACATGAGTATAGCTAGAGAAATACGTAGGGGATTTTGAAAATATGAATTTTTGTCTAATCGGCAACAATTTAAAGTAAAAACTCAATTTTCGAATGAAAAAAGGACAATCATTTGTTAATAACTGATGTTATAATTATAACTCATGGAACTCATTGTCAACTCATGGAAAATCCCGTACGTATTTCTCTTCAGAATGTTCTTTTAAAGTGAGAAAATTGTGTTCCGAGGTACAGGTACCAAACTCTTTCCCCTTATTCTAGATGGTTCAAGGCATCTTTTCAGCCGATTCGAAAGAAAAAAAATCGAAAATTCTACAGTGCTGTTACCCCTTAAGGAAAGGCACCTCTGTGACGGACCGAAAAAAGTAGTTTTTTCGACTTTTTTGTTTTCTAGATTTTTCATTTGGTATTTGGAAAGGAGGTGTGATATCAATCATAGGTTGAACTTATTTTGTGTAAATTTTCATCGAAAGAAACATAAAAAAAACAACATTATTGAGGAAACATCGAGCCTCTGTATGAAAAGTGTGGTTCAAAGACCAGATAGAAAACTTGACATTGGTTCGTCCGAAAAATAAAAAAAATATAATTTGAATAATCTATATAAATGTAGTTTATGTTGTATGTAGTCGTTTTTTCGAGAAAAAAAATCCCGCAAATGGCGTATGTTAAAAAAGTGTAATTTTCGCGCAATTTTGTCTTATATTAGGGGTTTTAAAAAATAATTAATTTCAAACAAACAAAAAAAAACGTCCACGTACAACGACAGCTACCGCAATTAAGGAAATGTTGGTCTTTAAGGGGGGATTGTCTTTTTTTTCGCAAAATTTACCGCTTTTTGGGATTTTTTTTGTGAAGAAAGTATACAACGGAAAACTTGTGAAACTTGGCATATAGTTTTATTGATGTGTTTACTATATACAAAAAAATGTTTGAACAATTTCATCAAAAAATCCGCCTCCCACCCCCCTCAACGCGCGATGGTCCTTTTTTGATGGTGTGCACGATTTCTCAAAAACTATTCAACCGATTGCCTTCAAAAAAAAATTCACTTCTTCACAAAACAATTCCCAAAAAGCGGTAAATTTTGCGAAAAAAAAGACAATCCCCCCTTAAAAATTGAAAATCGCACAATTATAGCCAGAGTTATGGTTCCGATCAGGTAAAGAAAAGTCATTTCGGGAAAAACGCGATTGAGTGTTTCAGTATACGTAAATCATTGCGCTACCTGCCCTCACTAAATCTACTGTAACTTGGTCAATTTTTAATATTTTTAGTTGACATTTTTTTCGTATTCTCTTGAATATTTATACTTCGATAAAATGCAAAAAAATGGGTTATCTCACCTGTCTCAGTGTATGTCCCCTCCTTAATAAACCCATTGCTTGATGTTGGAACGTATTTTGACTCCTCCAAAATACTTTGAACTGAAAAACTTGTCAGCGATAGTAGAATGAAGGAAAAGTATACCACAATTTCCGTAAAGCTCTTTATTTCATTACTTTTTAATTCTGCACAATCGGAAAATTCTTATTTTACATAAATAAGATTATTCAATTATGCAATAGTTAAAAACGAATGCAGCAGGAGGTTCTTAGAGGTTCTGGCTTATGAATCGAGACTCACAAATACTAGAAATTGATTTTGAAAACCGCGATGCTTATCTACCTACAATAATTGATTTTTAAAAACGAGAAATTTTAAAATCCACAAAAATCTGTTTTGGGCCGATTGGGCGATGGCTTCGATAACAGAAAAGTCAAGATTCTCACCGCATATATTTACGCCCTCGAGATTCTGCGATCGGGATATCGCATTTTTCCCCTCGTAGAATCCGCGCACGAGTCAATCCTCGTTAGAGAACGACAGTTACGAGGATCGTAAAGTATCCCACGCCGATTTTTATTACGGAAAGTTGTCGTTCGCAAGTGCTCATCATCGTCCTCGTCATTGGCAACGCGCATGCGAGTGTTCGGGGTGCTCTGAGAAACGAGGAAGGACATTTTGTTTGACAAGCCGAAGGAATAAAAAAAAGGGAGAATTCGAAGGGGTAATCTGGCTTACGCTGTTGTTTTTTGTCCTTTCCCTATCGAATAAGATACACGGATACTCGAGGGAAATTCGAAGCGTTACGACCACAAGAATAATGGTATCAAGTCGTCAGTCTTTTTCAACAGAAAATATCGTGAGCTTTTTAGACGGATGGGTAAAGAATATATAAAATCTATCTTAAGGGGCCAGTCCACTTTGGAGCTACGAAAAAAGGCTATTTTCTCTATTTAAAGTTGTTGGGCTTGATAAATAAAGTCTTGAAATACATTTAAAAAAATTTAATTCACATTCATTCATTTTTAAGTACAGAAACTATAGTTTAATTTCTTCCATATTTTTTTTGGCAAAAAAAGAAGAGTAAAAATCAAAATTTTAAAACCATCGAGGGTCATCTTGTTGCGAATCATATTTACAATATGTGGTTCAAATTTCAAGAGAATCGGTTTATTAGTTTTCGAGATACGATGGAGCTAGATTTTGAAAACGTTCTTTCGAGAAAAACGCTTTTGAAGTTCATACTATGAAAAACTCTTACCTAAACTCAATCGGCACTTCCTGCACCGTACAAAATCCCGTCTGATTGCTCATCATCGTCGATTTCTTCAAGTCGTGCTTGCTTTCGATTTTTTGAAATTTTCATAGTGGACTGGCCCCTTACGTAGGGCAGGCTGGGGTCGATTGGAACGTTTTTTTTTTTAGAAAATCGGTTAGTGTAACTCAGTTTAATACCCGATCTGTTTGGTGATAGGCTTTAATTAATTATATCTAGATTATCTGGCTATATGATAGCATTATTGATTTTGCTTTTTATATGCCCTTAACTTAGGTAGAAGCTATTTAGAAACCCTCGAAAAACGTTTCATTTGACCCTGTGTCGGGGCCAATCAAAACAGTGTCTGGGGTTAGTTGAAATATGTATTTTCAGCTGGTTGAACTAGTGTTTCTACTAAACCCAGGTACTGTTAACGATGTGTATGAAGTGATAAAGTATGTTTGTGTGAATAAAATATACTTTTAATGAAAACAATAAGTTTTATTGCTTTTCATTCCAGTTTTAATATCACTGAAGGTATATTAAGGTTCTTTAATATTATTTAACTTTTCGGACGATTTCTTGGCACCTAAAAAATAAAACAATATTTGGAAAACATGCTTGCGTATGAAATGTTTGTTCAGGGTCAATAGAAACACGTTTCAATTGACCCTGAAGCATTTGTTTCCACTGCCCCCGTACCCTTGCTTCGAATAATTTATCAAACAGCAAAAACGCCTAAATGTTGTAGGTAGGTACTGACCACAATAAACTCAACTAGGATATTCATAGAAATGATGAATGTTAACAACGTTAAAGAAGGAACAATACTTTTGGAGCAATACGCGAGATACTAATAATTAAAAAAAACTTACTTTTTATGTTGAAAAAGCGATGCACCCACATAGAAATGTCCGGCGGTCTCGGGGGACGACGCGCATTGAGCGACAGGTTCCGATACGCAAAGCAGCCCATCTCCCTTCCCTTCCCCGGGGCCGAGCTGCTGTCACTAACCGCACCCCCAGGGGCGGCCAGCTATTTAGTGGCCGTTCGGGGAGTAGCGACCCTGGGGTCTCCCGAGCTACGTTATACCGGAACCCTGGTGACGGGGCGGGCCGTGTCGATGGGGCGATGCCGTAGCCGCACTGCGGCGCGTCCTGACATGGGGAGCCCGCCTATCACAGGACCGGGGGCCCTTGACTCAGCCTCACGTTGAGTCAGGGCTGCGAGGAGCACAACCTCTTTAAAAAATCCCCAACCCCGGTTGTGTGGCAGCCAATGGGGTCCCTTTGTTGGTGGGCAGGACCAACAGCGCGGGGTTGTTCCGCGGAGAGACCTTCGGGTCTGGCGAGGGAGGCCTTTGGCCTGGTGGCGAGGCGCGAAAGCGCGTGAGGGTGATCTTGGTGGTCACGGGGCCGAGAGCCTCGAGGGGAGCCAACTCCCCCGAGAGACTCTCGGCCCCCGGTGTGGCGCGAAAGCGCGGCGAAGCCTGTAAGAAGACCGTTAGGTCAAGGCGTAGATGTTGATCTTGGTGGTCATGGGGCCGAGAGCCTCGGGGGGTAGTTGACCCCCCCGAGCGAAGCGACTCGGAGCCCCGGAGAGAGGTGTGGGAAGCCTGTAAGACGACCGTTAGGTCAAGGCGGCGAAGCCTGTAAGAAGACCGTTAGGTCAAGGTGTAGAAAGTGATGTTGATCTTGGTGGTCATGAGACCGCGAGCCCCGAGGGGTAGCCAGCTCCCCCGAGGGGCTCGCGGCTCCGGAGTGAATGTTGGGTAGTGGTGTCGAGTGTGGTGACGCAGGGGAGGGCGCAGGAGGTCGAAGACCCCGGCCCTCTCGGGCTTAGCGTACCCGCGTACCCGAGCCGGCGTACCAGTGCCACGGCTGGTTAGAGCTCATTCTGGAGTGGGCCAAGTCGACCCACGAGCGTCCGACCAATGGCGAATACTGGTACCACGGGGGCCGGGGCGCCCGGTGTCGGCTTCGGCCGGCACCGCCCGGCCGAGGAGATGGACTCGTGGGGGCAGTAGTGGCGGCGTGTGAGTTGCGCGATAATCCAACTCGGGAGCGGCCCTATCTTAGGCCGTAGGGAGGTTGGAAAGTACTCCTCCCCTTGCCAAGGGGCTCGGACGGGCTAACCACCGAATGGGGTTTGGTAGCCGGACCGTCTCGGGCTCGACACTCATGAGTGCTTGAGCCAGCGAGACGGGACAGTGCGATGGTCGGGCGTGATCCCGACCCCTCGCACTTGGGTGCCGCGTCGTATGCCGAGAGGCGGAGACGGCGCGTTATAAACAAAAGGTGATCAGTGTCACTAACCGTCTTCGAGTTATTCAACTTGTTTCGTTTGACCCGTGTTTCCATCGACCTACTGCGCTTTTCTTTATCGACTTTTTCTTCATCAACTCTTCCTAAGCGTTTATTAATCTGTCGCAAAAAATGTTTAAAAAAAATAACGCGCATCAATATTTTTTCAATCAACTTTACCAATGGTTACTTGCAAGGAACATCGCTTTCGTTTAGCTTTCGAATTTGTTGAAACTCATGTTGGGCATTGAAAACTATTAGATACGTATTTTTTTGTCAGTCGAAAAAAAAACTATCTTACCGGGTGAAACCACCCCCTGAGTGAACCACGGTAAGGGCTGATTTTGCAGTTTTACCCTTTACTCCCATTAATACACATTCAGCAGTTGAAATTAATAGGATATTCGTATTCAGGAGGTAAAATTACATCGATATGAACTTATAAAAATATGATACATAAAAATTTGGCAAAGGTTGGTGGTTTCAGTGAATTGCCTGTCATTAATTGTTCGTTTCGATTTGCAACTCCGCTCTTTGCTCATTCTTTTCGTAATTTTATATTTTTGAAAATGTCGGTTGATTCATAGAGCTCCGATTATGTTTCGGCTTTTGGCAGAACTTTAAAAACGAATAATTAATTTTCGCAAGTACTCAATTTGCCTCCGATACGATTATTTTGTAAGGGAACTTCCCGGGAAAACCAATCGGAAAGTCGCGATGAATCAGCGGCATTCTCTGTCCACTAAAATGCCCCCCCCCCCCCCCCCATAACTCTTCGTCACTCATAGAAGTCCGACGCCAAGGTCGTTTGAAATTTCGGGATTTTGATATTTCTAGAAAAGAGGCGAAAAAGTCAAAAAGTTATGTTGTCCACTTTTACTAGGGTAAGGTGCTCAGTTATTGGCACTGTAAGCTCAATTATTGGTACTTTAAGGATCCCTGTGTTGGCAGGAGAGAAGTGTCAATCATTTGTGGGGTGGACAAATTATTGGAGGGCAAAATAAGGTCACTTTACCCTAAGAGCCTATGCCATGCCAAATTTATCACCGATTATGAGTCAAGCGTTTTTGTCAATAACTCGAAATTACGTCGGGTAAATGCGAAAAACTCTTCTCTGTACATTTTCGATGATTTTTAATGAAAATTGAGTGTTTCGAGGGAAATTAATGGTGAATTCGTAGTCAGGGGGTGAATCCCCACACATCGCTATGGACTAATAAAAAATATTCGCATTTCAAATTTTTTTCGCAGTCCGGGGAAAAATAAGTCTCTTCACTCAATCGCCGCTCATTGCTTTTCCGTTTCGATGTGAAAACCCGCTTTGTGCGCATTTCCTTCGCAATCGATTGCTCTAAAAACTGCCGTTTCATTCGTCGAGCTACGATTATTTTCCAAATTTTGACAGAATTTCAAAATTGGACCACCGTTTTTCGCAAATTTTCTCATGCTCCAAAGATTAATTCAGAGTTTGTAGAAATATCGGGAGTTAGCCGACATATTTAAAATACAGAAAAAACAACTGCCATAAGGAGCCTCCCTTACTGCAAGCAACTCCCTGAGGGGTTGCTTACCCCCTTAAGCTTGCCATCTGGAAAAAAAGTACGCAGACTTTAATTTCCTCCCTTCAAAGTTACCCGTTGACATGACGGCCCTTGACATGCCTCACTTTAAGGGGTAGTTACACCCTTCGGAACCGTTTTTAACCGATAAAAAAAAAGTATCTAATATTTTTTAGTGATCTTCCGTATGCATGAAATTCAACTAGATGGAAGGTGGGTACCAAAGTGATGTTATTTGTCAGTTTCGTATTCTTTCTTTTCGATGTTTTTCGTATGCCCATCATCCGAGAAATTGAGATAAAAATTGATTTCCACACATTTGCACTTGCCATCAATATAGAATAATTCGGATTCTATTGATCGTATAAAAAATCGTGATATTTGTCGAAATTGCATAACATCGGAATCACAAAAATGCATAAAGAATAGCAAGAATCCCAATTACTCCTAAAAATTGATTCATTTGATAACCTGCATGCATAAATCGAGTTAAAAAATTCGCCACACTGCCGATTGAAACTATCATATTTTTTTAAATCCATCATATTGTCAATCGGGTACACTTGTTCAATTAAGGGTTCTACTCACTTTAAACGCTAAAAAAGGCCATTTTCATGCTTTTTTACAGGTTTATATTATTGATATTGATACAAAAGTTGTAACACTTAATAAATACACTTTCGAAATACATTTATAAAAAATGTATGTATGTAACCCAAACAAACTTTGAACGCGTTTTTCTCGAAACAACGTTTTTCGACGGCATGTTGATAAAATCTTCGCAACTACTGAACCGATCCTCATAAAATGTCAGCCACATATTCTTGACAATTATAGCTATAGCGGATGGCAAGAATTTTTAAAAATTTTAATAGTTACTATTTTTTGCCAAAAACGATGAAAAAAAACGTTTTATTTTTGTTTTGGCGAAAAATGTCCGTCATTTTGTTATTTTTGCATGTAAAAAAAATCTTATGATATGCGCTATAGCCATTAACATACTGAATCTAAAACCGTTTGATTTTTTGTTTCGGATGATCCATCTCCGAGATTTCATCAACACCCATGCAGAAATTTTGACCGGGATACCCTATGTCCGATCAAATCCCGATCAGGATTTGTCATGGATTCCCCAAAACCGGTATCCCGGTTAGAATCCAACTTGCATCAGTATCGGCATATGTACGACGACGATGGCATCATTTTGAAAATTTTGGCGTCACGTGTATTTTCTGTATTACTATGGAATTCCTATCTATAGATAGGAATTTTATAGATAGGAATCTATAGACAGAAATTCCTATCTATAGATAGGAATTCCATAGTAATACAGAAAATACACGTGACGCCAAAATTTTCAAAATGATGCCATCGTCGTCGTACATATGCCGATACTGATGCAAGTTGGATTCTAACCGGGATACCGGTTTTGGGGAATAAGTCTCTGTTTATACCCACCGACATGTCGGTGGGTATAAACATGTATTTAAGACAAATTAAAATCAAATTCACAATGATTAGATTAAAATTTACACCAACCGTGAGTTCTTACGTATTTCGAGAGAAAACATTTCGTCGAGGCAAATAAATTTTTGCAAAAAAAGTTGTGAGTTTCGAATATTACATTATAAATATGAAAAAAATCACAAAATGAGTTGTGAATTTCCTCAAGTTGAAGAAATTAAAAATCGAATTCACGACAGTTATATTAAAATTTACACCACAAGTGTAAACGTATTTTGAGAGAAAACATTGTGTTGAGGCAAAGAAATGTTCGCACAAAAATTTATGTGCAAAAATTTCTTTGCCTCGAGGCAATGTTTTCTCTCAAAATACGTACGAACTCACTTTTGGCGCAAATTTTAATCTAATCATTTTGAATTTGATTTTAATTTGTTTTAAATACGAAAAAATTCACAACTAATTTTGTGATTTTTTTTGTATTTATAATTTCTTGTCAATACATTTGCATTCACAGATTTCGATGTGATTTTTTTTTAATTCACATCAAAATCTCGCGATGAGCGCGATCTGCCATTTGAATCTTTGGACAAATTTTTTTATACTGATAGTTTAATGCACCAAAACTTTATAAATGTTATTTATTTTTATAATAAGTTTAACATGTCATAATTCCATTTTTGACATTTTATTTCACCCTGTATTCACCCGTGATCCTTCCCAGATTCCTCAATGATTCCATGGGGAATCTATTTAGAGTCATTAAAGGATCCGGTTCTGGATCCCTAATGGAATCCAGTTTACGGATCTTACATTTAGTCTTCGAATCTGATCCGATATCGGACTAGATCCCGACTGGGAGCCCGGGATACAAGTCAGAATCCAGCTGTATCCCTGCCAAAATATCTGCACGGGTAGCGCAGATCTACAATTTTTTTAGGACATTTTTTAACTACCAATTTCGTCCATAAATAGTGCCTTAAATAAATAATTTAAAAAAAATATATTTCGAAAGTGCATTTATCAAGTGCAACAACTTTTATATCAAATCTATAATATAAACCTTTTAAAAAATCATGAAAATAGCCTTTTTAGCGATTAAAGTGAGAAAACCCCTTAATAGCCCATAAATGCAACAAATAAACCCAGATACGTCACTGACTGATCCTGCAATATTTACGATCCGAGACAGACCAATTACTCGTCGTCGCTAGACGGATTGCGATTCAGACGAAAAAGAAAACCGATACCGATATCGCAGTTTCCGATAAAAACTATTATTTCCTATGATGATCCAAGTGTTCACGGTAATTTCCTCGTGAAACCAATTGATCGTGTTTTTTTGTAGGTCGTGCGGAACAAAGCAAGGATCAGTCATAGTTGACACTGTCTTGAATACACGAACGAATTCTGATCCGACATTGACAAAAGAAAAATAAAACGAGCATCCGGCCGTTATGCATAAATGTAACGTACGTTGGGTTGAGCTTTGTTGGATAACGCGATTTTCGCTTACTTACGGTTCACTGGAATTGCCGAGATTCCCTCGTGCGTATCATATCGGATCGGTGCACCGTACGATATGTATAAACGCAGAGCGTAAACGTTTCAATTCCAGCAAACCTGGCAAACTTTTTCTCTATCTCCCTCCATCCACCCTTGCCGCCAGCAACCCCATGCGCTATCGGTGACGTCTGTCACGGTCTTTTGCACTTTCCACGTAGAAACCACGGTTGCCAGGCGTATACGGCTACGACCGAATCTTCGACGTATTCCCGAGAACGTACATCCTTCTCTGCGTGTCACCTGGGGAATTTATACTTTGTAATATCTCGTACCACTGAGCGCAAATAATATTCACTTCGGTATAATCGTGTGACGTAAGAGGGTGTGATTTTTAAATTTCAATTTGATGCACAACGTCGATCGAAATTTTTTTCTATTTACGAAATAATTATTTTGGTCCCGCCCGTGCAGAAATTTTGGCAGGGATACAGCTGGATTCTGACTTGTATCCCGGGCTCCCAGTCGGGATCTAGTCCGATATCGAATCAGATTCGAAGACTAAATGTAAGATCCGTAAACTGGATTCCATTAGGGATCCAGAACCGGATCCTTTAATGACTCTAAATAGATTCCCCATGGAATCATTGAGGAATCTGGGAAGGATCACGGGTGAATACAGGCTGAAATAAAATGTCAAAAATGGAATTATGACATGTTAAATTTATTATAAAAATAAATAACATTTATAAAGTTTTGGTGCATTAAAGTATCAGTAAAAAAAAATTGGTCCAAAGATTCAAATGGCAGATCGCGCTCATCGCGAGATTTTGATGTGAATTAAAAAAAATTCACATCAAAATCTGTGAATGCAAATGTATTGACAAGAAATTATAAATACAAAAAAATTCACAAAATGAGTTGTGAATTTTTTCGTATTTAAGACAAATTAAAATCAAATTCAAAATGATTAGATTAAAATTTGCGCTAAAAGTGAGTTCGTACGTATTTTGAGAGAAAACATTGCCTCGAGGCAAAGAAGTGTTTGCACATAACTTTTTGTGCGAACGTTTCTTTGCCTCAACACAATGTTTTCTCTCAAAATACGTTTACACTTGTGGTGTAAATTTTAATATAACTGTCGTGAATTCGATTTTTATTTTCTTCAACTTGAGGAAATTCACAACTCATTTTGTGATTTTTTTCATATTTATAATGTAATATTTGAAACTCACAACTTTTTTTGCAAAAATTTCTTTGCGTCGACGAAATGTTTTCTCTCGAAATACGTAAGAACTCACGGTTGGTGTAAACTTTTAATCTAATCATTGTGAATTTGATTTTAATTTGTCTTAAATACATGTTTATACCCACCGACATGTCGGTGGATATAAACAGAGACTTATTCCCCAAAACCGGTATCCCGGTTAGAATCCAACTTGCATCAGTATCGGAATATGTACGACGACGATGGCATAATTTTGTAAATTTTGGCATCACGTGTATTTTCGGTATTACTATGTAATTCCTCTCTATAGATAGGAATTTTATAGATAGGAATCTATAGACAGAAATTCCTATCTATAGATAGGAATTCCATAGTAATACAGAAAATACACGTGACGCCAAAATTTTCAAAATGACGCCATCGTCGTCGTACATATGCCGATACTGATGCAAGTTGGATTCTAACCGGGATACCGGTTTTGGGGAATCCATGACAAATCCTGATCGGGATTTGATCGGACATAGGGTATCCCGGTCAAAATTTCTGCATGGGCGGGTCCCATTTTGATCGATTAATTATGTATGGATAGTAAGGTGGTAGAAATTTGAGCTCTATTTTTGGTCCTTTTTCTCACCATCCAATTATATACGTTAAAGAAAAAAAATTGTCGCGGAAGCTGCGAGCGGTCAAAAAATATTTACAGGTCGTTCAAGCCTCCCACAAATTCAAATTTTCATAAAAAATCGATTTTTTTTTTCATTCACTTCTCAACCATGAATTTTACGCTTTGTAATTTTTTAATTAAGCTCGCGAAAGCTCTAGTTGACCAAAGAATATTTAGTCGTCGCTCAAGAGCTTCGAAATTTCCAATTGGCGCGATTTTTTTCGCTTTTCACTCACGAATTTAACACTTTGTCAAATTTTCAAAACAATTAATCCTTATTTTTTTCAGAAATGGATTTTTTAAATTTACCTCACAGTCCTAATCCGATAAAACGGGCAACCTATAATTTTGTTTACGGACGAGAGCTTTAAAGAATTATTTTATGAGAACAAAGATTATAATTCGTGGGTTAGTAGTGTGAGGTAAATTTGAAAAATCTGTTTCTAAAGAATAACGAGTAATGGTTTTGAAAATTTTACAAAGCGTCAAATTTATGAGTGAGAAGAGTAAATAAAGAAAGTTGACCATTGACCGGCTAGAGCTTTCGCGAGGTTAATTAAAAAATTATGAAACGTAAAATTCATGGGTGAGAAGTGATCGAAAAAAATCTATTTTTTTAATGAAAATTTGAATTTTGGGAGGCTGGAGTGACCTCTAAATATTTTTTGACCGCCCGCAACTTTGTCTACAACTTTTTTTTCTTCAAAGTAGATAAGTCGTCGGTGAGAATGAGGAAAAATAGAGCTCAAATTTGTGCCACTCTAATGTATAGTCGTGGGTTAACATTTATGGCATATTGATTAAGACCATCATTAGAATATTTTAAAAAATCACGTAGGCTGTCAGCCATTGGGCGACGAATGTGATCTGGCGAATTAGAGATCATCACCGAATTAAGAAAGGCCACTGTGGGCGAGGATTAGCGCAACGATGATGAAGTTTGCATCGTTGGACTGCAACGAACATCCGTTTCATCAGTTTCTTAATAAACAAAAATATTTTTCTGCAAATTTTGGCCGTAAATCTCTTTTTTAAATGTTGAAAAACCTTCAAGTACGTAGCCTAATTTTTACAAAATAATGTGGCCTATAAAACATTCGATTGGTTCCAACGATGCAAACTTCAGTATTATGGAGCGCATAAGTGCAGCCGGTCGTTCATGATGACGAGAGGCCCTAAAAATATTCCGGCATCTGACATTCTCCGCTCACTAACCTACCAAACATGATATTGATTAATATCATCACCTCAATAGTTTTCAGCTACCAAATAACTCAGTTATGCTTCATGCAAAACTGAACCATTTTCGGGATATTATTATTATTTCAAGTGAAAGATAAGCAAATTAAAAAATTAATTTAAAAAAACGGTGGTATGGAATTATACTTTGTTATTATTTCTAGTTTGAGTTCACAGTGACAAATAATTATGAGCAATAAAATAAGAATAATCTGCAATCATTTTTGAACTAGGGGTCCAAAACTGTTTTTCTTATTTTGTTATATATAATTGATAATTCTTACTTTACAGTTGATAATTCTTTGTAACCGTGTCCTCAAACGAGAAATAATAAAGAAACTTGATTTCATACAACAGTTTTTCAAAATTGATTTTCAAGGTTGCCTACCCCTCACTTCAAAAAAAGAATAATATCTTGAAAATGGTTCACTTTTGCATAAAGCATTACGAGTTTGTTCGATAGCGGAAAGCATATCCTACAACCCTTTTACGGGATGGCAATAACCAATAACCAGCAACTGATTGATAATTTTTTGAAGTTGGTCATTTTGAATTTCCTTCTTCTCTTCAAATATTAATCAGCATTGATTCTGAACATAACGCTGAAGTGTCGATGATAATTAACGGCATTGCCTATTCGTATTATGCAAATTAACATTTGTAACAAGCTTTGTCGTGCAATGACGTGATTGCACCGAGATATTGGCGATAATCGAATTCGCCTATTTGACATAGTCTGCGAATCTAGAATTTATAGATGAGATCGGCGATGTGATTGGAGGAAACGTGCGACCGAGATTGCTCCTGAATCAGGAAACTGCTGAATAGTCATTTACCGTGCCTATGTGTGTAAACATGTCTCTGTTGATATATGTAGATTCTGAGTGCATATATATATACATACATACACACACCCCCACGTTATGTAGCATCGTGGCTGTATACGGTACGATGGATCGGGATTTGTCAAGAATAACGTATATTTGAACATTGCAAATAGTAATTATGAAAAGAGTTGTATGCTTGGCAGGCAGAATGTCGTTAGTTTCGCGAGGATAGTCTTTAGCATGGGCAGAAAGTCCTAATTAAATTTGAGGAGTCCTTTGCGGTAGGAATGCTTTGTGAATGATGATATAGGATTTTGCTTCCGGATAGAAAGCAGCAATGGGGTAGGGAGCTTTCCGAAAGAATTATGGTCGTCGTCGACGTTGAACCTGCGGTGAGATTAATTCGAGAAAGGAGCTTGCTGTGCTATGATCTGTGTCAACGATTTTCCGCCGTAAACGGATGTGTACGTCATACTTGGCGTTGTCGAGTTTTGTGCTTGCGACCCCGTTGGAATGTCCTGCAATTTTCAACCGGTACACCACGACATGAAAATATAGGTGTACGGAATTTCTTAATTCGAAAAGGCCGCCAAGATTCTTCGGAGCTCCGACCAATGAAATGGAGGAATTTTTTCGTATCCAACAACTTTGAGATCAAACACGCACTAGATATTTATTTAATGATTCGTCAAGTTTAGAAAGGATACGATGCGCTGTAAAAATCTAAATGAAAAATTTGACATTTACAATTAATAGTACTAATTTTTCGGGAAACATCTTTATACGCTCATTGTCACGCGGGTAGTTTGAACGAGCACCAATAACGATTAGATGCAATTGAGGTAATTGCCGAAATTGGACATATGAGGCCGTTAAAATTTGTTCTGTTAATTACGTTATTAGCGAGTCTGTAACATATTGCCAATCCCTTTTGGCAATATTACGTTCTGTATATTATACTTTGTCGACACGAGCGCATGTAGGCGGAAACGCACGCATACGCAGCACAATGGAAAACGATTATGGCGCGTTAGAAGACTGTACAAACGTAATAGTCGGTGCGCGTTTACTGCGCCATACGAAAAAAAAGGATGTTTATTGTTTTACAGATAAGCTCACTGACTCGTAACGCCCGAGGGTCGACGAGCCGTGATTGAAATTCAACCGGCTTTCCTGAATCACAAATTCCTCAACCAGCTGGTGGACCACGGATTTTGAGGAGTAGTTGAGTCTGCCGGTGACTTGTGTCATAAAAACGACAACGCCGTTGACGAATGCTTCGCCGAACTTCTACGAAACGAGGCACGTCAATTGCAACGACAAAAAGTGACATGCAAATTGACAAGCTGTGAAAGGCTGAATTGCAACAAAGAAGAGTACACGAATTTCTAAAGTCTACCTTGTACGCGAGTTCATCAACTGTTCGTTGATGTAGTAAAAATAAATTGCTCTAAAGTGGCTTGGAGGAAATATGTAAATGGCATCAAATTGTCGATAATGATTACAGAAGTATCTACTACCTAAGAGGCTCAATTGTTCAAGGAAAAAAAAAGTCATCAGTGGTTGGCGATACGACAAAGAAAAAAAATCAAAAATTAACTCGGTTCCGAGTACTTCGCGAAACTGACCAAAACGCCACTCTTCGCAGTTAGCGATAAATCAAACTTACGACATTAAAATTGCTGTTCGTAGATATACGGGACTACTTTTATATACAATTTCGATAGTATTTTGACGAGTAACGAAAGCCAGATCGCCAAGTAGTGCGAATTCAAAATACGGAAAGAAGAAGCAAAGGCAAATAGGACGAAGAAAGCAGAGAAGAATAAGTGCATACATTACGAGATGTTGAGTTCAAACAGTACGGTGGAAATCCGTATCTAGGAAGCATTAATCTTGGCGCTCACGAAGTTGATAGTAAGGGTGAGTTGTTTACAAAGCGAGGGAATCTTCTATTCTACGCGAGAAGTATGGCAGCGAGTTTGCGGGAAAGCCCCGTGATCCCTATTCATTGAGCAAACTTTGAAGGACCGAAAAAGACGGCGATCGAGATTCGGGGACGCCGAGGTGGACTTCTGGGGTAGAGAACGGTGAGGGGATTCGATGAATGAGATCGGAGAAAGCTCGAGAAATTTCGAGCGATTGTGAAGGATTAAATCTTCAGCGTAAAAGAGGCGAATATATTTGGCAGTCTCCTCCGAGTGTGCGACTAAAAGAAGAGGTATTATCAAAGTAACACCGGGCAATCCATAGATGCCGAACGTCTTGATGAAAAAGTGAGCAAAAAGTAGAGCGTCAGTAGGCAAACAACGTATCTCGAATCTACGTTCGTGAACATTCTCAACAAAAGATAAAGTATCGCGCCAGAGAACGGAAGAAACAAAAAGGAAATAGCCATACCGCTTATGTAGTCGTATAAAGGGTTTTTGCTCTGCAGTGTGTTGCAATTCGCCACGGTGTGTGGTCTGGGTCGAATTCTCGGCTACATCGGCGGAAGGCCGTCGGTGGGTGCCGCAATGTCGCAGTCCGGCTCTGGTAGGCCCAACGGGCCTCAAACCCAAGCCCAAGATCAAGATCAACAACAGCGTTCCACTGATCACCAAAGTGACTCTGTACAACAGAGCGAAGGATCAACATCGCAGGCTGCCGGCCAGAACGGTCGTACGGATACGATGAAGACGGCTGACAACACTAAACCCGATATGTCGAACGGCTTCGAAAACCGGACAATCGACTACGACAGATTCAGTGTTCACGAGCGAAATCAAAGTAGTATAGGTACCTTTCAACAAGCTCAACAATCCAGAGCTCCTTTACAGTATTCTACAAACTTGAGTGATTTACCGCCGGAGTATTCCAGTGCCCCACAACAAACTGTCCAGTATCCAACACTGAGACGTCCATCAGCCGCTGGTCAACCGGAAGATCGACATCCGATCATTGCCCAATTACCACCACCACAATATCAACCAGAGAAATCGTCGAACGAAAGAGTACAGCACGTATCACAGACGAGCACACAAACCCTACCGGTTCAATCGCAGCCCCACTTTGTAACCGAATACTTGACCGACCAGGTGCCGCAATATGCGCAGATTCGGGCTGGTCAGTTCGAGGTAAGATCCCAGATTTATTCTCAGCAGCAACCACAACAGCAACAGCAGCAGCAACAGCAAGTCAGAGACTACGGAGATCGGGCTGGTTACGTAACAAGGGAGGTCACGTATCGAGAGCAGCCTGGAGCCACCCTTTACGCGCATCCCCAAAGTACCGGAAATTCAGTTTTCTCCGGGACTGGTCCCTACGTTAC
Organism: Ophion obscuratus; assembly: GCA_964007375.1. NCBI lineage: Eukaryota > Metazoa > Arthropoda > Insecta > Hymenoptera > Ichneumonidae > Ophion > Ophion obscuratus. Next base: position 48,054,406 of record OZ023312.1, read on the forward strand.
CGTTCAACACGCTGGCTCACAACTCCATTCACAGTCAACGAGTCCGCAGCCCCCGTACTTCACCGGGGTGGTCCTACCTAGCCAGCCACCCCCGGGTTACGCACAATTCGCACCCGGCCAGCCTCAATATTCATACAGTCAATATCCTCAGACAGTGATGAACCCCATTCCTTACAATACTCACGGAGCGATGTACCAGCCGCAACAGTTTACCCAACAGTCGCCAAATTCACAGAGATTCTCGCAAGACCTGTCGCAGTATCAAGCGCAACCGATTATCCAGCCGATCGCTCAAAGCGTAATGGCAGGATCGGAAAAAAGTGGTGCACGCGGACCAAAACCCATGGTACCGCCTAGGGGAAACTCGAAGATAACAACTCACGGTGATCCGAATCACAGAAAGCCGGGGACGGCTGATATACCCGGGCAAAAGACAACAGCCTCGCTACCGCCCAAGTATGAACCTCCGATTGCTCAAAATCCTCAAGTATCTCAGGAACCGGTAATACGAGGTGAAGCGACGCTTTTGATAGCTGGCAGTCAAGTTGGTCCCGATGGACAGGAACGGCGCTTTCTGTCACCCATCAATCAGAATCCGAGGACGAGACAGGATGGTCTGTACGTCGATTTGAACGGTGAACAAGTGACGCGAGAAAAGGCTGTAGATGCAGTTGCGTCGGAATGCGGTTTTTACGTTTCAAGATCCGAGCACAGGAAGTCGGTTTCAGTGGACGTTACAACGAGCTTTCAGAGACGCAATGATACGATAACTTTTACTTTTCCGGGTGATAATATGCAGCAGGACACAATTGCCGCTCGTAAAACGGCCTCTCTCGGAGATCGCAAGCGACAGGATAGTACCCAGGTGCTCCCGGTGGAACCAAGGCGAGTCGAACCTGTTCTGCGAGTGTCACCGATGAATTTCGACCCTCGACAGGAGAATCGAAAAAGCATTGCGCCCGAAAGAAAACCCGAATGGGGCAACGTTAGCCCGAATCAACGTGGAGGAACAATATCGGCCCAGGAGAATAGACGGTCGGATTACTTCGAGGAACATAGACGATCGCCAATGAATGTTGAAGCCAAGAGAATGGAGGACGTTCGGAGATCACCTATGCCATTCGTACCGATCAGGGATCCGTCCAGCGACCGTGCAGCCCAGAAAAGTCCATCCTTTGGCAATCAAAACTTTGAGAAAACGAGACAAGAATTAGCAATATGGGCAGAACAGCGACAACGTCAAGAATTAGAAAGAGGCATGTATACGGGCCAATTATTCTCAACAAGCCCACGCTCACGAAATCCATCTGAGGAACGACGCGATCCGAGAACAATTTTACCAATGGATGAGCCGCGAAAAGATCCCCGGTTGCCGCAAACCGCTTTTCAACCGATATCCAACATCACTCAAAGCAGTATAATGGAGCAACGAAGACATTTGCGTCACGTTAGTGCTGATCTCACCAAGCACATGGAACTTTCCCGAAAGGATTTCGACGATCAACCAATCACAGGATCAGTGGCAAATTTGGTTCCAGTCATAGGCAGTACTATAAAATCACAGAGAGCAAGCCCAAATATTTGCCATCAGTATCCCGCTCTGAGCGAGGCGAAGTTAGACACAAAGACATTACAGTTGACAGTAGTTACGGATTTTGGCGATAATCACGCATCGAAATCCAACGTGGAACACACAGATCACATAATTCACAGTCATCGGAAAAGTCACAATGTTTCGTCGAGCTTAACTCACAGCAAGAGTCAGGCCGACAATCTGCAGTCTCAAACGGAAGCGCAGAACGACAAAATCGATGCACTCCAAGCCCAACAGCAGCAGCATCATCAGCAGCATCAACAGCAGCAGACTCAGCAAATGCAAAACCAGCAGAGTCTCGATATGATATCGGAAAAACTAAGTCAATTCGAACGACAACAGAGTGACCTCCAAGCTAAATTGCAATGCCTACAGAATCAAAATCAGATTCTCGATAAGGTGGCGTTATTTCAACAACATCAGACGGATCTGCACGTGCGATTTCAGTATCTCCAGGAGAGACAGCCAGGAGAAAAAAGTATGCGGCAAACAACGGAATATCAGCCACAAACTTCAGTTGGTGATATGCATCAGATAAAGATGACTACGTTGCCGGATCATCTCTTAGACGTCGCCGAAAAGGTGACGCCCATACCGAATCAACAGCAACAACCGCAGACTTCCCATCGCCAGTCCCTTCATGTCGTTCCAAATTACGTATCGGCTCAGAGTTTGCAAAATCAAACTTGTCAATCCTTGGGCTGTGATCGCCTCTCGCCTCGCTTGCCGCTTGTTGACCCTGCCGATTCCACCACGGGCATTGTGCAATTAACTTTACCCAGCAGCACCGAATTTGACCGCAGCGAGGGTGTTCGTAGCTCGTTGCAATATCGATTGGCCTGCGCGTCTGACGTTCCCGACAACGTTACGATCGTGGCATCCGCGTCGGGTACATCGAACGCGGCAACGATTTCGGGATCTGGCAATATTACCGGCACCTTGAAGAAGGTACCACCGGAAAAACCACCGAGAACATCGCTCATAGTTCAATCGCCAGAATCTGAGGTAAATTAATCGATGTTGTCTAATAGTCGATGTCGTGTTAGTTCGTCGCGATAGTCGATGTCGTCGTCGAATAGAAGTATTTGTGTTCATCTTTCCTTCATTCCTATTTTCCATTTTGGTATAAGCACATGACATTTTTTGTAATTTGTTAGACATTTCCCTATAGTTGACAAACAGGTATTCCATAATTTGTATTCCTTCATTTTTCTACAGCCACTCGATCTGTAATGACTTTTCAAGTGCGCTGAGAAAGCGAAAAAATTCGATCTCGACTATCCTAGTTATACGGTAATGAGAGTTTTTTCTAGTCGGGCACAGCTTTCCCAATCCTTGAGAACTCGTTACAGGGTATATTGGGCAGGGTATATTAGGCGGATGGGTTTCCTGAAAACTCGGTTCCGTATTTTGTGGTGCAACTCTACCTCTGCTTATACGGAAATATTTAAATTCGCAGTATATAAACCCACGAGTAAGAGGAGCTGTTGGCGTATGTACCGAAACTCTTCCCTTATGCATCCAAAGCATGAATATTCATTAGGATAAATACGTCCTTTCGTCTACTGCTTTGTGTCAGTTCGTTAAGATTCTCAGTGCTACGAGATAACCCAGGCAATGATCCAAGGTGGTCAGCACCTCGAAAGACAAGCTTTGCATTGAACCAACTATGTCATCCTCTGAGATTGTCTTTGACACGTTATACCACCGTGTACCCCATGCGCTGGCTGAGCGAGAGCTACCACGTCGAGATAGTAACGGATGTCGCCGGATGAGCAAGCAAAAACATGACAAATCTGTGGTCTTGAATACACTTTGTCGAACATGCCTATCTACGCCTTCATCCCTTTGTTAAAGCTAACTTATAAAACACCAAATCAGGTATAACTAATTGATGACGCGACCTCGTTTACGAATACAGTGGCAGACCTCAAATGCAACGAGGAGCGGTTGGAGAGATCCGAAGTGGGGGTCCTCCAGTCCCCCACTCACGCACGCGCGACAAGGGGCGTTACTAGCATCATTTCGCACACGCAATTGGCTCACTTGTCCCAACGTCACCTACTGTCGCTTCTGCTTAGTTCACAGAGAGTTTCAACTGTTTGTGTACTTATATACATATACCATGTATCCGCGTGCTGTGAGAGAGGATTAGCGAAGCATAAGCCCATCCATAAAGTTGAGGAGTAGAGGGAAATACCTTATTACATGGTAATTACTACCGAACATACCCGCTCTTCACATTTAATTTTTCTGCCGTTCCTTCAAGCAGTATTTTTCTCCTTTTATCCCAACTTGAAAAACACTTTTCCCCAGTATTGCTCTCAGCGCTCGTTTTGTTTTGTACTTTTTCTATCTTCTCTACAACATCTACTCAAGAGACGGAAATATTTATAGAATTATGCGGAATTTGTATTTGTTCACACGTAATGACAAATCTTCAAAGGCCGAATAATCCAATGGACGGTAAAGGGGAGGGTTTCCCAACCTGGGGTCCGCGTGCATGTGCGAGCTGGCGTTTTAAGGGTCCGCCGTCAAAAAAGATTGGGAAAGGCTGGCATAGGGGAGCCTAAAATACGTTCGCAAAAAGTCCTCCATAATCTTTACGGTTTTTAAGATCTTCAGACAGATCCATTTGCTTGATTCGATAAGTACGCTTTTCTAGAACTCTTAGCTCGCCGGTATTACCAGCAAAATACGTATAATCTTATCAACCTTTACACGCCGACGCTTCATGGGTAAATGAAGGCGCGCAGCTTCATGCAAACTCTTCCTCTCTCCACGTCATTCACTCTCTTTCGAGTAAACCTCACTCCTTTTAAGACCTTCCCCGATGCACTGTTCTAGCCTGTGGTGAACACCGTCGCCACTTGAACGGCTCAATTACGGGCTCCTTTCTTCAAAGCTTCTTGAATGCGTACGAGATACTCGGGTTCTTTTGAAACATGAGCCTACAGCCGCAAGGCTCTTATCATCTTTCGATGTAATTATGTTTACGGTCGTCATTATCTTGGCTTCCTTCCTCGGAGTACCAAACTACGTGAGGTTTACCATAATAGCTCACTTGCATTTGGTGAATAATGTTATATATATGCACAGCATTTATGCCGTTTGAATAGTTGAAACAATCAGCCATGTGCGGAGCTTTGCTGGAATAACTCCCTCTAATACGTGAAGAAGAGAGATTTTTGAAAAGGAACTGATGCAAGCTATAGTTTGATATTTCACTAGCGAGCATAGTCGTCACTTAACTTCATAGAGTTAATGGATTAGTAAGTTTACATTTGCTATGACAATGCGACTTAATAATATTAATTGAATTGCATAGAGGGCCCAAAAAGTGCCGCACGAAAAAAATGTAGATGCCTCGTATCAATACCGATCTGAATCACCGCCATGGATGTTGTACGATCTTTTTTAGTTTTCGATAAAAAAAACATTTAAACATTTTTTTATCGAATTTTCCTGTAGCATAGATTTTTTCCACTTTGGGTATGTACTTTTCTCGCGATTATTCATTGCTCAATAGAGCACTTTATAACGATAACACGAGTAAAACAATAGCGAGGAAAGTGCGTATAGAGAATAGTAAGAAAATGAAAACCCATGTTACGGGAAAACTTGAAAAAATATTTAAAAATGCCTTTTTCTCGAAAACTAAAAAGTAAGCTACGAAGTATTGCTTTTGGACGAATTTTTGCCGGGAAATCGTGTGCAGATTAAAAAATAACAGTATGATTTTAAATATCTTTTACAATTTTAGTATTGAACATTATTTATAAATATAGTGCTTGGATGAAGAATTTAATAAAACATCCATCTTTGAAAAAATTGTTTCAGTCCAAAGTAAAAGTATCGATTTTCGGTGAAAAATCGCTCTATTTTCGCTGATAAAAAGAACTATGCATCGATATAAAAATTCTCCGTTCAAGTTCCTCCGTTTTGTACTGCTTTTTGATGTACATAAGAATCCTGTAAAATTTGAAGTTAATCGGTACAGTGATTTTCAAGATATCATGGTTGCCGATTTTGAAAAAATCATTTTATAAAAAACGCGTGCAAAGTTCGGCGGTTCGTGGAACCTGCCTGTAAACGCCCATAGCTTTCTCAACTTGGAAGGGACCGACATGACATTTTCAGAGAATATTTTTGAAATGTTATATTATGGGGGTGCGGCAAAAACAAAAATCGGCACTTTAGAAAAATGTCAACTATAGGTATAAGCCCGTAAACTCTGAATAGAGAATTTGTAACGTTCAGCCTTCAAGCAGGTTTCAAATATCCAAATCTAATTACTTCTAGTAGCCAATGCTCGAGTGAGAGCTGAATTTTCCCATACATGATGCTTTAAACGAAACATGTGCTCATATTTCCGTTGAGCACAATATATACACAATATTTTCTCATCTCCATCTGGTATAATTTAATCAGGAGATATGGGAGCTGGCACTCGAGAAGATCGTTGGCCGCAAAAAACCCAAGTTAATCATAGTGAAAAAACATTTTGTTAAGAGACAGAGCGCGCGAGAGAGAGAGAGAGAGAGAGAGAGAGAGATTTGCTCGGTCCAATATGCAGCACGATAGAAGCAACGAATTGTCCGAATAACACAGGTTCAAATATTACGCACCCCGAGATTTAATTTCCACGGACAACTGCACCTATCGAGATGAATTAAAGGTGGAACTGCAAAGCGGATGAAGAATAATACGAGGATTCACAAGAATTTATGGAGTTGAAGGTTTCATCTTTGGAATGCAACGAAAATTCTTTTCAACTTCTTATTCTATCATCATCCAGAATAGTATTTTGCAAATTTGTTGTAGATCGTTAAATAATAATCCTAAAAAATGTTTGCGTAATTTTCGTAGCTCAAATCGGCTCAAAGAAATTTGGGAAATTAAAAGAAAATCATTTTCGTTACATTGCAACGATGCAAACTTCAACGTCGTAAGAATTTTGCTGAAGGGGGCTGAATTGCCTAAAAAGCAAAATATGTGTAACGAGTTCTCTTACTGCACTTACATAAAACTCGTCTAATTTAATGCGAACAACAAATCAAACGAGAGTGAGAGAAAATAACGTTGAAGTTTGCATCCTTGCATTGTAAAGATTTTTTATTTCTCCATTTTTTCATTTAATTATTTCTATCACCATTGAAAGCCTTTTTTTGTAAATTGAGGTTGGAAATCTCTGATAAGATTTTTTAAACCTTTGATTGTTTTCTACAGCCTAAGTCGGCCAGAAAAAAATTGAGCAATTGAAAATAATTATTTTTCGTTGCGTTTCAACGTCAAACTTCAATTCAGAAAACTCGCGAGCAGTATACGGAGAACCGTGTCTTCCTGTGACGAGTAACTGAAGCACGCTGGTATTTCTCTCGTATTTCACATTTTGGCTTTGCGCAATGACGAAAGAATTTTTTCACTCGAATTATAATATTCGTGGGAGTCTCGCGCGAAAGGAGCACGTTATTAATGCATAAAGTATCTGTACATGCTTTGTGCATGAACTTGTATGCCGACGTTCCCGGAAGCATCTCAAAATGTTGCAAATAAAAGTAATAAAAAATTACACGAGTGAATTTCGCGTCGAAGCTGATGTTAATAATAATGGCGAAAATGATGAAAACGTGGTGCATCGTGAATAAATGATCAGTTATTCTTCAGAATATCATTTATCGATTCGAAGCATTATTCACTAATACTGCGACATTTTTCTGAATACTTTTTTCTACGGATTCGCAAAAAACTCAAAATCCGAATTGATCTACCAATTTGCACAACATTTTATCCGTATATACCTTATATAGTCCTTCATTACCGTATCAAAATTTAGTTCGATATAAAATAATAGCGAAAGCTATTGCGCAAAGAGACGCCGTTGCAAAATTTGAAGTTGAAATCCGTTTACCGATTTTCACGGAATTACAGTTGGTCATATGTTCCATGTGCATGTGTCCACGAATAGAGTAGTAAATCTTCGATAGCGTAGTAGTTTCTGTGGGCACGGAAAAATCTATACACCCCTGCATATGTTCGTCCGGAGATTTTTATAAATGTCATTTTTACAGGTTTTTGAGTACTGAATGCATTAGGACGTTGACTGAGTTCTCGTTGTTTTCCAACAGATGTTGTTACCAGAACTGCGTGCGTATAGTTTAAGGGGTTATATCAGGAGGCCCAAAAAGATTGATTTTTCAAGAATTTTTTTTTGAGAAGACTTTTAAATCTCTCAGCGTAAAAATTTGTACACATATTGTGGTAACTTTCAACTGTATTGTAATATTTTTTATTTGTAAAAATAAATATTTTGAAAGCTGCTATAGCTGATCTCCGGGAGCGCATCTAAAAAAAAGTGTCTTGCGGTGAGCACGATATCTCTGGACTGGATCATCCAAAATGACAAAACCAAAAATATTTCGTTAATATGATGGATTATTTTGTAATCGATCGAAGGAATAAGCAAAATTATAATTTTTGACAAAATGGCGGCTTCTCAAAAAAATCTATTTTTGACAAAAATTTAGGCCTTAAATTGTTTATAAAATGGAAAATATTTATCGCTGAAAAAAAAACATTCTATTAATTACTAAAAAATATACTTGAAAAGATTGTGTTAAAATTTGAGACTGATTGGTTCAGCCGTTTCCGAGAAATCTTGCTCACCGACTTTAAAAACACAGTTTTGAGAAAAACGCGTTTAATGTTTCAAAAGCACTTTCGAACCCTCTGACACGTCAATACAAATGTGCGTGTAACTTTGAGAATATTCGCCTGATCGACAAGAAATTTCCTGTGTGTACTTAAATATATGTTAATTACAAAAAAATATTTAAAAAATCGTTTTTTCGATCATTTTGACGGTATATAACCCCTTAAGGGCGGACATACATCTGAGACGGCTGAAAGTAAAGTTATGTTTAAGATTTTGTTCCTGTATAAAACTGGATTTTATTGAACAAACATGAGTTACATTTCAAAGTATGACATTTTATCTACATTGTGTGAAACTTTGATTAAAAATTTTACACGGTAAAAAAGTTACAATCGCTTTCCTGGGACGTGTTTTTGTTGACAGCGTTTGCGGTACTCTCCATTGCGGCCTCTGCCATTTTTATCTAAAAAAAATATTTGTTTCTTAAAGTAGTTAGATAAAACTAGTTCTTATCGAGCCGGAATTCAAGAATTTAATTTTTTTCGGGTCATGGCAGTCGTTGCAATAAAACAGGCGATTGTTCGCCTCAAAATTGTTCAGTACTTATGATGAAAAAAAAACTATGCCAGGGATCGATAAAACGGCTCGACAAGTACTAGATTATTGGGTGAAGCATAACTGTGCATGATCCCGATCGGTTCAGTAGTTGCAGAGATATTTCTGATACCGATTTTGAAAACACTGTTTCGAGTGAAACGCGTTTGAAGTTTGCTCGGGCCGTTCGTCGTTGCTCACCCGGTCAGTTACAAAACGCTATAACTTCGTCATTATGGCGAAGTTCCTTATAAAATTTTCAGAGTACACACTCAACGGATAGTCCTTTCAAATGAGCACCTTTTTTTTAATCAATATTTTTTACCTACCCAGGTGTATGTGAGCCCTTAATATGGTAACGCATCTATTAGCAAGCTTGAAATTCAGTGTATGTCATTTCGCCGAAGTGTAAACAACTTTTCTTTCGTAGTGTTAAAGATGCCAAATTTCGTGCCAAAAAAGAGTATTTGTGGAGAATTCTAATGCACTACTGTATTTAAAAAAATCCTCATCTGAAGCATACAGAATCCTTGTTGAGACTTATGGCGACCATGCTCTGTCGGAAACAACAAGCAGATATTGGTTTAGACGCTTTAAAAATAATGATTTTAATGTGTTGATTCGGAGGCATTATCTCATGAAGACTCATGTCAGACGCTAGCTGAATGTGCAGAATCATTAGGAGTTGATCAGACAACAGTTACGAACCGTTTAAAAGCATTAGGAATGATTAAAAAAAATTAAACAATAATTTTCACGAAAAAAAAACAGCGAGAACTTATTCAACATCCCACTAATTCCCTGAAATTCCGAGGACCAATTCTTCACTATAACTAGTCGTATTTTCTCGCGCTGATCGATGTTGGCAAAATGGAGGGAGCCAGTAGCGAGGATGAGAAAACAGAGAGGAAAAAAAAGAGAAATGGAAACAGGCGCTTCATGAATGAGGTAACCACAGGAATCGTACGAGCCTGAGCGATCATGTACGCCAGTGAAATGTCAGTGTGAAATATGGGGAAAAAATGCAGTCGTACCGCAACCAATTCCGTCAATATTTTTGCTGCTGGCATTTTTTCCCCTTTCAAATCACATTTATAGCTGTATTGGAGCTTAACCCATCAGGCTATGGCGATTGCTTCAAAGAAAGCAGCCATTCATTTTGCTTCATTTCATTATTCTCATTCTCGTATAGTAACGTATGTAAACGCCTCCTCTATGGGTGTACATGTGCATGCGTGCGTGTATGATGAATGGAGCAGCATGCCATTCGAGCTGAATGGCTGAATGCCTGAAGGAAACAAATGTAGAGTCCAGCAGATTAACCATTTTATTTTTATGTATAATTATATATATCAGGATTACGCTTTCGTTCAAAGTAAAATGTCCATTCATAATCCCGGCGGAGCACCAGTATGCGCTCGTCCGGATTTATGGCTCTTCTTGTTCCCAGATCTTATGAGCTATTATTTTACCTTCTTCAACGTGTATGACCGAGGTGAATATCCACCCTTATCTTGTTTCTAAAATCGTCCCTACAAAGATGAAAGAACTTACGGGTTTACGTCCAGTTGTAAAAGTCGAAAAGTCACTTTTTTTAAAACCAATTTATTTTGACAGTATATCATCTTAAAAATGTGCCCAGGACATTTTCAGGGGGTTGGAGCAAAATTTGCAGATTTATAGGCTGCTATGTTGACGCCCGTTGGAACGATCGGAGTGTCGTTCGAAACTTTAAACCCTTTTTTTCTCGAAAATGCGGTTTTAAAGTCGGTGAGCAGAATATCTCAATAACTAATGCATCGATATTTCTGAATTTTTGAGGCTTATGTCTAGATGTAGAAAAACAATATTAGATCGAAGGAATGTTTTTTTTCCCAATACTATATTTTCGGTTTGACGAGCGAAAAAAACCATTTTTTCGCAAAAATCAAGACTCACTTTGAATACGCGTCGTTTAGTTTTAAGTAGACATTTCGAAAATTCGTTCAATTAATCATAGGATAAGCTAATATAGTAACGAAATCTGTTTGATTTTTTAATTTTGGAAAACCTGGTTCAGAAGGGCATTGCTCACTGCAAAAGACGTTTTCGAGAGGTGCTTTCCGGATATCGAATATAGTGAAATATTTTTACATAAAAAAATTACAGAGTGTTCTTCAGATGATACTTCTTCAAATGCCTTATTTTTGAAGAAAACTATTATCAAGATTTTCTTAAAAAAAAACCCACAAATGAGCTGTTTTCGACGGTTGCAACTAGGCATAATCCGTTAATAGTACAACATTTTATTCGTTTTTTGATGCCTTCGCGATGTCATCCGTTTTACCCTAGAACTGCACTGGAACTGCAGTTTTACCCTGGAACTGCAGCTGTACCCTACAACTGCCCTGGAACTGCAGTTTTACCCTACAACTGTACTGTAACTGCGACTCATCTGTAAATGCACTATTTTCAATTCCCGCCCACATGAAAATAAAATATATAAAAAATATATCAAAAAATATATAAAACATGTATTACATATAATTGGTTCCAAAAGTTGGATATGCCAATTATATTTTTGGGTAAGATTCAAAACCTATGCGATTTATAAATATAAATCCATTTAAGATAGTTTTTAAATACATGAAGCATACAAACTGAATGTATGTTTTATATATTTTGAATATGGTTGGTTAAGCAACTTGAATAAGAGATGAGGTTGCGAATGAAAAACATTTTCAAGTCGGTATCTTGCGATGACCTAGCGGCACTAGCCGGAATAAATGATCGGACAAAAAAATTGAAGGTTATGTAATTCTATGCGATTATCGCTCTCTGTGCGAACGCAATTAAGTAATTGATCCGATAATGTTAGTTACTCTTGTTAATCCATACATTTCTCAATAAACTAACATTGTGTATTGTACGATATGCAGACGATACGAAAGTTCAACAATTTAACAAGTAGAACTAGCTCAGTGGACAACGTCCCAGCTCATCACTCCGAGGTCCCGGGTTCGAAACCACCTTACGGCGTGTAAGCGTCTGATATAATTTATATTTGAACCATTAATATATTTGAAGCGCAAACACCATAATCGTAATTAATGACAATGAAAAATATCGTAAAAGGGTGCAATGATGTTAAATATCGTCATAACAAAAATTTTAAGAATATTTCAAGTTTAGTTTAAATTTATTTCAGGTATATGTCAAATACACGTTGAATATATTTCAATAATATTTGAACTGTAGTATGAACATATTTCAAGTATATTTTAAACGGAGTATGAATATATATCGTGTGTACTTTAGATGAAGTTTAATTACACTTAAAGTATATTTAAATTATAATTCAAATACATTTAAAATACATTTGTAGTGTATTTTGAGGGTAATTTGAGTACATTGTAAATATATTTTCAATATAGTTTGAATACATGTAACCGCCTATGGAACATATATTTTTTATATACATTCTGAAGATCTATTTAGGCCCAAAAGTTTGATATCGCGAATATATTTTTAATGCATTTCCCGTATATATTGCATAGATCTAATCTATATCTAAGATGGATAATATATATCTGAAATATATTTTACATCTATTTTTAATATATCGAAAAATATATTTTTACATATATTTTATTTCCGTGTGGGCGAAGAGACTCCCTCCTCGAGTATCGCCTACATACATTCTTTTCTAACGCATTACCATAGCGCAATCGGACGAGGAAACAGAGAAACTGCGGAAAAACCTGCATCGATGCGCTCAGCTTTATTCGTCTGAATTTCGATTTTATAAACAATTACTGGCACAGGCCAATGCAGCTCAAGATACGGAATCACCGGAGCCGCACGCCGATCACGCGCTATGCCATCCCGAGTCGAAATTTAGACCCTCCTTTGAATGCTCGAGAACCTATTTCCTTTGTAACGCACAGACCGCCGCCCTCTTTTGACTCCCCTTGAACCTATATGGAGAAATTTGCACCGTTGGCGACTCTCCTTTAGCCCTACTGAACCTTCTATTCAACCTCCTGAGCCTCCTTTAGGCCTATGGGCTCGGCTTGCGTGAACCTACACAACCTCGTTTTGGCCCAAAGTCATATCTGTACCCTACAGAACCTCCTTTGAATCCAAAGCAGAAGGAAAATGAAAGATTGGATCCAAAGGAGGTTCTGCAGGGTCAAGCTATATCTGAAAAATAAATTATATGTGTGAATTAAAAAAATGATGTTTGATTATTTATTATAAGATTGATTTATTAATTCGAAACATATACATACATTGTCACAACTATAAATTATTTCGTGTAACTTAAAAAAACGTTATATTAAACGTATACTATATATGCACTATAGTATACGTTAGTAGTCCAGTAAAGTACGCTGGTACTACATTTGTTTGTGTGTTTTCAAGTTTATTTCATTATTATAAATAAATGATATATAGTTTATGTGAAAATATTTTTTAATTATAATTATCCCTTCTTCGGAATATCGGTGAACTGTGGATGGGAGAGAAGGGGGGGGGGGGAGCGGAGGGCAGCATATTGAAGTAGGCTTAAAGGAGGGTTAGTAGGGTCAGAAGAGGTTTGAAGGAGGGCTAGGAGGCTCTGCGAGCCACCGGTGAAAGGAGTCGAAGGAGAGTTAGTAGGGCGAAAGGAGGTTTAAAAGAGGGTCTGTAGGTTTGCGTAAGCATTAAATCAGGCTCACTAGGATTTAAAGGAAGTTCAGATGAACCTACTAAACCTCCTTTGAGTGAAAAAGTCCAATTTCTGCCACTTTTGGGGGTTCAGTAGGTTCTGATATGGATGTTTTTGAGATTTCCATTTGAACCTCTTGAACCTCCATTGAATCACAAATTGGGATCGAAAGGAGGTTTAAAGGAAGGTCTAAATTTCGACTCGGGATATTCGGATTCATCTGATGAAAAATCCATTCGACGGTCGCAGAAAATCAGTAAATCGCTTTTCAATGCTCGCGTAGGATCGAAATTTCATCGCGATCATACGTTTCAGCGTTGATTTTTTTTTCCCGATCGTATTTATTTATACCTACCCAAGTTAAATTGAGTTCTCAGGTTGAAATACATTCGGGCATGGTTCGATCGTAAAATATTTTTCGTGCACGCGACAGAATTCGACTCCGAAAGTTTTTAATGCTTTTTACGTCTGGCGTAAAGGACAGCGACTGCATACGAGCGAGCGGTGCGATTACTTTTTTCGCCACTGAAATTTGCGCGTATTATTCGTACGGGTACACGTATCGGAATTTCGATTAAACGAGGATTTATGATTTTATCGAATGTGACAGAATGCACGTACCTGTATTGCAACATATCGTTATCAGGGTTCGACGAATTTTCTGTCCGCGAAATTTTTCACCGGCTCCCTGCCTTCGCCCTCTTCCTCCCCCTCTTGTTCTGGTTCTCGGCGGTGAGTTCGTTTATTAACAGTATGACAAAACTGCGTCACGTTGTGACACGGTGGTCACTCCACACGGAGTACATCGAAAAACGTTAATTCCAATCCGGGGACCGTACACAGGTACTTTCTGACAGCTACGGAACGAAAGGGCGCGGGCCGAATCATTCAACGCCGAAGGTGACACGGGCTGCGCCATTTCATCATTGATGGTTGCGATATAATAGTCGCGCTTATATGTGCACTCAGCTCCCTATATATCGTGTGTAATTACGGGACCGAATTACCTCGTGAAATTCGCATCGAGATCAGCGTCGAATTCAAATTTAAGGTTTTGTTTTGTAGTTCGACAAAGCCCTCGGGGGAAAAAAAACGGGAGTGTACGGCAGCGCGGGGTCGACAAAGCGAGCGAACTGAAGAATAATTAGGTGCCTATCGATTTCTCGGCGAGGAGGTGAACGGGAGGACGGGAGGGCGACCTTCGAGTCTTCTCACTGTCAATTCTGCAGTATACGCGCACTGCTCTATATTCTACATCCTATTTTGCCATCCGAGATTTTTTTCATATCTCTTTTTATGATTCCCCGCCATCGGATTTTCCACGGGACAACCGCGGCCGACCGATTCACGGAATATTGATAGAATTTTTTAATTTGATTGTTAATCAATGGAAACCTCGCGCATGTTCATGATGCGCCGCACCGATTGATTTTTAAACGAGCCCTGGTGCGGCGAAAGAAAAAATGTGCCCTGAATATGTTAATTTCCGGTTGAACTTCTTTATTTCATCTAGGCACGTAGTGACGTTGAAGTTTGCATCGTTGGCACGCAACGAAAGTTGGTCTTCTTTCTTTCGTTCCTTCATTTTTATTATAATCTATCATTTTTTTACAGATCAAGATGGTCGATCTGTGAGGATAAGAAAAACCGCGTGTGTGAATTTTGTGCTCCGAATCGATGACAAAAATGCGAGCAGTAGAAGAAAAGTTAATTTTCGTTGCAATCCAATGATGCAAGCTTCAACATTGTAGCACGTGTATGTGCATAAAAAATGTGCCCATGCAATTTGGGCAATATCATTGGGCACGTCGAGATAATATCCGTGGCGTGAGTGGAAATATTGGTTTTTCAATCGGAAAGTGACAGATTGAAATTCAAACTCGTCAGATTGATGTAATATTCATTGGTTAATTTGGAAATTAATTGCGACAGTTTCGTGCAATTTCAAATCAACTTGTGTTATATTTATATTTAAAGCATACCCAAATTTCGTTGCCGATGTACCTCGACTCACGGGAAATACAAAAAATCCTGGTTAGTTTGTATTCGAGTTTTGCAGTCAATCCTGCAAACAAATATCAATTCAATCGTTTCACATCAATTCAATCGCTTTTACGCCACATATTTTTTTTTATCCATGCCTGGATAAAAAAGTGTCATCGTAGTGCACTGGGAAAATACGATTCCCGTAGAAGCTGAAAATCATTACTTTAAGGGGTCAGTCCACTTGGAAAATTTCAAAAAATCGCCGGCAAGCAAGACTTGAAGAAATCGACGATGATGAGCAATCAGAAGGGATTTTGTACGGTGCAGGAATTGCCGATTGAGTTTAGGTAAGAGTTTTTCATAGTATAAACTTCAAACGCGTCTTTCTCGAAACAACGTTTTCAAAATCTAGCTCCATCGTATCTCTAAAACTAATAAACCGATTCTCTTCAAATTTGAACCACATATTGTAAACATGATTAGCAACAAGATGACCCTCGATGGTTTTAAAATTTTTATTTTTACTCTTCTTTTGCGAAAAACTGCGAAAAACACGCGTTTTTTAATACTTTTTTCGTTTTGTCATGTGCCATTTTTTTTATTTTTTGATAAAACTTTATATCCGAGGGTCATTTTATAGCTGGTGTCATACTGAATCGAATAGACTTTGATTTTTTTTCAGACAAGCCGTTGCCGAGTTGTGATGGAGTTACTTAGCCCACTTATTTTTGAGGCATTACGTTAAACTATAGTTTTTGTACTTAAAAATGAATAGAAATGAATTAAATTTTTTTATGTTTTTCAAGACTATTTATCAAGCCTAACAACTTTTATATTCATATCTTTTATGAAATCCTAAAAAAAAATCGCGAGAATAGCCTTTTTTCGTGGCTCCAAAGTGGACTGGCCCCTTAAAGGATTTTGATTACTAATAAGGAACTTGAGTGTGCGCCTTCGATTTTGTCGAAACTCGTGTATTTTACAAAGCATTGAAAACAATTGAACATGTATTTTTTCTTATTGGCGGAAAAACGGTTATAAGGGTGGAAACCACCCCTCAAAGAAAGTGTCACCCCTTTATTAACACGCGTCACCCCTTTATTAACACGCGTCACCCCTTTATTTGCGTTTTTTCGATACTTCTATAGTAAATTTTCCATCACTTTGCACAAGAAGAATTTTGGTTTTTGTTTCATTGAGATCGGTATACTGCTTGTGGGTGAAATTGCAAAATCACCGCTCGAAAAGACTTTCTTTGATGGATGGTTTTCCCCCATGACACCGGTTTCCTCCGATAAAAGAAATGTGTCTAACAGTTTCCAATACTTCGTCATAAACATCAGTTTCAACAGAATCGGAGGCGGGCACTTAAGGCCTTTTAGAGGTCCTTATAGAGGTCCTTATAGAGGTTCTGACCTTTAAATGGTCGGAAACAAGGCTTTTTGGGGATTATTTTTTCGAAAATACTGTCAAAGCAGCCAAAATTAAATTGGAAGGGTTTATTTTACATATCTACAGGAACTTGAAGCAATTTGTTATTTTCCACCAAAATATAAAATGGTGACCCAGTGACTGGTAGAAAGAGGGCGTCTTTTTTGACGTCCTCTTTTTACCACGGGCGGACTCGTTGGAGACGCACACGAGCACCTAGAAAGAAAAACATTTTTTTCTTCGTAATGTACATGAGTTTTGCTAGCACTTCGCTGAAAGTTTCGCTGAAATTCGGCACCATTTTAGAGAAAAAGTCGTATTTTCGATTGAAAAAACAGCCTTAATTTGCTTATTAAAATCGTAATTCTTAATCGATCGTAAAAATCCCATGTACTTCGTGAGGATGTCTATTTGAAAAGCTACAGTTAACATTTGAAGTCAATCGCTTAAAAATTGTAGTAGCTACGAGTTCGCCCGATTTTGAAGACGTTATTTTAAGAAAGACGCGTACAAAGTTTAAAAACGCGTCTTCGGACCGTAATGTTCTGGGGACATTTATATATATCAACCACATCATTGTTCGGATGTTTATACATCATTTAAGCCAATTAAAAAGATACCTTTTTTATCAAAAGTATATGAGGCCTTAAGTGATGTTCCTTTTAAGTTTTTTTTTATGTGTTATAAAAAATGAACATTACGCCGCCGTGTCTAAAATAGTACTTAATATTTATTCATCTATTTATATGGGGCTTTCCACGCCATTTCACCGAGCTCGTGATCCTGACTGTTTTTGGTTTTCCTGATTTATTTTGTAAAATTGTACCCCGTAAAAGGAATATCCACACTAATTTTTAGATTTTTATCTCTTCCCTTTTAGAAGTTATGATTTTCCAAAAAATGTCGAATTTGGAATTTTTGGAAACGTTTAAACGCTGATAACCCCTCAACTAATTGAGATATCGACAAATGTCACTATATAATTTTTTTTTCATTTTGAAGCATACTTTCGTTAAAAAATATGAAAAATTATTAATGATCAATGTCAACGTTTTGTTTGCTTCTAAAATGAAAACAATTTTTTTAAAAAGATGATTGCCTTTTTGTATAAAACAAATTCTAAAATAGAGTGACCCATTCTATGATTTTGAAGACGTCTCATCGTGGGCCTACCCTTCCTTCTATTTTTCGAATTAATCATATGTTTTTTTTAAATTTATAATTAAAATCTCCAATAATGCTATTAATGATTTTGTAATTTCCAATTCAATTTTGTCAGGCCTGAAATGGTTTATTTATCATCTGTACGGAAATTAACGAAAAAAATATATTATTATTTTTTTTATTGTATCTGCTAAGGCGAACGCTTCGCTAATTGTAGCTTCCATGTACAGGGGGATTTCCCCTTTTTACATTTCCCACCATTTTCTCCAATCCACATCCCTAATCGATCCCCACCTTGCGGTCGCAGCCGACTTCCCCCTCTGTATCGCATTCACCATGACCTTTTCTGTCATGGGTATAGGGAAACTGCGGAAAACCTATACCAATACAGCCGGTCACGAGTTCGCTTCCCAGCCTCGGAGCTAGTCGCGTTTCGTCGAGCCATACACACCCGACCCACACACGTACCGGTCCGTATGCGCGACATCCGTGCAGAACTGGAGCTATGTCACGCCTGTGTTTTTATTTCTCTCCGACACTACGAGACGGTGATTCGAACCCGCGACCTCCCGATGTGTTGATTTCAGAGGCAAGCACGCTAACCACTAGACCAGCGCATCGGTACGAAAAAAATATATATTGTGAATAAAAAATCTTTTTTTTTCGTTAAATTCAGCACAATTTGCCATCAAGTGCGGATTTCCTTTCGGCATTGTGATAACATTGAATTAAACTCTGTGATACTCAAGTACGTCATAGTACTTGAGTAACGTCATCTAATCACGAAAACAGAAACAGTGAACTCGACGTGTCGATTGGAGCGCGTGGTGGCCGGCGCAAGCTTGCGAATATTTTCGCGGTCGAAATTTTCTTTCGGGAAGTCTGACATTTTTGTTCGACATTTTTGTTGACCGCTCAGGCCCCCAATAACGTACCGTGATTGTATGTAGCCTATAACCTACACGGGAAAATACGCCACACACTGGTGAAAACAGCATGAAGATCGGACCATTGGTTTGGAAGTTATCGCGGACAGACAGAAAATGGACTTTCATTTATAGGTATAGAGAAGAGAAAAGAAGAGAAGAGAAGATATACAGGGTGGACCATTTAACGTGACCACCCCAAATATTTCCTTTGTCTTTAGAGTGACGAAAAAATGTTAGGAGGTGATTTGATTGATTTTGAAGGACTGATAGTGGTGAAAAATTCATTTTAGTCGAGGCCATAGTTTTTCCGATCTAAAGGTCATCAATGGTTTTTCTAATTGAAACATGTTTTTTTTAAATTATTAAGACGTTGTAGCTGATATTCAGACGAATTCAACAACTTATATCATGACTTTGAAATGATTTTTCACCAAAATATTTGGATGAATAATCATTTCATGTTTATGATATCATAGGTCGTTGGATTAGTCTGGATATCAGCTACAACGTCTTAATAAAAGAAAAACATGTTCCTATTTGACAAATCATTGATCCGTTATCCGTTGGATAACCTGATATCAGCCGATATCACACCAGAAACTATTCGAAGGTCGAGAGAATCATTCGTCCGAAGCCTTAAAAAATGTGTCGAGGTTAATGGCCCTTACTTCAAACATTTGTTATAATAAATGTTCTACACAAAAAATTAAATAACATTATTCGTATATTCTATGTCAACACCATGACGATTTCCCCTTTCTACACGTATATGTTGGTGAAAAATAATTCCAAGGTCATGGTATCATAGGTCGTTGGATTCGTCTGAATATCAGCTACAAAGTCTTAATAAAGAGAAACATGTTTCTATTTGAAAAACCATTGATGACCTTGAGGACGCAAAAACTATGACGTTGACAAAAAAAAAATTTTCATCACTATATCAGCCCTTCAAAATCAATCAAATTACCTCCTGACATTTTTTTCGTGACTCCAAAGGTAACGGAGATATTTTCGGTGATCACGTTAAGGCCTTAGGCCACTCTAGAGGCCGAAAAATAGGCTTTTTGGGGATCTTTTTTCAGGAAAACTACAAAATAAATCGAGATTACAAAAAAGGGTGTTTATCATACAAACCAGTGACTGTATACAATAATTCTTTTGAGGCAATTGATTTCAAAATGGCTGCGGTGCAGCGTTTATCTCAAAACTGAATTTTTCCAGTTGGCCGGAAACATAACTCAGACAATTTTCAACCGATTCACTTGTAATGTGGAATATATCTTTAAAAATACATTGTCTATAGAAGTACGTGCGATTTTTTTTTATATTACATTGTTCATTTGTTATTAACCATTATCTCACGATCTTTTGGGCAAATTTTTGGAACATGAAAAATTGCGTCGGATAATTATTAATAACAAATATACTGTGCAATATAACAAAAAAAATCTACGTACTTCCATAGACAATGTATTTTTCAAGATATATTCAACATTTCGAGTGAATCGGTTGAAAATTGCCTGATTTATGTTTCCGACCAACTTAAAAAATGCAGTTTTGATATAAACGCTGCACAGCCGCCATTTTAAAATTAATCGCTTGAAAAAAATTATTGTATACAGCCTGTATACAATTGTTGTTATGTTGTATTTGTAGTTGTATATGTATGATAAACACCCTTTTTTTAAATCTCGATTTATTTTGTACTTTTTCTGAAAAAAATCCGAAAAAGCCTTTTTTCGGTCTGTAGAGTGGCCTAACCCCTTAAATGGTCCACCCTGTATATATTCATTGCAAATATATACCTTTATGGATTCTTCTGGATTCCATGGCTTATTGCCAGCATTAACGGAAATGCAGTTAGCGTTAACTTTTATCGAGTTTCAGTATACACGATATGCTCTCCCCCATTCGATGTACCTTCCACCTTTCCACGGTAAGCCTTGTTATTGTTAACTGGATATTTTTCTTAATGACCCTTTTAATCACACGACCATTTCTCCTTCTTACCATAACGATCCTGAGCTCCGGAAGATACCTAATATAAATATACACCTACATGTGCATCCTTTAAGCTTCCTTTCGTTTCATACGAACGCGGCAACTAACCCCCGCCCCTAGTTTTACCTCGATATTATTTTCATCCAAAGTATCGTACAAGTATTGTTATTACTTCGGCACAAGGGAGAGAAAACATGCCCACCGATGAACGGTGATGAAAATTCATGTTCACTTTTCACGAACTAAGGTTGTTATGGGGTTTAGCCGTCGGGGGTGAAGTACGACGGAAGTGCCTTGTGCTTATGCACGAAGCCGATTAACTGTTACCAACTGTTAGCTTCCAAATTATCGTCATATTAAACGTGCGTTTTCGAACTATTTTCTACATCTATTTGTAAGAATATGCATCTTTGAACATTTGGTGATTACATGAAGTGTCTTCATTACTGTGTATAATTATTTTCTATAACTTTTTCTCGCTCAATTAACGCAAAACTAAATGGCAACGTCGTAAATCGTGGTATATCATAATGCCCAGGTTGGCAGAAGTGTCGCGAAGTTAAAGACATATGCGTCCCGTTCGTAACCTCAATATCGGCCTAAGGAGCTGTCAAAAATGAATATCGGTCCGAGTAAAAAATTCTGCTCGAAAAAAAGTGTGTACTAAAGATGTCTTTAATCTCGAAGAAATCAAAAACTTTAATAATTATCGCATATTCTAAAAAAAAATTAAGTATGAAAAA
Organism: Ophion obscuratus; assembly: GCA_964007375.1. NCBI lineage: Eukaryota > Metazoa > Arthropoda > Insecta > Hymenoptera > Ichneumonidae > Ophion > Ophion obscuratus. Next base: position 48,076,193 of record OZ023312.1, read on the forward strand.
ATACCGCGTTATTTTGACTTTACCTAGAAACGTTCAGAAATCTATGATTTCTGAACATAGTTATCAAATTAATATTAAGTAATTATTACTAATTAAGAGAATAAGTACCAATAATATTCGCTGTTGATTATCCTGATCGAGTAGTTTGAGGTTCCCGGGCATAATTACCGAATACCGATAAGATAGGTAGCATTTGTGCCGTTTACGACGTTGCCATCATTGCACAGTGTAATATTTTGTATGCTTGATTTTCGCACAAATTTCCTATCAGAAACCTTAATAATTTTATAATGGTACTATGAATCCTCATTTTCACGGTACCGAGTGTTGGTTTGGTGATTAGTCGAACCGTACCTATTTTGTCAGCTCCGTGGTAACATTCCCTTAGGGGGCATACACAAATTACGTAATGCAAAATATCCCAATTTTTACCCCCCCCCCCCTTACGTAACGGGATCGTAACGCTTGGCCAGACCCCCCCCCTCTATTCCGTTACGTTACGGGTACTTTGTCGTCAATAATTGCGATTTTTTTCATAGACATAACTAATTATGAAAGGATCGGGTTTATACTCATTTTATGAAGTATATATTCATCTAGTTTTATACCAATTTTTATGAAAAAATCTTGCAAATTAACCGAGATATATGCATTAATTTGACGACGAAAAAAAAAAATGTCTATTCATTGTCCCATCGATATCGTTCTGATAGGTTATCTGTAAATTAAAAGTCAACAATTTATCGACATCTATACAAACGTAGCTATCATTATGCGTGGCCGTTTTTTTTTTTTTTATAAAAAGCTGACAGTTTGGACCTTTTTTCTATTTCCAAGGCCCTTTTTCTGTATTCAAGCAGTCTTTCAAAATAGTCATCATCATATTTGAAAAAAATGTTTTTTAAAAAATTGAAAATCGGTCAATAAGTTTTTAGGTATTCGCTCGGACAAGGTCGGAAAAACTAGTTTCAAGAAAAACGCGTTCAAAGTTTTCGTTTCGTGTTTCTTGATATAAAGCTATGTTGTCTCTAGAATATTGATACTTACACTGAAGTATCTAGTCGCGGGCGATATGACGGTTCTTCATCTTCATGACAGTTCACAAAATAATAAGAGCCTGTACTTTATTTATTGTGAATGATGCCACACCTGTAGGGACTGAGGGCACTAACCGGTCGCGCTACCTGTTCTCACTAAAGTGACTAGAACTCCATCAATTTTCGGACTTGTGAATAAATATGTTGCCAACATATTTTTCAATAAATGTACTTTCAAGGATTATTTTAAAAAAATTCCTTTAAATTTAGCTTAGGGGATGTGGGAAAGCTACTGTGAAACTTCTTGCACAGTGACTTTCCCCCCTAACTGACATTGCGTAAAGAAAGCTGTAAATTGTCCACGGTAAAAATGCACGCGCGGTTTAAATAAAAAAAAACTTAAACATGCAGAAGTTTTGCTATTTCTGGCAGTTTTAAAATCGTGACGTAACGCAAACAGTGACCCCCCTCCCCCCCCCCCTCCACGTACGTAGACCGTAACGCCTGGCCGACCCCCTCAATTGCGTTACGTAATTTGCATACGGCCCCTTAGCAGATATTAACAATGTACTGAAACATGATCGAGAGTTTTCCATAAGCGTAATTAGCCCACGAAATACGTCGAGTTGCCGATTGTTTTTTCTCAAAAAACGGTACTGTGGGTCGTATTCAAACTGCACAGGATGATCAGCAAAGAGGTTATAAAGGTCCAGAAAAATTTCAGCTAAGTGGCAACATGTTCACTTAACCCCATAACAACCTTAACTTATCGCAGATCCACAAATTCGAAAAATCCCTCGAAGTTCGTGTATTTGCAATTGTTGGCAAGGTTAGCTTACGTACCGTTGACGATATAGAATGCAACGGGATGTCGTTAGACGATGAATTGGCTTGCGTTACACAGCAGAATAGAAACGACTGCAAGTACATTTGGATTCGCGGTGGTTTCTACATCGAAATCTTTACCGAATCATGCCCGCAAGAATAGAGGGCGAATTCCCGCTGCGAGAACTTCAAGAGTCTTCTTCTTGCGTTGACGTGAGAGCCGAACGAAGATCGAACGATTGCAAACACGAGAGCATGTATACGTATAATATAAGTATTTCCGAAGCTCGGGGGGATCTCTTGGAACTCGCTGCTTTACCGATTCAATCCTGATATACGTGAGTTACGTGCATATATATATTCGTATATGATCGATCTTCGTTGTCTCTCTATCCGCTGGTGACCTATACCCTACCTATATACACCCACGTTTTCATGGAAATGGACCACCGGCGGATGAATTCTCCGGCAAAGCTCTTTTTAATGGATACATATGTAAAGCGATCTTTCCCCTCTGGCATTCCATAATTTTTTTTTTCGCTCTCATACAATCCCACTCTCATGCTGCATGTAAAAAAAAAATTGAATAAATTTATTGTGTGCACGACAGCTCCGCGAATAAATCGCTCGCCCCCTGCTCTTCTTCCTTCAGCCCTTTTTCCCGTCTCTTCATCTTCTGCAAAGCTCCCCACCCCATTTTTTCGAAGTCTATGAACATACGGCTTGGGATCTTTTCCCTAGAATGAAAAATAAGTTTCACCGGTCAACTTTCACGCGATACCTACATCTGCGACGTGGTGATGAACTCCCTCACTCATTCTAGCATTCTGAATTCATTTCGTTCTCGATCGACTACCCGAATCGACTCGGTTTGTTTTGGTACAATAATTGCACTGATATCGGATCCCTTCCGTACTCGCTACTACATGCTACGAAAGGCACATGATGAAAATGATGATCGTGAAATTCAAATCAAGTAGAATTTACGGTGGGTGTATTTTAATTGGGATTCATACGTGGTTCGATCGAGCAGGGATGGGAGATTCGTTGCTCGATGGGCTCGGTACATTTTGCCTAGGAATGCACACCAGCATGCACGTATATTACCGTATATATTTGTATTTCGGTGCATCTATTATTTCAGCCCCCATATATATATATATATATATATATATATATATATATATAAAATGGGACCCCCCATATATATATATATACAGGGTGTCCCATTTTAATCTTACATCTGAATTTTCTCGAAAAATATTGCTCGGACGAACTATTGTGTGGAACAAAACTTCTAGGGATTGAAGGGGGACGTTTGAAAAAAATGTATTTGAGGAGCCAAAATTCAAAATGGCGGCGTTACAAAGGCTGACATTTTTTTTTCAAACGGAAACATAACTTTTTTTTATTGCCAAAAAATTTGTCAGCTGAAAACTAAAAACTTTTGTTGAAAAAAATGTTTGATAAAGTTCATAGTTTAGAAGTGAGAACGTTTGATAAAGTTCATAGTTTTCAAGTTCTGGGTAACGCGAATGGTCTGCAACAGACTCAGCCATGCAACCTCCTACGCTTTGGCTAACGCAAATGCCGGTGGGAGGGACAATTAGACTAAATGTCTCACGGCAAGCCGCTCAATGTTGTATTTTCGAATGTATGACCACTTGAACAAAAAAAGAAACAAATTTTTTTGTTGAAAATTTTGGTTTTTTTTTGTTTTTTTGTTTTCAAATTTGGACGATATTTCATGAGAAAATTTTGGAGGAAAATCGATGAATAATAGTTTTTTTCCATTTTAATAGTGTTTGTGCCATTTCAGGCCCAAAAACGTGTTTCTTTAAATCCTTGACGAACTTTGATCATGATGGGTAGAAAAACACACACACACACACACACACACACACACACACACACACACACACACACACAAATCCTGGATACATCTGAAATAATTGAAAATGATGTTCTCACTTGAAAACTATGAACTTTATCAAAACATTTTTTCAACAAAAGTTTTTAGTTTTCAGCTGACAAATTTTTTGGTAATAAAAAAAGTTATGTTTCCATTTGGAAAAAAAAATGTCAGCCTTTGTAACGCCGCCATTTTGAATTTTGGCTCCTCAAATAATTTTTTTTCAACCGTCCCCCTTCAATCCCTAGAAGTTTTGTTCCACACAATATTTCGTCCGAGCAATATTTTTCGAGAAAATTCAGGTGTAAGATTAAAATGGGACACCCTGTATATATATATATATATATATATATATATATATATATATATATATATATATATATATATATATACGGGACATTCCACGCCCTTCCACCTAGCCCGTGACCCCGACCATTTTTTGTTCTTCTGATTTTGTTTTGTAAAATTGTACCCCATGAAAGGAATATCCACACCAATTTTTAGATTTTTATCTCTTCTCTTTTAGGGGTTATCAGAAAAATCACGAAAACCAAAAATAGTCGGGGTCACGGGCTAAGTGAAAAGACGCGTAATGTCCCATATAGACAGGGTGTTTGGCGCATGGACCGAGACATTTTTTTGGGGGGATTGGGGGAGTCACTTCCTAATGTTTTCACCCTTAAACCCTATATCCTAAGTGTCACAGTAATTGAGATAAGTAGAGGCATAGGTATTTGGGGAGACGACGATGACGTCACAGGTGTGGTGTAGTGGGTATCCCGCGGCGGCGCGTGGTGGGGGTGTCTGGCGGTCGCGGTTGCGTCGCTGTGGCACGTATGGGGAATTAGTGGTGGGGGGAGTCAGCGGTGTCGGAGGGGTGGGGGGGGGGGATTGGGCCCTTTTTCGGGAGCTCGTGGCTAAGTGGGGGTGGTTTCGAGCTGTTTTCCGAATAGACTGACTGGTGGTGTCTTCTGTATATATCGAGGACCTGTTTCCCGCTAGAGCAAGCGGGTGGGGGCTCCGCCGCGTGGATCGTATGGGGGAGGAAGGTCTTACACCGTGGGGATAGGGAGCTTCGGGTAAAGAAAACACGCGATGATTTATGTGAATACATGTATCGAAGTTTTTATTCAAAATTTTGTCCATTCATACATATTGTGTGTGTGTGTGTGTGTGTGTGTGTGTGTGTGTGTGTGTGTGTGTGTGTGTGTGTGTGTGAGTGTGTGTGTGTGTGTGTGTGTGTGTGTGTGTGTGTGTGTGTGTACATGCAGATGTGAAAGTCGGCGTCTATCACACCTACTTGAAAAATAAATACCATAGAAATGCTGGATGTGAAATAAAGTCCTCACCTATAAAACTTATTTTATGCAACTGTAGTAACAAAGAGGCGCGCTCGTCCAAAATGTCACTACATCCGGGTTTTGTTTTCATTTCCACAGGTGACACCGAGATATTTATATATGCAAAGTACTCAACAATAATGCGTGGATGCCACCGCACGATTTTTTGTGTGAAAACCCCAGATCTTCCACACTTATACTCCCTTTTAACTGGTTCATTTCGTTTCCATGCCTCCCCACTATTCTTATAGCATTACAATATAAGAACACTATAGTGTGAAACTATAGTGCGCTCCTAAGATAGAGGAAAAATATGGAAAAAAGATTCCCGAATGAAAACGACTTCTACCACCGCGGGCTTTACACTACGAATCGAGCAGTCACTTTTGCCGACATCAACTCTTGAAACTTCCGTTGTGAACTCACGTGAAAATGGCTGAGAAAATTCCACAACTTGAACAAAATCTGCGCGATCAAGCCGCACTTATAAATTCCGTGGAAGACTATATAGTATGGGAGCAACAATGTGATCAGTGTGTGGAGTCATTGGAAACGAAAAGCCGAATTAAACGACCGCGATTATCACTCGGAAATCCGCAATCGTTGATAGCAGGAATCGCTCGTTTAGAAGGTTTAAAAAATGTTCTACGCAGACGATTTTTAGATGCGGGTGCGCGAAACAGTGATCGTGGTTTGATCTGGCGAGAGATTGATACGGCGTTCGAAAATCGTGTCCTGACCGGCTGCGTCATCAATAACAACCATATTGAACCTCGTCAGTTTCTCGAAGAGGCGTGTGGTATGATGCTTTCACACGTGCAAGACATTACCAACAAACACTTCAGTGTAAAAGTGAATACAGTTTTCAATGGTGAATTTGAGTCAGGTGACAAACGTGCAACTAACAGTATCAACACGAAGAACTTTGAACTTTTTACCACATCCAATTTACGTGAGTGGTATGCACAACGAGTTGTTGAGCCTACTCTAGCATCCCTCGAAGATTTTCGAAAACGTGATAGCGGATGGACATTATCGCGGATACTGAACTTAACTTTAAATATCAACAAATACAATCCAATGCGTGTCGGATGCCAAACTGTTTTGTCGCGGGAAATAATCCTGAAGAAAGCGGTGGTGAATATAAAGTCTAAGGATAACGCATGTTTCGCGTGGGCAGTGGTGGCTGCTCTTTATCCAGTGGAAACAAACGTGGATCGAGTAACTTCATATCCACACTATTCAACTGTACTGCATCTTCAGGGGATTGCTTTTCCAATGACTCTCAATCAAATAAAAAAATTTGAATCGCAAAACAATGTTTCCATTAATGTATTTACAACGGAAAAGAAAGGCATCGTTCCAATTCGAATATGCGCCCAAAAACTGGTTAAACACGTCAATTTATTGTACGTGGAGGATTCGTCGGACCACACTTTGTGGGACACTTTGTATGGATAAAAAATTTATCCCGGCTCGTGAGCACGCAGCTGAACAAAACAAAAAGGAAAAAACACATCTGCGATCGGTGAGTAACAAGAAGCATACTCGAGAATACACATATGAGCAAGTATGTACTTCAATAATATAATTCTTTCCATCGTTTTGTTATAGGTGTTTGCACTACTTTTACACGGAGGCTAAATTACGATCGCACGAGATGGATTGTGGAAAATCAAACGACTGTGCCATTCGATTACCTGGTAAAACGGAGAAATGGCTAGCGTTCGAAAACTTTCAACGAAAAGAGCGACTTCCATTTGTGATTTATGCGGATCTCGAGTGCGTTTTGGCAAATGTTGACAACAAAAATGTACAGCAACAGCACGAAGTGTTTAGCGTAGCGTACTACGTACAGTGCTCGTATGACGATTCGTTATCGGGATACTACTCGCGGCGCGATGCCAATTGCATCCCATGGTTTGTTGAGAACCTTAAAAATTTAGCTTTGCGCATCAACGATATTCGATCGGATAGTGTCCCCGTGGTACTTCTAACTCCGGATGAGCGGGCAAAATTTCGAAGCGCTGCTCAATGCCATATATGTGAAAAACCATTTACCGAAGACGACATACGCGTTCGTGATCATTGCCTTCTGACCGGACGTTACAGAGGTCCCGCCCATTCTAACTGCAATTTGAATTACCAACGGTATTTTTTCATTCCCGTATTTTTTCATAATTTGTCCGGCTATGGTGCACAGCTCATCATCGAGGAACTGGCCACAGCATTCGCGGGGGAAACCACCGTGCTGCCCATAACTAAAGAGGAATACATTTCTTTTACAAAAACATTTCGTACGGCAGGCAAATCACAACCGATTCAATTACGCTTCGTCGATTCATACAAATTTCTCAATGCAAGTCTGGATGACCTGGCCTCATTTTTGACAATGGACAGACTAAAAATTTTACGTTCGCAATTTCGTGACATAACAAACGATAGTTTCGTCCTATTAACTCGAAAGGGCGTCTTCCCCAATGAATATATCGATAGTGTAAACCGACTGGAAGACTATCACCTACCGCCACGAGACGCATTCTACAGTACTTTGACTGGTGACATTGTAAGTGAGAACGAATACACTCACGCCAAGAATGTATGGGAACGGTTTTCTATTCAAACGTTAGGTGAATATAGTGACTTGTATTTGAAGACCGAAGTTTTGTTGCTGGCCGACGTTTTTGAGAACTTTCGCAATAGCTGTATGGAGCGTTACAGGCTCGACCCCGCTTATTACTACACTCTCCCCGGCTACACATGGGATGCAATGTTGAAACATACATGCGTCAACTTCGAATTGTTCACCGACATTGACATGGTATTATTCGTTGAACGGGGTATACGCGGTGGCCTGAGTCAGTGCTCAAATAGATATGCGCACGCCAATAACAAATACATGGAATCATTCGATCCATCAAGGTCCTCATCATACTTGATGTATTTCGATGTGAATAATTCGTATGGATGGGCAATGTGTCAACCATTGCCCTATGCTGATTTTCGATGGGTCGATGAGTTGTCGACATTCGATTTATCATCTATCGCGCTAGATTCACCGACCGGTTACATTCTTGAGGTTGACTTAGATTACCCGGAATGTCTACACGATGCACACACGGACTTACCGTTTTGTTCAACACGTGGTAAACCACCGGGTGGACAATACGAAAAACTGCTTGCAACCGTGTATAACAAGGAACGGTATGTTATTCATTATCGCAATCTGCAGCAGTGTCTACGACACGGTCTCAAAATCACCAAAATTCATAGAATACTCCAATTCTCCCAATCGCCCTGGCTACGAACGTATATCGAGCTGAACGCGCAGTTCCGAACCCAAGCAAAGAATAATTTTGAAAAAAATCTCTATAAATTGATGAATAATGCGGTGTTTGGGAAAACAATAGAAAACGTGCGCAATCACGTAGACGTCAAGATTTTAACACGGTGGGAGGGCAGGTACGGTGCAGAAGCAATCATTGCAAAACCAAATTTTCATAGCCGGAGTGTTTTTTCAGAAAACCTTATTGCTGTCGAATTACGCAAGCTCGAGGTGAAATTCAATAAACCAATATATGTGGGTATGTGCATACTCGACATATCGAAGACGTGTTTATATGATTTTCACCATGAGTACATGATGCCTCTGTATAAAGAAAAATGTTCAGTGTTGTACACCGATACGGATAGTCTAATATACAGCATTGAGTGTGAGGATGTGTACGACGACATGAAGCGTAATATCCATCGTTTCGATACGAGCGAGTACCCGGCGAGCAATGGGTATGATATACCGCTTGTCAACAAAAATGTTCCCGGACTTATGAAAGACGAAAATAATGGTCGGATAATGACGGAATTTGTCGGGGTTAGAGCAAAAATGTATGCAGTGCGAGTCGATGGTAAAGACGTTACGAAGAAACTGAAGCGCGATAAGAGTAACATCGGGGTGAGAAAGATCTCCTTCGAGGATTACACGAAATGCTTGTACGACCAGATCGAAATGACTGATCAGCAAGCATCCATACGATCGACGTTGCATGAAGTGTACACCACCAACGAGACAAAAATTGCTCTAAGTCCGCGCGATGACAAACGGTATATCATACCTGGAACCACGAAAACGTTGCCGTGGGGGCATTATAGGATACAATCGTAGGGTGTATTTTTTTAATTGCAGATAATCTTGTAAAATAATTGTAAAAAAGCTTGTTCTGCAAATAATCAACCCTGTGAGAAACGACGTTTGTAAATTATCGCGTTTGTCTGTTGTATATAATAAATTGGTTCATGAATTTTGCAAATGAGAAAATGAAGGGCCCGCTGTAGTTTGGCGAATTACTTAATTTTTCCTCGCACTCTCCTGATGCGCTTCTACGGGAGAGAGAGAAAGAGAGAGGTGTCATAAAATTTAAAACATTTTTATTGTCCGCTCCACACCAGGTTTGCTCATTCAGCTATTGTGAGTATTGTCGAAAGCTAACCCCATTACAAACATTCGATTATTACGCTGCTACAATACTTTTTCAATGAGATCAATTTCGACATATTCGACATAATTTCGACATATAAGTAGCTCCTGATCGTACAAATCACCTGCAACGGCTCCATCGTTATCGCCCGTCAGATGAAATGCTACAGAGTTCGTGATTTTCTCTCGATATATGGCAAATATTTGCGCTGTCCAGTTCGGTGCGTAATCCTTTCAGAATACACTCTTAGTTTACTGATTCTCAACGCTCTTTATTGTCAATTTTTACTTACATAATGATGCGGTTAAAATTGTTTGAAATGGGGTCCTATGAAAAACATGTTGTTGTGGTAGCTTCTCATTTTCAATGTTGATGCTACTCAGTTTCACCTGCCTTATCGTATAGTGTACAGAATCATCAGACGCGTCTACTAGGTTATCAAGAATACCGATCTATCTATAATTACTACGTAGGCTAAATTGCATTCACATCTTATTCCTCTCTGCACGATTGAAATACTCACAAACGGATGCTTTTAAATGGCTATACCCAGAATACAGGCAAAAATTATACCATTCTATTAGGGTTTTAAAGCGACCATTATAAAAATATTTTCCCTGATCAAAGTGCAAGGTCTGCGGTATACGTCCCCTTGACAAGTGTTGACGTCACTGCGGTTCCTGCATCATTACCATTCTCATTTCGTAGGCGTACGGCCGAGGCAAATTTTGAGACAGTATCGATGACGGTTAGGTGAAATTTATGTTTGGAGTTTTTACGCGCGTACGATGAAATATCAACGAGATCAGCTTGCCATGGTTAATCCAAACCGCGAATGTTCACAAGTAACAGGTCTAGTAGCGTCGAGTTCATCAACGCTTCGCACAACGAACGAGTTTTTTATTTGAAGCACTTAACGTAACGCTACCGACTTTGTCCTTCCGATGTAACACTGGGATGACAGTGGTATACCGCACGAGGCAGTTTGAACGATAATTCGAACCATCTTGCGAGGAGCTCCCACGATCGACGCGGCGGAATCCGACAAGTACTCGAAGCTGTCAATATTTACGCAAAAATCGGCACAAAATCGTGTCAATTATCCACAGACGCTTCAGTTAAGATAGAGCGCATCGTCGCCGTGCAAGGGCTCAAGACACCCGCCAATGAGTTTATACTAAAGGAGATATCCATCACTAAACTTAACGACAGGAACGCTGACCCGCAAAGTAGATATGAATTGAAGGCATATAAAACAATAGTTTATTAATAATAAAATTAAACAATTACATAATCATAGTGTATGCTATGCATTAAACCTTGGTGTGTGTGTGTGTGTTTTTATTTTTTTAATTCTTTTATTTTAAATATCCGCAGCGGTAGTCGTTCTGAAACAAACAAAACATGCATTTTTCTTATCAATCTATCAAACACAATGATATTTAGAATGATACTAAAGTAAAAAGATAATACTCACAATCAGCCCTGTATACGTTCAAACAGGTTGGACACATGTCGCGCGTGACAATTTGATGTAGCGGTCCACCGCAGTTGGTGCAAAAGATTCCGCGCATGGCTATAAAGCGTTCGCTGTAGTGATCACATCTTTTGCGAAGTCCTTCAAACATATCCCGTACATCGAAGTAGCACGAAACACAATACTTTGATCGATGATTTTCGGTAAAGTATATGTAATTCACGCAATATACGACTTCCCGGTTCAGCCGATTAAGCTGACGCCAGTCCAGTAGGTCCTCTCGCACATCATGGTATTCATCATCTGACCCACCGCCGTATGCGGAATCTGCCTGTTCAATATCACTATCCAGTTCGTCTATTTCAAGCAGTACGATATCGTCACGAGCGATCACTTCTACTTCGTCGTCATAATCGGCGTTGTCAACATCTGTTTCGTCGTCACCATCAACGGCGATATCAACAATTTGTAGGTCGTTATCATCGGCGATATCAACAGCTTCTACTTCGTCGTCATTATCCTCGATATCCACCACCTCCATTTCATTATCAACGACTAGATCGATCACTTCACGAATTTGGCTAACCATTATTTCACTTTTCTTCGTTCTGCGACTCTTTCGTTTCAGAATGACACCTCGGAGGTTGGAGACTGGAATGGTGAAAACTGCGTTCACGATACTTTTTGAAATTTCGGTTTTTGGATCCTCATAGGATTGAGGTATGGTGGGGATGGCCAATAGGACGCGTACACGGTTTTCCTATTCAACATGTAGGAATTAGTCGGGAAGTGCACACGTCCTATTGGCCATCCCCACCATACCTCAATCCTATGAGGATCCAAAAACCGAAATTTCAAAAAGTATCGTGAACGCTGTTTTCACCATTCCAGTCTCCAACCTCCGAGGTGTCATTCTGAAACGAAAGAGTCGCAGAACGAAGAAAAGTGAAATAATGGTTAGCCAAATTCGTGAAGTGATCGATCTAGTCGTTGATAATGAAATGGAGGTGGTGGATATCGAGGATAATGACGACGAAGTAGAAGCTGTTGATATCGCCGATGATAACGACCTACAAATTGTTGATATCGCCGTTGATGGTGACGACGAAATAGATGTTGACAACGCCGATTATGACGACGAAGTAGAAGTGATCGCTCGTGACGATATCGTACTGCTTGAAATAGACGAACTGGATAGTGATATTGAACAGGCAGATTCCGCATACGGCGGTGGGTCAGATGATGAATACCATGATGTGCGAGAGGACCTACTGGACTGGCGTCAGCTTAATCGGCTGAACCGGGAAGCCGTATATTGCGTGAATTACATATACTTTACCGAAAATCATCGATCAAAGTATTGTGTTTCGTGCTACTTCGATGTACGGGATATGTTTGAAGGACTTCGCAAAAGATGTGGTCACTACAGCGAACGCTTTATAGCCATGCGCGGAATCTTTTGCACCAACTGCGGTGGACCGCTACATCAAATTGTCACGCGCGACATGTGTCCAACCTGTTTGAACGTATACAGGGCTGATTGTGCGTATTATCTTTTTACTTTAGTATCATTCTAAATATCATTGTGTTTGATAGATTGATAAGAAAAATGCATGTTTTGTTTGTTTCAGAACGACTACCGCTGCGGATATTTAAAATAAAAGAATTAAAAAAATAAAAACACACACACACACACACACACCAAGGTTTAATGCATAGCATACACTATGATTATGTAATTGTTTAATTTTATTATTAATAAACTATTGTTTTATATGCCTTCAATTCATATCTACTTTGCGGGTCAGCGTTCCTGTCGTTAAGTTTAGTGATGGATATCTCCTTTAGTATAAACTCATTGGCGGGTGTCTTGAGCCCTTGCACGGCGACGATGCGCTCTATCTTAACTGAAGCGTCTGTGGATAATTGACACGATTTTGTGCCGATTTTTGCGTAAATATTGACAGCTTCGAGTACTTGTCGGATTCCGCCGCGTCGATCGTGGGAGCTCCTCGCAAGATGGTTCGAATTATCGTTCAAACTGCCTCGTGCGGTATACCACTGTCATCCCAGTGTTACATCGGAAGGACAAAGTCGGTAGCGTTACGTTAAGTGCTTCAAATTAAAAACTCGTTCGTTGTGCGAAGCGTTGATGAACTCGACGCTACTAGACCTTTTACTTGTGAACATTCGCGGTTTGGATTAACCATGGCAAGCTGATCTCGTTGATATTTCATCGTACGCGCGTAAAAACTCCAAACATAAATTTCACCTAACCGTCATCGATACTGTCTCAAAATTTGCCTCGGCCGTACGCCTACGAAATAAGAATGGTAATGATGCAGGAACCGTAGTGACGTCAACACTTGTCAAGGGGACGTATACCGCAGACCTTGCACTTTGATCAGGGAAAATATTTTTATAATGGTCGCTTTAAAACCCTAATAAAATCGTATAATTTTTGCCTGTATTCTGGGTATAGCAATTTAAAAGCATCCGTTTGTGAGTATTTCAATCGTGCAGAGAGGAATAAGATGTGAATGCAATTTAGCCTACGTAGTAATTATAGATAGATCGGTATTCTTGATAACCTAGTAGACGCGTCTGATGATTCTGTACACTATACGATAAGGCAGGTGAAACTGAGTAGCATCAACATTGAAAATGAGAAGCTACCACAACAACATGTTTTTCATAGGACCCCATTTCAAACAATTTTAACCGCATCATTATGTAAGTAAAAATTGACAATAAAGAGCGTTGAGAATCAGTAAACTAAGAGTGTATTCTGAAAGGATTACGCACCGAACTGGACAGCGCAAATATTTGCCATATATCGAGAGAAAATCACGAACTCTGTAGCATTTCATCTGACGGGCGATAACGATGGAGCCGTTGCAGGTGATTTGTACGATCAGGAGCTACTTATATGTCGAAATTATGTCGAATATGTCGAAATTGATCTCATTGAAAAAGTATTGTAGCAGCGTAATAATCGAATGTTTGTAATGGGGTTAGCTTTCGACAATACTCACAATAGCTGAATGAGCAAACCTGATGTGGAGCGGACAATAAAAATGTTTTAAATTTTATGACACCTCTCTCTTTCTCTCTCTCCCGTAGAAGCGCATCAGGAGAGTGCGAGGAAAAATTAGGTGATTCGCCAAACTACAGCGGGCCCTTCATTTTCTCAGTTGCAAAATTCATGAACCAATTTATTATATACAACAGACAAACGCGATAATTTACAAACGTCGTTTCTCACAGGGTTGATTATTTGCAGAACAAGCTTTTTTACAATTATTTTACAAGATTATCTGCAATTAAAAAAATACACCCTACGATTGTATCCTATAATGCCCCCACGGCAACGTTTTCGTGGTTCCAGGTATGATATACCGTTTGTCATCGCGCGGACTTAGAGCAATTTTTGTCTCGTTGGTGGTGTACACTTCATGCAACGTCGATCGTATGGATGCTTGCTGATCAGTCATTTCGATCTGGTCGTACAAGCATTTCGTGTAATCCTCGAAGGAGATCTTTCTCACCCCGATGTTACTCTTATCGCGCTTCAGTTTCTTCGTAACGTCTTTACCATCGACTCGCACTGCATACATTTTTGCTCTAACCCCGACAAATTCCGTCATTATCCGACCATTATTTTCGTCTTTCATAAGTCCGGGAACATTTTTGTTGACAAGCGGTATATCATACCCATTGCTCGCCGGGTACTCGCTCGTATCGAAACGATGGATATTACGCTTCATGTCGTCGTACACATCCTCACACTCAATGCTGTATATTAGACTATCCGTATCGGTGTACAACACTGAACATTTTTCTTTATACAGAGGCATCATGTACTCATGGTGAAAATCATATAAACACGTCTTCGATATGTCGAGTATGCACATACCCACATATATTGGTTTATTGAATTTCACCTCGAGCTTGCGTAATTCGACAGCAATAAGGTTTTCTGAAAAACACTCCGGCTATGAAAATTTGGTTTTGCAATGATTGCTTCTGCACCGTACCTGCCCTCCCACCGTGTTAAAATCTTGACGTCTACGTGATTGCACACGTTTTCTATTGTTTTCCCAAACACCGCATTATTCATCAATTTATAGAGATTTTTTTCAAAATTATTCTTTGCTTGGGTTCGGAACTGCGCGTTCAGCTCGATATATGTTCGTAGCCAGGGCGATTGGGAGAATTGGAGTATTCTATGAATTTTGGTGATTTTGAGACCGTGTCGTAGACACTGCTGCAGATTGCGATAATGAATAACATACCGTTCCTTGTTATACACGGTTGCAAGCAGTTTTTCGTATTGTCCACCCGGTGGTTTACCACGTGTTGAACAAAACGGTAAGTCCGTGTGTGCATCGTGTAGACATTCCGGGTAATCTAAGTCAACCTCAAGAATGTAACCGGTCGGTGAATCTAGCGCGATAGATGATAAATCGAATGTCGACAACTCATCGACCCATCGAAAATCAGCATAGGGCAATGGTTGACACATTGCCCATCCATACGAATTATTCACATCGAAATACATCAAGTATGATGAGGACCTTGATGGATCGAATGATTCCATGTATTTGTTATTGGCGTGCGCATATCTATTTGAGCACTGACTCAGGCCACCGCGTATACCCCGTTCAACGAATAATACCATGTCAATGTCGGTGAACAATTCGAAGTTGACGCATGTATGTTTCAACATTGCATCCCATGTGTAGCCGGGGAGAGTGTAGTAATAAGCGGGGTCGAGCCTGTAACGCTCCATACAGCTATTGCGAAAGTTCTCAAAAACGTCGGCCAGCAACAAAACTTCGGTCTTCAAATACAAGTCACTATATTCACCTAACGTTTGAATAGAAAACCGTTCCCATACATTCTTGGCGTGAGTGTATTCGTTCTCACTTACAATGTCACCAGTCAAAGTACTGTAGAATGCGTCTCGTGGCGGTAGGTGATAGTCTTCCAGTCGGTTTACACTATCGATATATTCATTGGGGAAGACGCCCTTTCGAGTTAATAGGACGAAACTATCGTTTGTTATGTCACGAAATTGCGAACGTAAAATTTTTAGTCTGTCCATTGTCAAAAATGAGGCCAGGTCATCCAGACTTGCATTGAGAAATTTGTATGAATCGACGAAGCGTAATTGAATCGGTTGTGATTTGCCTGCCGTACGAAATGTTTTTGTAAAAGAAATGTATTCCTCTTTAGTTATGGGCAGCATGGTGGTTTCCCCCGCGAATGCTGTGGCCAGTTCCTCGATGATGAGCTGTGCACCATAGCCGGACAAATTATGAAAAAATACGGGAATGAAAAAATACCGTTGGTAATTCAAATTGCAGTTAGAATGGGCGGGACCTCTGTAACGTCCGGTCAGAAGGCAATGATCACGAACGCGTATGTCGTCTTCGGTAAATGGTTTTTCACATATATGGCATTGAGCAGCGCTTCGAAATTTTGCCCGCTCATCCGGAGTTAGAAGTACCACGGGGACACTATCCGATCGAATATCGTTGATGCGCAAAGCTAAATTTTTAAGGTTCTCAACAAACCATGGGATGCAATTGGCATCGCGCCGCGAGTAGTATCCCGATAACGAATCGTCATACGAGCACTGTACGTAGTACGCTACGCTAAACACTTCGTGCTGTTGCTGTACATTTTTGTTGTCAACATTTGCCAAAACGCACTCGAGATCCGCATAAATCACAAATGGAAGTCGCTCTTTTCGTTGAAAGTTTTCGAACGCTAGCCATTTCTCCGTTTTACCAGGTAATCGAATGGCACAGTCGTTTGATTTTCCACAATCCATCTCGTGCGATCGTAATTTAGCCTCCGTGTAAAAGTAGTGCAAACACCTATAACAAAACGATGGAAAGAATTATATTATTGAAGTACATACTTGCTCATATGTGTATTCTCGAGTATGCTTCTTGTTACTCACCGATCGCAGATGTGTTTTTTCCTTTTTGTTTTGTTCAGCTGCGTGCTCACGAGCCGGGATAAATTTTTTATCCATACAAAGTGTCCCACGCTGTGGTCCGACGAATCCTCCACGTACAATAAATTGACGTGTTTAACCAGTTTTTGGGCGCATATTCGAATTGGAACGATGCCTTTCTTTTCCGTTGTAAATACATTAATGGAAACATTGTTTTGCGATTCAAATTTTTTTATTTGATTGAGAGTCATTGGAAAAGCAATCCCCTGAAGATGCAGTACAGTTGAATAGTGTGGATATGAAGTTACTCGATCCACGTTTGTTTCCACTGGATAAAGAGCAGCCACCACTGCCCACGCGAAACATGCGTTATCCTTAGACTTTATATTCACCACCGCTTTCTTCAGGATTATTTCCCGCGACAAAACAGTTTGGCATCCGACACGCATTGGATTGTATTTGTTGATATTTAAAGTTAAGTTCAGTATCCGCGATAATGTCCATCCGCTATCACGTTTTCGAAAATCTTCGAGGGATGCTAGAGTAGGCTCAACAACTCGTTGTGCATACCACTCACGTAAATTGGATGTGGTAAAAAGTTCAAAGTTCTTCGTGTTGATACTGTTAGTTGCACGTTTGTCACCTGACTCAAATTCACCATTGAAAACTGTATTCACTTTTACACTGAAGTGTTTGTTGGTAATGTCTTGCACGTGTGAAAGCATCATACCACACGCCTCTTCGAGAAACTGACGAGGTTCAATATGGTTGTTATTGATGACGCAGCCGGTCAGGACACGATTTTCGAACGCCGTATCAATCTCTCGCCAGATCAAACCACGATCACTGTTTCGCGCACCCGCATCTAAAAATCGTCTGCGTAGAACATTTTTTAAACCTTCTAAACGAGCGATTCCTGCTATCAACGATTGCGGATTTCCGAGTGATAATCGCGGTCGTTTAATTCGGCTTTTCGTTTCCAATGACTCCACACACTGATCACATTGTTGCTCCCATACTATATACTCTTCCACGGAATTTATAAGTGCGGCTTGATCGCGCAGATTTTGTTCAAGTTGTGGAATTTTCTCAGCCATTTTCACGTGAGTTCACAACGGAAGTTTCAAGAGTTGATGTCGGCAAAAGTGACTGCTCGATTCGTAGTGTAAAGCCCGCGGTGGTAGAAGTCGTTTTCATTCGGGAATCTTTTTTCCATATTTTTCCTCTATCTTAGGAGCGCACTATAGTTCCACACTATAGTGTTCTTATATTGTAATGCTATAAGAATAGTGGGGAGGCATGGAAACGAAATGAACCAGTTAAAAGGGAGTATAAGTGTGGAAGATCTGGGGTTTTCACACAAAAAATCGTGCGGTGGCATCCACGCATTATTGTTGAGTACTTTGCATATATAAATATCTCGGTGTCACCTGTGGAAATGAAAACAAAGCCCGGATGTAGTGACATTTTGGACGAGCGCGCCTCTTTGTTACTACAGTTGCATAAAATAAGTTTTATAGGTGAGGACTTTATTTCACATCCAGCATTTCTATGGTATTTATTTTTCAAGTAGGTGTGATAGACGCCGACTTTCACATCTGCATGTACACACACACACACACACACACACACACACACACACACACACACACACACACACACACACACACACACACACACACACACACACACACACACACACACACACACACACACACACACACACACACACACACACACACACACACACACACACACACACACACACACACACACACACACACACACACACACACACACACACACACACACACACACACACACACACACACACACACACACACACACACACACACACACACACACACACACACACACACACACACACACACACACACACACACACACACACACACACACACACACACACACACACACACACACACACACACACACACACACACACACACACACACACACACACACACACACACACACACACACACACACACACACACACACACACACACACACACACACACACACACACACACACACACACACACACACACACACACACACACACACACACACACACACACACACACACACACACACACACACACACACACACACACACACACACACACACACACACACACACACACACACACACACACACACACACACACACACACACACACACACACACACACACACACACACACACACACACACACACACACACACACACACACACACACACACACACACACACACACACACACACACACACACACACACACACACACACACACACACACACACACACACACACACACACACACACACACACACACACACACACACACACACACACACACACACACACACACACACACACACACACACACACACACACACACACACACACACACACACACACACACACACACACACACACACACACACACACACACACACACACACACACACACACACACACACACACACACACACACACACACACACACACACACACACACACACACACACACACACACACACACACACACACACACACACACACACACACACACACACACACACACACACACACACACACACACACACACACACACACACACACACACACACACACACACACACACACACACACACACACACACACACACACACACACACACACACACACACACACACACACACACACACACACACACACACACACACACACACACACACACACACACACACACACACACACACACACACACACACACACACACACACACACACACACACACACACACACACACACACACACACACACACACACACACACACACACACACACACACACACACACACACACACACACACACACACACACACACACACACACACACACACACACACACACACACACACACACACACACACACACACACACACACACACACACACACACACACACACACAATATGTATGAATGGACAAAATTTTGAATAAAAACTTCGATACATGTATTCACATAAATCATCGCGTGTTTTCTTTACCCGAAGCTCCCTATCCCCACGGTGTAAGACCTTCCTCCCCCATACGATCCACGCGGCGGAGCCCCCACCCGCTTGCTCTAGCGGGAAACAGGTCCTCGATATATACAGAAGACACCACCAGTCAGTCTATTCGGAAAACAGCTCGAAACCACCCCCACTTAGCCACGAGCTCCCGAAAAAGGGCCCAATCCCCCCCCCCCCCCCCCCACCCCTCCGACACCGCTGACTCCCCCCACCACTAATTCCCCATACGTGCCACAGCGACGCAACCGCGACCGCCAGACACCCCCACCACGCGCCGCCGCGGGATACCCACTACACCACACCTGTGACGTCATCGTCGTCTCCCCAAATACCTATGCCTCTACTGAGATATGATTTTCTTTCGTGTTTTTTACCCGAAATGTGGCCTTCAAACCGTCATAACTTTTTTATTTGCGGTTGTAATAGTACGAAAAAAGTTTTGTTGTATTCCGCAATGTAAGATTATTATTAATAAATTATTATGTGATACAATTGGTTTCAAGAAAATTACTCTTGAGCTTCCAGTCTTAAAAAAGTGTAAATGTATGAAAAATTTCTACTCCTAAATTCATTATACAAAAAACTTATTCTCTTTATTTTAACCGCATATTGAATGACTTCTACGACATGTAGCATACCGTTGGAAAAGGTATAAACTTTTTTTAGAAGAGAACTTTTTAAAACAAAGCTAAGTTCAAAATAGCTTTTATTTGTTTATAATGAATTTTTAAATTGACATTTTACATACATTTACGGTAGTTTTAAGACTTTGGAAGCTCATGAGACATTTTCTTGAAACCAATTGTGTCAAATAATGATTTATTTATAATAAACATACATTGCAGAATACAACAAAAGTTATCTTTAGTTTTAAGGCTTTCACGGCTCTTTATGTAATGAGAAGAGTATGTGGCTTCCGGATGGAGGCCGTGTTGAGGATCAGCGGTTGAGGATCAGCGTTGTGCCGACGTTTCGCAAACGTTACAGTCTGCATCATCAGGGCTGAGAGCTCCGATACTGAAGCTCTCGTGTCTCAGGTATTCCTTATATAGTTGCAGTCATCGTTCTGGATCGCTGCACCAGCCAATCAGATGTTTTAATTGATCAGCTGGTCAATTAAAAAGTTATCTTGTGCTATTACAACCACAAACAAAAACTGCCAAACACCCTGTTCATAAAGGGCGTCCCTCTTATCTCTGCCACCCGAAATAACTCGGTAATTATCGACGTCACAAAAAAATGTTCCAGACACAAGTTGTACGGTGTGAAAGGGGCCATCAAATACGACCAATTTTTTGTTATTTCGTTGGAAGCGCCGACGCGTAGTGAAAGTCACCTCCACTTTTTTAAATGGAATAGTAGATTTTTTCAACCATCTTGTGGATCACCTCAAGCCGCATAAAAAAACATTAGGGGAGCCAAAGTCATTCAAGGTCATTCAAGGTCACCTATTAGATTTGTATCATCGATACTGACCTTGAATAATTTTGAACGACTTTGACCCCCTAATATTTTTTATGCGGCGCGAGGTGCTCCACAAGATGCTTGAAAAAATGTACCATGTCATTTAAAAAAGTGGAGGTGACCTTCACTGTGCGTCAGTGCCACCGCCGAAAAAAAAGAAAAAAAAATGGTCGTATTTGATGAACCCCTTCACACCGTACAACGTTTGCCTGGAACATTTTTTTTGTGACGTCGATAATTACCGAGTTATTTCGGGTGGCAGAGGTAAGAGGGACACTCTGCATACTCGGGTTCGGTAATATATTTCAGGGAAAACTTCTAGATTTACATTAGTAATTTAGTGTACACATTAGTATTTATCCCACTATGTATATCGTAAAAAAAATTATCAAGTAATTTTTGATGAATTGAATATTTTTTCACCAAATATCATTTCAGGCTGAACTCTGAAGAATATTTTGAGTTTTGCGGAATAAATAATTTCAACTAAAAGTTGAAGTTGCAAAATTTGGAGCTTCCCAGCTTTTATTTTCGCCGAAGTAGACAGATGACCGGTGCACTAGTTGAATTTCATTGTTTTCCGCTAGCATGCTTCCCTAGGAAAATTACCTAGGAAGCATGCTAGAGACGTTTTAGATGCCGAGGGAGGTCCCACATTGGGCGCAGGGTGCTATCAATTAAGGTTATGTCTATGATATTTTATATTAGATACCACGCAGCGATTCGTACTGCTAACTTCAAAACCGTTTCCTCACGGATAGCTTTATTTTTATCTCGTGACAGTCCAAACTCATGAGCCGAGGTTCCCACCGCTTTCAAATTCTGACAGCATATTCTATTTATCAATACCTATCGCGTGAACCTTGGAAAGTGGAACAATTAATTACTTAACTGTTTGAAATAAATAATCTGTTAGTAGAAAATTGAGTAAAACGTTTAAGACCTCCCATTCCAACATTTTTTGCAACTATTTTTGTTGCTTCACATCGAAGGGACATCTATTATGCAATCTATACTCACGATAAAGTGGTAAAGTCTGCCTGTCTGTTCGTCCTGTGTCCTCGCATCACTTAAAAACTACTGAATGAAATATGATTTTCTCTGTCGTATAGCTAAAAATGCCGCAACGGTAATGGTACATCTCTGTCGTATAGCTAAAAATGCCGCAACGGTAATGGTACATGTTTCATTTAAATCGAACGAATATAAGTTGAGCAATTGATTACTTTACAACAAAACGTCATCGAGGGAAAAGTTCTGATGAGGTGAGACGATGTTTATACCGCGGATACCACTTATTCCCAATAACTTTCCGTTTCAGTTCAAGCAAGGGCAGTTCCCCGTAATCGTCTGCTTTGCGGTGATAACTAACAAATCGTAAGGACAAACGCTACGAGCGGCTGGAGTCGTGCTACGAACAGCCTTCTTCTCGCATGGTCACCTCTATGTCGCCTGCCCTAGAATGATCAACCGAGAAAATCTTTCTATTTTAACCGACGCACAGTGGTTCCAAACGCCGAAAAGCTGGCCAAAAATAGGGAAAATCGCGTTACTAAATATAGGACTTTTTTGCGTGCCATATGTTAGGTTGGTACCTGTACTTTAAGAACGCAGCATTACCAATGCCAATAATACTCACTTGTTGGCAGCGTGGCGTCGTGAAGTTAAGGTTAAATTTCGTGAATGTCACGTGTTTTCTGACTTAAACATTTAATTTAGACAAGTTAGTGTTAATTATTCATGGTGAAGTGAATTGTTTCGAAGAGAGGGATATCTGAGGTTAGTAAAATACGTTTTGTTTGAAATTTTAAGTGCTTGTACATTGTTTATATATTATTGTTTGTAAATCACAAAATTTCGTCATTTTTATGCCACTTTTACTTTCTCATTTTCTCGAAAGTCCCGCTAGATCCTGGGCTGAAATTAATTGCATATGGTAAGGGCATCATAGCACTAAATTATGACGCCAATAACTGTTGCCCGAATTTGCCCGAAATTGAGAAAATGCAATTTGAAAATTTACTTAAAAAAATGGCTAAAAATATGATATGTACGTTATATGAAGCCCAATATCGTCAAAAAAAATTTGTTTAAGTTATTTAATGACATACTACCAATGATTTTGACATTATAAACAATGAATTTGTTATAAACAATAAATTATTTTTTTCCAAAAACTTAATTAAATTTTTTTTCCAAGTTGATTAAATGTTTCTGTATCAATAAAAACGATATTGTTTATATTATTTTTTATTACAAATCAATTGTTAATATGATTTTTAACAAAAATTTTGTTTGTTTTTTTTCAGACAACCCAAAAAATGTCCTTTACAAAGAAAAACATTTTCGATCTCTTAAAAGGACATCTCAAAAAGGACAATAATGTTCTTATACATCTTTTAGAAGAACATTTGACTAGTCAAAACGAACGGACGTTTTTATTTTCTAACGAATGTAAAGCGTCGTTGAGAAAATTATTTTATAAAATGAGAACAAAATGGGAAGCATGCAACAGGACACTAGACAGATTCATGGAAGAGAATCAATCTTGGTTAGACGAAAACTTCTAATTCACCGAGGCATTACCTGCTGAGCCCGCACCTTCTGCCCCTGCGCCTGCTGAGCCTGCGCCGGTACCGTCTTCTGACCCATCAAAAGACGCGTTTCCATCAACGAGTTCACAAGTACGAGGGCGCCCTTCGTCATCGTTTGAAGAATCGAGCTACCGGACTAAGCGGAGACGAACACAAGCGTTACGAGACCAGTTTACTCCTAATGAACTAGCGTATGCCACGCAAATAAGTCTCCGAGCTAGCGGTCAAATAGATGCAGCCAAAATCGTCAAGGACTTAGGTGAGCCGGCAACTGCTTCAAAGTACAGATCGTCTCTTGCAGAAGTACGTGAAACACCTTACACGAAAGAAGAAGCTTTATCACTTCTCATTGAAAACAAAATTGCCAAAGCTGCATACAACAATCTTAGGGCTTCAAGTATACGGAAAAATTGTCAATTGTATCCGTCTTATAAACAAATCCTTGTAGCAAAAAAAGAATGTTATCCTCCTACAACCGAATACACAATTACTGAAACTTTCAGTGAGATCAAATTGCAAGCGTTATTAGATCTCACTGTAAAGCGAATGCTAGCAGTTCAAAATGAAGTGATTCAAAACCTGAGTGCTGATGATGTTAGTAACATGCAATTAATTTGTAAATAGGGATGTGATGGAACTTCCGGTCAGAGTACTTTTAAACAAAGATTCGATAAAGACAATGACGGTGTTATGACAGACTCAAATATTTTTTCTATTTCACTTGTTCCGCTTCTCCTGATTTCCGTCAATGATTCAGTTGAAAAAGAAACAATTATCTGGAAAAATCCTTGCCCTTCTTCTCCTCGATTTTGTCGGCCAATCAAAGTTGCATTCATGCGCGAAACTGTTGAATCAACTAAAGCTGAAGTTGCCAAAATAGAGGAGCAGGAGAAAAATCTAGATTCTTATGAAACTATTGTTGACGGTAAGGAAGTCAGTGTATCTTTTAAATTGTCAATAACTATGATCGATGGAAAAGTATGTAACTCACTGACAAACACAACATCAGCCATGAGGTGCTATCTTTGCAATTGTACTTCGAAATAGTTTAACGATTTAGATCTCGTTTTGAGCAAGCCGATCAACGATGATCATTTGAAGTTTGGAATCTTTGTTTTGCATGCGAAAATTCGTTTTTTTGAATGTCTTCTGCACATTTCGTATAAGTTAGACAGCAAAAAATGGACAAAACGCGGTTCTGAAGAAGAAAAAGAAGCTCTTAAGAAACGAAAAGAAAACATTCAGAAAGGGTTTCGTCAACAGTCTATCTATCAACTATTGATAGATAGTCTGTTATATATCTATCAATAGTTGATAGATAATCTATCAACTATTGATAGATCAACCAAAACAGGGATTTGGAAGTTCAAATGATGGAAACACAGCTCGTCGTTTCTTTGAAAATGGAAAAGTCAGTGCCGCGATCACGGGTATCAACGAAAATTTGTTAAAACGGTTTCACGTAATTTTGCAAGCACTGGGTTCTGGATTCAAAATTAACATTCCAAAGTTTGAAGAGTATGGGCTGGGAACAGCTCGTTTGTTCGTAGAGTTATATCCTTGGTTTTACATGCCAACAACTGTGCACAAATTGTTAATTCACGGTGTGAAAATAATTCAGGTATCGTTGCTGCCAATCGGACAAATGTCTGAAGAAGCTCAAGAGTCGTGCAACAAATTTATAAAACAATACCGCATGAATTTCGCTCGAAAAACCAGGCGCACCGAAAACATGCAAGATGTTTTTTTACGACTTTTGGTTGCTTCAGATCCGTTGATATCGAGTGTCCGCAAACTACCATGTAAACCTCTGAGATCACTGGATCTTGAAGCGAGAGAATTGATTGTTTCTGAGCACATTGATCCTCAACCCTTTAGTGGGGTAGTGTGTGATAGTAGCTCTGATGAATCATTTCATTCCGATGATGATGAGTACTAAATGAGATTAACTTATACGAAGTTTGTACACCATTAATAAAAAAATTCATCTCTGATTGACATGCCGTTTCATTTTTTATTACACACAACTGATCCGCCATCTTGTTTTTCACTTTCATTGCCATTTTTTTGAAAAACCGATGTCAAATTCTGATTTAGCGACGTCGAAAACCCCTTAATCAACAGGTTTTATCATTTACAATTATAATCATTTTTTTTTGTCTTGTTTTTGACTTTGTTTTGCATTTCTGATGAAACTGATGTCAAATTTCGATTTAGCGACCTTAAAAACTCCTTATAACATCATTTTTTATTGTTTAAAGTTGATATAAAAATTTTTTTGGTCCGCCATCTTGTTTTCGACTTTTTGACTCATTTTTTTCGAAAAACTAACATCAGATTCGGATTCAGCGACCCCCAAAACCTATATATACCCACCACCATCCGTTTTTTCGATGATTTCGATTTTTGGCCAGCTTTTCGGCGTTTGGAACCACTGTGCGACGGGGAAGAAAGAAAAACGCGAAACGTAGTGTACAATGACATTTTTTAAAAGCGATTCAATTTTAATATTAAGTAAGTAAGTAAGTAAGCAGTTTTATTCAGTGTTTTTTTAAATTTACATTTGGGTACAGCTTGCCTTTGGCTTTTTTTTATCAAACATGTGTGCTGAGATCCTCGGTGATTAACAATGATTTGTTTTACGACTATTTGGTGTTGTTCAAATTTTTTATATTTGTGTTTTCGGCTACGCGATTATTTAAGTCGATAAGGACGATGTGATGTGATGGGGGGTTATTTACAAATGAGTGATAGTATGATTGAGCTCTCTAACGTCTCTGCTCTAATACCGAGTTTTGAGATCTTGGGATCGAGTTATTAATTCCGGTTAGGTTGTTGTCAAGATCAGATAATTTTTGCAAGTATGTAGTAAAGTTAGACGTGGCTGTTTCTAATTTTAATTTTAGCTAACTCATTTCAGAATACAACATATTATTCAAAATTCAAACGTTTCATTTAACTACTGTTTTATTCAGTAAAGATAAGATCAATGAATGGAAATTTTCGTAACCAAATACTGAATATATCTATACTTAGAAAAACGATGTAAAGGATAAAAAGTCAGTATATATGGGATGTATTTTTTTTTAAAATAACTAAGGTGAATTATCCAAAAGTGTAGACCAGATGATGTTTAAGTTTGCATCGTTGGAATGCAAAGAATTTTTTTTTACTACATTTCCCAAATTTTATTTGACAGATTTAAGCTATACAAAACGCGCGATCATTTTTTAGGCTAAAGAGCCTTTGGCGATGTACAAACCAAATCTACAAACATGATTTTCTATACTAATAAAAATAACGAAGCGAAAAAATATCGTTGCATCCCTAACATGCAAACTTCAAGCCCATGTAGACCATGTAGTCAGAATAACTATTTCAACCGGTAAAGCGCGGGCGAAGCCTCGGGCCCAAGCTAGTTATAAATATGACAATTTTTTTTTGTTTAAACACTCAGTTCGACGCCGAGGACTTTCATCGTCAACGCGTGCGTCAAGTAAAACTTTATTTACCGGCCAATAACTCAGCTATTTTTTAACATTTCCGTAATTGTTTTTTTTTGTTAGGCAGTTCAGAGATTGAATAAATATTGTATTAGGACGTTGAATAAGTTATCGCTGATTTCCAACAGATGGCGTTACCAGAACTGCGTGCCTGTAGTTTAAGATGGTAACGGATTTATAAAGAAGTATTATAAGCACGCATTCTTATAATACTTCTTCTTCTTCTTATAATACTTCGCATATTATAACACATTCAGCGTATTTCGCTGAAGTGTAAACAATTTTTTTTTCATAGTGTTGAACATGTCAAATTTCGTGCCAATAAAGAGTTATTGCGGGGAATTTTGCTGCGATACTTTATTTGAAAAAATCTGCAGTTTTATCATAGAATTCTTGTTGAGACTTATAGCGACCATGCTCCGTTGGAAACAACAAGAAGAGATTGGTTTCGATGCTTCAAAAATAATGACTTTTATGTGTTGAATTGGAGGCGTTACTTCATGAAGACTCATGTCAGACGCTAGCTGAATTTGCAGAATTATTAGGAGTTGATCACACGACAGTTTCGAAACGTTTGGAAGCATTAGGAATGATTAAAAAAAACAAAGCCTTACTTTTTATGGCAAAACAATGAGAATTTATTCAATATCCCGATATATGAAAAAAATGTACAATAAATGCATCACTTTTTCCCGACTTCTGTAAATGTACCTACGAAAATCGACGAAAGCGCATATACAGGGTTGCAAATAATGCATTACTTTTTGTAATGCGTTATCATTACTTATTACATTACAGTTTGTAATGCAAACAATTGCCATGACTCATTACATTGCATCTTGTAATGCAAAAAAATTTCCATACTCATTACATTGGAATGTATAATAGAAAAATTTCCATTCCTCATTACATTACATATTGTAATGCAAACAATTGCCATTACTTATTACATTGAATGTTGTAATGTCAAAAAAATGCATTACTCATTACATTGTAATTTATAATGTAAACAATTTTCATTCCTCATTACATTGCATTTTGTAATGTGAAATGTTTTCATTGCTTATTACAATGTAACGGGTAATGGAAATATTTTACATTACTCATTAAATTACAAAATGTAATTCAATGAGTAATGGATTTTCTTTACATTACAAAATGTAATGTAACGAGCTATGGAATTTTTCTACATAACAAAATGTAATGTAATGAGTAATGGAATATTTTCACATTACTAACGCAATGCAATGCAAAAACTCTCTGTTACTCATGACAATGTAATGAGGATTATTATTCGTTTCCCATTAGGGGCAGCGGTTTCTGCACTGGGTCGATCTGACCCGATGGGAAACGATTAATAATCCATATTACCTTGTAACTGCATTACTCACCACCTTATATTTTATAATGAAAAAAATTCCATTACTTATTACATAAAATTTTGTAATATAAAAAATTTCCATCACTGATTACATTACACTTTGTAATGTAAAAAATGCCATTACCCATTACATTGGACTTGGACATTGGAAAAATGTCCAATACCCATTACAATGTAATTTGTCATTACATTTTTTGTCATTACACATTACATTGCATTTTGTAATGAAAATGTTTCATATTACAAAATGTAATGTAATGAGTAATGGCAATTTTTTACATTACTGAATGTAATGTAATAGGTCATTGAATATTTGCTCATTATCCATTAAAAAAGTAATGAATAATGCATTACTTTTTCATTGCAAATTTCGCAACCGTGCGCATATATAAGTATAGGCATTATTTATGAATAGCATTATTTATGAATAGATAAATACCGGGACTATCTTGAGGGCCATCCATTTTGTGAATTGTGGCTAAGATGGGCAAAATTTGAACAAAAAACAATAAATAACAAACAGTCAGATGTACATAATAATTTTACCGTAATTAAAATATGCAAATTAATTTTTTTTCATCGGTATTCAGCTTTTTCTACATCTGTCATAACTCAGTCTCTAATAAACGATTTCGGGCTTTGAAAAGGCTTTTACACAGGATTTTGCTAAACCTAGATAAGCTAAGCTATTAGGGGCAGCGGTTTCTGCACTGGGTCGATCTAACCCGATGGGAAACGAGTAATAATCCATATTACCTTGCAATTGCATTCCTCACCACCTTATATTTTATAATGAAAAAAATCCATTACTTATTACATAAAATTTTGTAATATAAAAAATTTCCATCACTGATTACATTACACTTTGTAATGTAAAAAATGCCATTACCCATTACATTGGACTTGGACATTGGAAAAGTGTCCAATACCTATTACAATGTAATTTGCCATTACATTTTTTGTCATTACACATTACATTGCATTTTGTAATGAAAATGTTTCATATTACAAAATGTAATGTAATGAGTAATGGCAATTTTTACATTACTGAATGTAATGTAATACGTAATTGAATATTTGCTCATTACCCATTAAAAAAAAAGTATAGGCATTATTTATGAATAGCATTATTTATGAATAGATAAATACCGGGACTATCTTGAGGGCCATTCATTTTGTGAAATGTGGCTAAGATGGGCAAAATTCGAACAAAAAACAATAAGTAACAAACAGTCAGATGTACATAATAATTTTACCGTAATTAAAATATGCAAATTAATTTTTTTTCACCGGTATTCAGCTTTTTCTACATCTGTCATAACTCAGTCTCTAATAAACGATTTCGGGCTTTGAAAAGGCTTTTACACAGGATTTTGCTAAACCTAGATAAGCTAAGCACTGCATTCATGACGATGACTTAATTCTTTCTGTGAGAAAAAAGTTTCTCGGAAATTAGGAATCAAAGATGCGATGAGAATCATGGAAATGCCAAAAATTAGGTTTTCCGTCCCCTGTTGCCTTTGCTCGCGACCCCTCGCCATCCCGAGAGAGTACGCGAGGGAAGACGAAAGTACAAGGGGAAAGGTAAAATCGTATGCGAGGGACTGCGAGGGGACGCACGGAAACGCGAGCGATACCGAGGGATGTCGAGATAGGGCGGAGGATGGCGAGAGAAGGCGAGAGGGCGTGAAGGGGCCAAAAGACCGCGAGGGATCGCGGGGAGAGGCTTTTATCTTCCAGTCGATATAACTTTCTTATATAGAATTTAATTTTGCATTCAAAATAATTGACTGTCTTCTAGTAGTTATCGACTTATTATTTGACACATAATGTTATGCACACAATGTCTTCCTATATTTTAAATCTCATTGAAATGTACATTTCCGTGCAAGTCTGTTACATTTTCAGCCGTCGTCCCAAACACTTTTGATGGTTTATCGGTATAGTCCTCATAATAACCCCAGCATAAAATTATAAAATAACAGAACCAGCATCCATTTGTGTCTAACACGTTTGTGATAACTTTCCCTAAATGTACTGTCAGAGTTAGGAATGGGTCCCGGAATTAACCCCTTCATAAATGAGAAAATAAATATATATATATATATATACAGGGTGTCCTGTTATGAATGGATAATTCTGCAACTGTCGACAGGTAAGATCATGTCCTACTATGTGCTGAAATTTCAGTTTAGTAAAAGTTCCACGGTTTTCGAGATAAAAATCATCTGTTTTTGGTCTTTCGCATGCCATTTCTACAAATGATAACTTTTTTTATCCGGCTTTTTAACAAATACTCTAGGTTATATGTTTTATCTATAAAAGTCTTATTTTTAACCTTAAATGTTGAGGAAACTTTATGAAAAAAGATTTTCTGCAGAATTTTCATACAAACCAATTCGAACATCTGACTGATAGCCTGCGGTGTAAAAAAAAATGTACTACGCATATCGTGCCAATAACTTTAAAAAGTTGCTTAGTTATTTTCGATTCATATAATTTTTAGAAATGACATACGAAAACGGAAAAGCAGATGATTTTTTTTAATAACGCAAAGGCTAAATCTCGAAGATCGTTGGACTTTTATGAAACTGAAATTCCATCATATAGTAGAACATCATGTGTCCTATAGACGGTTGCCGGATTATTCTCTCATAACAGAACAACCTGTATATATATTTATATGTATATATATAGTGTGTGTGTGCGTATACATTCGATTTATGTTAGAGAACCGCCTTCATAGTAGCCTATTGTCCTCATACCCAATGCTGTACAAACCCGAATCTTCGAAATTCCCATCAGATAAATGTAAGTATATTCATAAAAAGGTCACTTCAAGGACCCTCCTGTTTTCTAAAACAACGACCTGTTTTAAAGAAGATACTAATCGCCTTCGAACTAGCCAATTGTCTTGAAAGACGACGTTACATAGCAATGGCTTCAGCATAACCATGGTCATTGGTGTTCAGGCAAAGTGGCCCCATCTTCCTATACTCTGTTTACATTAACAGGTCCAACACCAAGTTTCGCCTACGCGCATCCACATACACCCACACACGCGTGCGCGATTACAGGGGACGTGTATATAAGCCGAGATTGGTCAACTCTAGTTGGCCAAGTATTTGGTATTAATTAGTATAAAGCGTTCTATCGTCAGTCAATGCTCGTGGCCGATAATTGATCTATTGTAATTCCGTGTAATTTCATACACAGCTCCTTATTCAGTCCGCTGTAACTGTCAAGCAGTGACGCGACATATTGATCTCGTGCAACATGAAACTTGGTAGGACGCAATGTTTGATTTGTAATCAATGTAGGGTAAACCGACCAGTGAATGGACGGATAACGACACTGTAGGATTCAAATGGACTGTAAAATGAAAATATTATGAAAACAAATTTTTCAATCGCTATAGCTACCAAATGATACTATTTTGATAGCAGAAAAAATATTCGAAGTAATTGCACCAAATAATATTGAAGGAATTGAGAATTGAGTACCCAAATTACTAAATCGCCCGGGAATGGACGGAATTACCAGTAAATGGACACTCGACCGCCAGTAAAGGGACGTGTAGTGTAGATAAACGCTGTAAAACATAACGATTTATGTATGGTAAATGGTAAATGTGCAGATCACCGCGTTGCACAAAAATTATAATATTCTCATACATTCGAGTACTGTATTCGTTATTACGATTTCGCAGAAAACACACAAAGCTTTTTTGCATCGTAACGTGGTATTCTTGAAAAAACGATCAAAGTTTGTTTCGACAGAGAAATAGAAAATTAAATTTTGTCGAAATTTTGAAAATGATTGAAATAATTTTCTGACAATATTTAATGCAATGTACATGGTCATCTCTTGGCAGTAATTAATTTCGAATCTTTCGACGCGCGAAATATTTTACTCTTGTTTGAGAATTATTAGAACAGAGCCCATACGTCCATTCACTGCGAAGAGATTAGGGTACAGCACCAGTAAATAAGCATGTCTTATTCTTATCTATAATTGCTAATTGATTTAAAAAAATCAAAATATCAGAGAGTGGTTCTATCTCAAGTAACGAAAATAATTCTTACCCTCAAAACTTATAAAAACTACATTTTTTCGCGTTTAGAACAAGTACTGTGTACAACTGTATCGTAACTAACCAGAAACGGTTGCGATGTCAATCTCTCCGATTTTGATGAAATTTGACATGCTTGTAGGATGGGTGAAAATAGCCGACACGTATTTTTTTTTATATCTACGGAACCCGATTTTTGAGGGGTGAAACGCACCCTCGAAAATAGGGGTGTTTTTCGTTTTTTGTCGATAACGTTATCGTTCTCATCTCCGATGGATAGTACACGAAAAAATAAACATTGTTGCAATTTGAAATTTTTTTCATATCTCGTACCGTTAAAACGTTATAGATGAAAAACGAAAAACACCCCAATTTTCGAGGGTGCGTTTCAATTCTTAAAAATCGGGTTACGCAGATATAAAAAAATACGTGTCGACTATTTTTACCCATTCTACAAGCATGCCAAATTTCATCGAAATCTGAGAGATGGACCTTGCAACCTTTCCTTGTAAGTTGCGCGGTGTGCAAGTACCGTAAAACAAGGCTACTTTGAACAGGTTTTGGAAGTTTTTTGTAGGTGACTTTTTTTTAACATCCTAGATACCAACTTTTCTTGCTCCAATAGAACAGTGTGTCCTTTGGCTATCAAATGTATAAGAAAGTCAAGCTCCACAACCTCCTCATAATTTGATGTATACATTTTTTAAAGTGTCAAAGTAGCCCCGAGTGTGAGGCTTCTTTGACAGGGCATTGACATTCAATGCCCTGTCAAAGTTCAAATGCAACTTATGTCGATGATTAAGGGTCACTTTTAAATCATTTTGATAAAAAAATTAATTTTTTATGCATTATACGTGGAATAAAATGAAAAACGTTTTTTTATAACCAAATTGTCATCGTTATTAAGGCAGCAGAACTCGAACAATTTTCGTCCAATCGATTTAAAATGGTATCTATAGCTTCTTAGATGGCTTTAACAGTCAAGTACTAGCGCTTTTTTCGATAAATCAAAAATTGTAAAAAAAATACAGCACTTTTGAGATGAAAATTATGATCGAAAAACCGAACTTTTTTTCAAAGGCTATTTTCGCGATTTTTTAAAATTTTACAGAAGATATGAATATAAAAGTTGTTGGGCTTGATAAATAAAGTCTTGAAACAGAAAAAAAAACATTTGATCATTTTTATACATCTTTAAGTACAAAAACTATAGTTTAACGTAACGCCTCAAAAATAGGTAGCTCCATAACAACTCGGCTACGGCTTGTCGGAAACAAAAAAATCAAAGTTCATTAGATTCAGTATGACACCAGCTACAAAATGACCCTCGGATATAAAGTTTTATCAAAAAATAAAAAATGGCAGATGAAAAACGAAAAACGTATTAAAAAAGCGCGTGCTTTTTCGCAGTTTCTCGCAAAAAAAGAGTAAAAATCAAAATTTTAAAAACATCGAGGGTCATCTTGTCGCGAATCATGTTTGCAATATGTGGTTCAAATTTCAAGAGAATCGGTTTATTAGTTTTAGAGATACGATGGAGCTACATTTGAAAACGTTGTTTCGAGAAAAACGCGTTTGAAGTTCATACTATGAAAAACTAAACTCAATCCGCAATTCCTGCACTGTACAAAATCCGTTCTGATTTCTCATTAGCGTCGATTTCTTCAAGTCTTGCTTGCTTTCGATTTTTTGAAATTTTCATAGTGGATTGGCCCCTTAACGAAAATACCCATGCAGAAATTTTTTGGGGACTCCCCAGATCCTACCAGATCCCTATGGGGATTTGATAGGGACGCCCCAAGTAAGGAGTCCACACTGGAATCCAAATAGATTTGTTGGGGATTCCCCAGGTTCTACCAGATCCTTATGGGGATTTGATATGGACACCCCAGGTAGGGAGACCACATTGGAATCCAAATGGATCCTGGGCTGTTTCCAGATTAACGTGGTTTGAGAATTTTTTACTAGAAATTATATAAAATAGGATTTCGCGATGCTCTGTAAAAAATTATTCTTTGATGGTCCCGTGCACAGATTTGTTTAGGAGTTTCAAGATGCACCAACGTGTTTCTAGGAATTTGTTAGGATATCGAATAATACAATATATAATTATATTCTTTAGTAATTTCTTTACTTTAGTGCTTACCCATATTGTATATTTATAGTTTGTTATGGGCTAGTATTTTTTATACGAATAAAAAAGCTTGTTATAAATTTTAATATGCACACTTTTTGAATTTTTAATACTTGTGCGCATAAAAATTTGTTTTGGACGTGACGGCAATCGGGTTACGATTGCGTCTGCGGTTTATCGCTGTGGGTGTGGAGTTTTGTTAGAGCGGCTTAAATGAGGTTTTAAAAGAAAATTAAATGTAAGTATGAAATCATATTTTTATAAACATGATATCTATTACACATTCGCTTAAGTTTGTAGCCCGTAACATCAATTTCCACCCGACCCGGTGGATTTTTCATCGGGATCCAATAGGGATTCCCCATCGGGATCTAACAGGGATTCCTTGTCGGGAGCCAATAGGAATTCCCTATCGGGATCCAATAAGGATTCAGAAAATCGCTTCCGACAAAAGAAAGACGTCGGGCGATAGAACATAAGCGGCGCAGGGTACATATATATTCGTGTCGTCGTTGAAAAGCGCGCGACGATCGAGTTACTGCGCAATCGCGATCGTAAAATTTATTTACTCAAAACACGCATTAATGTTTGTTACATTCCAATGATGCAAGCATCAACCTTATTAAAGTGTTTAAATTTTATATAATATGAAAAGTATTCAAAGAATATCCCGCCCATAACTGCACAAGTATTTTTGCTTAATAATAGTATAAAAAGTGTATAAAAACTACGTTACAGCATAAGAAGTATTTAAAGTATTTTTAAAAAGTTCATAAAGTATAAAAAGTACTCGAAGATATAGATATAAGATATAAGTATTCGAAGAATACTATACAAAGCACTATAAATATTCAGTATGGGTAAACAATTAAAAAAAAAACAAAATAAGTATATTGTGGTATTCGATATGTACTCCTTTGTAAACAATAAATTGATCTCTTTAGTGTATCGATGCTTTTATTTTTTGTAGCATTTTGGGCTTACAGAATGCGATATGATCGATCAAGCATCGTATCGGATTCCGTTCAATACTGTGGGGAAGCTTTAAGATTCTTACATTGGATTCCGATGGGAAATCCCTATTGGATCCTAATAGGGAATCCCTATGGAATCCCTATGGAATCCCGATAGGAATCCCTACTGGATCCCGATGGGAATCCCTTTTGGATCCCGATGGGAATCCCTTTTGGATCCCGATGGGGAGTCCCTCTTGGAATCCAATGTACGAGCGTGACGTTTCCTGATAGGGATCCAATGGGGTGTCCCGTTGGATCCCTATCAGGGAGTAGGGAGAAGTAGGGGAATCCTATAGGATTCCAAACACAATTTCTACCTGGGTATTTCAATCTTAGTTCCGGGAATATTTTACATTTACGACATTTACGACAGTTCTACTGCGTGCCGCGGGGTGGCGGAAAAACAGTAGTGCTATAGTGACTCGTGCGCCGCCATTTTGTATACTTTTGACAAATGATATTTTTTTACATACTTCAATATATACCTTATAAAACCTAAAAGCTCTTTTGACCATGTATTTTATTCCTTTCTATAAAAAATCCAAAGAAAACGGTCGAAAATGGGCAATTACAGTGGTGCCCTCCCTTAAGGAAACATTTTACATAAAAATATGAAGTACCTGGGGTGCTATAGGTACTTAATGAGTCTTAAAATTGTCATTGAGATCAAAGTCAATTTGAGCAACATTACAATCAACTTTAGCAACATTATGATAAACTTGAACAACGAATTGTTGTTCAAGTTTGTTCCCCGCACCAGCCGCCCGCCACAGGAGGTCAAGCGGGCTCACTGCGCACACATTTAAAACGTATTTAGGCGTTCTGTTAAAGTAGCCCCGAAAACTGTCAAAGTTTCCCTAAATGTCGAAGTATGTGCTCCGTTTTACGGTACCACAAACTAGAAAAATTTCGTGTCGCGTAAAAAATCGATACTACACTGAGAAAACGGTTTTGACGACACCTATTATTTTTTTGACTAAATTATAATGATTCGAGTTTTTATCGACAATTCATATTCTTTACTGATTTTAAACACAAATCAGCTTTCGTTCATTCACTGGTCCCCGTCCATTCACTGGTGGGTTTACCCCAACTCTGATTTACTTTTACGATCGCGGAGACTACATATTTATGCTAAACAATTTGAGTTACAGAATATTTTTCTTCAGATTATTTGACTTAATTTTGCCTCACTTTTGTATATAGCTGAAGCACGAATTTTGTGTCTTTCGCTCTATAGCGCTTACGTAGATTGAATTTTTTTTTTCATTTTGACAAAAGAATTGTTCGCTAATTTCGAAATTTCAACCCGGGACCTTGGAATTAAAATTCGACCAACATGTTGCGAAACCCACCCCATAGGCTCGTAAATCTTTATGGAGAATGTTACGATGTTCCTACCACTGTATCGTGTTTTATTTGAAATGTTGCAGAGCAACAGGAGCCAGCCGGCCATCGGGCTCAAGCAAACACCGAAGGCGAGGGTGAGTCATTTGAGAGCATACAAAATTATTAAATTACTATGTAACGAAATAATTATGACTGCATATACATGGGTATTGCAAACATTATCAAAAAAGTATAATACTCTTGGTCAGTCGCTATACATCCAAGTGAATGCGTGGCTGTGTTTAAAACCGTATATACCGTTGGATGGTCGGAAAACGAGACTTTTTGGGATTTTTTTTAGAATACCAATAGAGCTATCAAAATGAGGTTTGGAGGGCTTACTTTACACATTTGTGGGCCTTTTTTGAGGCCCTCTACAGGCGGACTCGCTGAAGACGTACATGAGCAACTACAAAAAAAAAAAAATTCGTAATCTACCTGAGTTATGCTAGAAAAGTACCCACTAGGATGGTACCATTTTTAGCTCTATTTGTTTCCTTTTTCTCACTATCCAATTATCTGCATCGAAAAAAAAAAAAAATTCGCGGAAGTTGCGAGCGGTCGAAAAGTATTTAGAGGTCGCTCAAGCCTCCCAAAAATTCAAATTTTCATTAAAAAATCGATTTTCTTCGTCCACTTCTCACCCGTGAATTTTACGTTTTATAATTTTTAAATTAATCTCACGAAAACTCTAGTCGACCAATAAATATTTAGTAGTCGCTCAAGGTTTTCGGAATTCGGAATTTCCGCCAAAAAATAAATCTCGCATGCACTACAATTCCTTGTAACATAAAAACAGAATCAACAGCGAACTGATAAATTTTTTGAATAATTTATTAAATAATTTGTAACAAACATCAATTCGACCATATGTGTTATTATGTATTATCACAGAGTACAGCTACGATTGGTCCGCAGTTTGACTGACGAGACTTTCAGTTTTACGAATAAAACGACCTATAATTTTGTCTACGGACAAGATCTGTAAATAATTATTTTATGAGACCAAAGATTATAATTCTTGGGTTATAAATAAGAGGTAAAATGGAAAAATCTGTTTCTAAAGAAAAAGGGATTAATTGTTTTGAAACTTTTACAAAGCGTAAAATTTATAAGTGAGAAGAGTAGAAATAAATTGCGAAAATTGGAAATTTCCAAGCTCTTGGTTAATTCGAAGGTTAATTTAAAAATTGTAAAGCGTAACCTTCATGGGTGAGAAATGTATAAAAAAAAAAAACGATTTTTCAATGAAAATTTGCATTTTTGGCAGGCTTGAGCGACCTCTAAATATTTTTTTGACGGCTCGCAGATGTCGCAAATTTTTTCTTTCCTTTAGAGAATATAATTTGATGGCGAGAAAAAGGGAAAGTTTAGAGCGAAAAATTGCGCTACCCTATTACACACGATTATTACAAAATATTGATTTTTTCAACTTTTCATCATTTGGAAAAAAAAGTCGCATTTTCGGCTAAAAACGGCCTTAATTGGTTGATTAAAACCGTCGTTGTTAATCGATCGTTAAAATAATATGTCGTCGCTGTAAAATCTATCCAAGAACCTACAGTTGAAATTTTAAGTCAATCGGTTGAAAATTGTGGGAGCTACGAGTCGGCCCAACTTTGAAAACATCGTTTTAATAAAAAGAGGTTTAACGTTTGAAAAACAATTTTTCTTCGAAACATATCATTCTTCGAATGTTTATACATCACTTGAGTTATTAAAAAGAAACGATACATTTTTTTCTCCGAAGGTACATAAGCCCTTACCTCTTCGAGCTTTTTTCATCATTAGTTGATATATCCGAAACAATGTTTATTCAATTTTCGCGCCAACTTTGCTTATTACATTCTCAAAAAATCGAGACCAACACGACGTGAAAATAGCCCAAAATATTTTCGGCGGCTTGTGAGCACGGATCTGTAACAAAAATTCGTTTTTCTCTGTGTCACAGCTCCATAACAAGCTCTCCAACTTTATAACCGTACAAACTTTCATACCAACGAAATTTTTATTTCTATCTCTGCGCAAGTCGACTCGAATGAACTACTTTCTTTCATCACTGATAAGAGACAAGAGTGAATTGTGCAGTTTCGCGTTGCATTACCAGGAAGAATGCTGGAACGTTTCGTAATGTGCATATTCCCTCATTTGCTAACACCTCGTTGTACCGACAGACTTCGTAACTGCCTTGCAGCGTTACTCCCTGTTAATTATCATCACAATAGGTTGGAGCGCGTAATTATAATTTAGAATGAACCTGACGCAACTTCGAGTTTTCCCCGGCTCTGTGGGCTCTCCGTCTTTGCACGAGCTTACGGACCATGTTAAAAGTTGTATGACTCTTAGAACAATGATCACAAGTCCAATGTTATTTTGTCAAATGTACTTTCGCCGCTGCGTTGCGTGAAATTGCCAGCAGTTATTTCGTAATTGCGCGAATAAATCCAACATTCACGAATGCAGTTTACTTTGTCGAGAGTAGTACAGTCGTGCTGTATATTGGAATCGGAAAAAATGAGAAGAAGGCTAGTTTTTTGACAGGTGATTTTATAGGTGTCACGGGTGTTAAAACCAAGTTTGCCTAAAAATAGGGGTGTAGGGTTTTTTTAGGGGTTGGGGGTGGATTAATTCCAAACTACAACCCCCACGAGGTCGGCGCCGGGAGACAAAGTGTTCAAAAAAATCCGGGTTTTATTTTTGTCCATAGCGCCGAAGTCGTGGAAGTTCATTTTGGGGGTGGAAAAGTGGGGTGAAATTTTGAAAAATCAGTTTTCATTTGATAACTCTTTAGAACAAATTCATACAATTTCTGTTCAAATGGAAACGTTGTAGCCCTTGAAAAGACGCGTCGATCGAGTATTCGATCAACCCTCTCCAATAATATCTTCACCCCCAAAAGAATTGTTGAAGAATTGACAAAAAAATTGTTTATTGAGTAACTCAAAAACAATTGATTTTTCGGGGATGGTTCAAATGTACGAAATGTAGAGAATCATTTTCTCTATATTTTCGTTCCTATGGACAACCCTTGAATTTTGCTTTTTCGAACCCCTCTCAGGGGTTGAAAATTCAAAATAAAATTCTGGGAAAACTATTGACCGAAACTAAAGAGATACGAGTTGGGCGCTTTGGACAAAAATGTAGCTGAGGGTTCAAGCTACGAATTCTTCCACGGCGGCGAATTCCTGCCGCCAATAGTTTTCCCAGAATTTCATTTTGAATGTTCAACCCCCGAGAGGGGTTGGAAAATCAAAATTCAAGGGCGGTCCATAACAACGAAAATATGGAAAAAATTATTCTCTACATTTCGTACGTTTGAACCATACCCGAAAAACCGATTGTTTTTGAGTTATTCAATAAACAATTTTTCTTTTGGTTTTTTAAACATTTTTTTGTGGTGAAGATATTATCGGAGAGTGACGATCAAATACTCGATCAACGCGTCTTTTCAAGGGCTACAACGTTCCCATTTGAACAAAAAGTGTACGATTTTTTTTCAAAGAGTTATTGAATTAGAACTGATTTTTTTAAATTTCACCCCCAAAATGAACTTCCACAACTTCGGCGCTGTGGACAAAACTAAAGCCTGGATTTTCCTGAAAATTTTCTCTCACAGCGCCGACCTCGTAGGAGTTGTTGCTTGTCATTAATCCACCCCCTTCTCCTTTCATCCCCTAAAAAAGAACCCTACACCACGATTTTTAGGCAAACTTGGATTCAGCACCCGCGGCACCTACCAAAACATCTGTTAAAAAACTAGCCGTCTTTTACTTTTCCCCGATGCCAGGCTTTTTCAGCGACAGCACGACTGTACTAGAGATCGAGACGGAAATACGTATTCACGGTTCAAGAAAATTACGATACTTCGAGGTCACAGGGTCCTCGTGAAGGGATGAAAAATTGCCGATGATAAAGGGAATGCTACTTCGCTGATCCGATCATTGTGTAGCCA
The DNA here is from genome assembly GCA_964007375.1 of Ophion obscuratus. Classification (NCBI taxonomy): domain Eukaryota; kingdom Metazoa; phylum Arthropoda; class Insecta; order Hymenoptera; family Ichneumonidae; genus Ophion; species Ophion obscuratus. The sequence continues at coordinate 48,117,836 of OZ023312.1, forward strand.
CCCGGTTTGGCTCTCGAATAAATGGAGTGGCTATATACGAGGACTCGAGTGTATGTGGTGTTAGAGCCGCGTAATCGTCATTGCGTTGTTATCAGCGGCGGTGTGACGAAGGGGAATTCATGACGGCTGCTGCCCTACAAATATGTGGAAAAACGTCTCGGGATAAAGCCGGGAATAGCCCTTGGGTGTCCGGGCGCGGCGGGAACTTCTCTGAAAAATCGATTGGGCCCACCGGTCTATAGCGTGCAGACTGTATACCCGTGCTCTCGCTTCGTATCATCAGCTTCGGTGGCTGTTACACTTCAGTACGCTCACACGTTTTTGTGTGAAAGATATGAATTTTTTCCCGCACACACCTGCATATACGTATAATCGTATATATCATCCCTTTTTTATCATTGAGTTCATGGACTAAAAAAAATAGTCAGATCAGGTCATGGAGTAAAAAAAATCCACAAATAATTTTGAAAAATCGACTTACTTTATTGAAAAATATTCACCGAGTGACGACATTTAAAAAAAAATTCTGACGTTTTTTCTCGTTGATTACCATTTTTTAATATTTTTCCATTCAAATGGCTGTATCTTTGGCAGGATGTGACATATTTACATTCGTAAAAAAAACGAAAATGCGCGTCTTTTTCTAGCCTTCCAGAAAAAAATTAATTTAGATTTTATTGAGCAAGTCAAACGTCCGTTTCAGGGCAAAATATGTAAAAATATTTTTTTTCTCAAGGAAAGACACTCGTTATTTTATTTTTAAGAATTTCCCCGAGTCGTGAATACGAAAAACGGATTTTTGGTATTTTTTTTATTATGGGATTTCTAAACACCGTAAAGTGAAGCTATTTTTATTAAAAAAATGTTTTAATTAATTTTCGATTGAAGAGTGTGGAGCACTCGCACTATATTTACCACGTTTTTGAAATACATATGACATATATGCCATATGTATTGGAGCCTTGGAGTGCTCTACACTCTCCAATCGAATATTAATAAAAAAAATTAAATAAAAATAGCTGTTACCTCACGGTGTTCAGGAATCCCATAATATAAAAAATACCAAAAATCCGTTTTTCGTATACACAATTCGAGGAAATTTAAAAAAACAAAATAACGAGTGCCTTGCCTTGAGAAAAAAAATATTTTTGCATATTTTGCCCTGAAACGGATGGTCGACTTGCTGAATAAAATCTAAATTAATTTTCTGGAAGGCTAGAAAAAGACGCACATTTTCGTTTTTTACGAATGTAAATACGTCAAATCCTACCAAAGATACAGCCATTTGAATGGAAAAATGGTAATCAACGCGAAAAAACGTCAGAATTTTTTTTTAAATTTCGACACTCGGTGAATATATTTCAGTGAAGTAACTCGACTTTTCAAACTTGTTTGTGGATTTTTTTTACTGGCTGAAGTGACGTAGAATCCCTCAAATGTGATTCGTGTTTGTATATTCTTTTAAGAGCCTGCAAAACCAATAATTTTTTTTCAGTCATTCTCATCCATACCGAGATCAACAAATTTTAGGTATAAATTCAAAACAGCTGTTCCCAACAGCGCCAGTGACGCGCAGCGGGGAGCCGTACTAAAGCGCGCGCACCGAGCGCTTCTACTTTGAAGCTGTACTGACAATGAGTCGACAAAGTGAAAATCGACTTTACCAGCAATTGTATTCGATTTTTACATCCCGTCACAGTAGAACAGCCTTTCAAAACGGACAGATGTGTTGATTGGCACATTACATAGGCATGTATCGAAACCTGCTATTCAGTTGTAGGCGTCTTTACACTCAGAAAAAATATTTATTAAGGACAAAGAGGTTTGTCTCTCGGCGAATAGGTTTTCTTATTCGTATGTCGGCCTACCATGACTGTATCACCAGCTAAGAATTTTTTTTATTCAAGTTTATATTTAAGATTTACTAAGAATTTTTCTAAACATCTAACAGGATATATATATTAGAAGAAATAGATGTTTTATATCCGCCAAATAGAGTTTTTCTTAACATCTGATAGGATTCTTCATCATCCCCCAGCTGGTTTTTTTTCGACGAATTGTGTCATTTCGTCCGTCATTATTTTCTCACTTGAACGTTTTTTTCTCACTTTATATACTTGCTTACACTTAAATCATTCCTCACTTTCGAGTTTTTCACTTCCGAAACGCAACACTGACGCTTGTGCCAAAAGCACTGGCATAGGAAGGAGCTACATGGTAAGCGGATGCGTGAGCTACATCTGACGAGCGGCCGGCTGTCGGGCCCGTCGCGTTGAAGGGCAAAGGGCGCATGCGCGCATTAGTATCATAATCGCGAAATAAGAGGTTTTCGTGATTGGAAAGTAGTATTTATTTGATTTGAGAAAATATTTATTGAAGTGTTCTATTTAAAAAATGGCTTTTAATTGATGTGAAAATTCGGCACGTAAAAAACATATTTAGTGACGCCGAATAAATGCCGTAGTCACAATCACATAAAAAATGTCTCCATACGAGTAAACATTTATTAATTTCTTATAAATTATGTTCTAATGTGCCAATTTATTAGAACGTAATAAATCTTTTTTCTAAGTGTAGGCGTTTTATATTTACGGGTTCAAAATGTCCTTTTCCTTTATATGTGTGTATAAGGCACTGTATTTGATATTATTCGTCCGGATTTCATGTGCAAAGACAAAGGAAAAATGTTTTCTCCTTTTCTAGTCGCTTTTATGGCAACATACTAAAAAATGTTCTTTTGCTTCTTTCAGTCTCGGATTTCCGACGAAATTTATAAATCGACATCTGTAGTGCACGCGCTATCCCGAAAGCATGTGTTATCCTCGCTCGTTATGAGGATATTTCTCATTCGCGGTAGAGCGATTTTTTTTTTCTTAAAAAATTTGCATTTCCGGGCTTTTTCTGCACGGAAAATATGCATAATGCATAATTTAAGTTCAGACGATATATACGAGGCCGTCCTGATGAAAGCCACTGGTGAAGCAAGCCCGACCACTTTAATCGTAGCACTGTTTTTGCGTGAAATAGTAAAAAAAAGTTCACTTGTTTTGAAGATTTTTTCGCGCTCCCTCGTTATCAAAGCTGGTTGATGATTTTTTATGTATTTATAAATGTACTTTTGTAACATTAAGGAGCCAGTCCACTTTGGAGCCACGAAAAAGGCTATTTTCGCGATTTTTTTTTTGAGGATTTCATAAAAGATATGAATATAAAAGTTGTTGGGCTTAATAAATAGTCTTGAAATACATTTAAAGAAAAATTAATTTATTTTTATTCACTTTTGAGTACAAAAACTATAGTTTAACGCAACGCCTCAAAAATAGGTGGGCTATATAACTCCATGACAACTCGGCAACGGCTTGTCTGAAAAAAAATCAAAGTCTATTAGATTCAGTATGACACCAGCTACAAAATGACCCTCGGATATAAAGTTTCATCAAAAAATTAAAAAATGACAGATGAAAAACGAAAAAAGTATTTTAAAAATGCATTTTTTTCGCAGTTTTTCGCAAAAAAAACAGTAAAAATCAAAATTTTAAAACTATAGTGGGTCATCTTGTCGCGAATCATGTTTACAATATGTGTTTCAAATTTCAAGAGAATGGCTTTATTAGTTTTAGAGATACGATGGAGCTAGATTTTGAAAACGTTTTTTTTTTTTCGAGAAAAACGAGTTTGAAGCTTATACTATGAAAAACTCTTACCTAAATTGAATCAGCAATTCCTGCACCGTACAAAATCCCTTCTGATTGCTCATCATCGTCGATTTTTTCAAGTCTTGCTTGCTTTCGATTTTTTGAAATTTTCAAAGTGATCTGGCCCCTTAAATAAGCAGGTTTTTGTATCACGCTCCATTGCACATCGTAGTTTTGGTGGTTTAAAGGGGGAATTATCTTTAGGCGAGGAAAAAATTGCTGAGTCTCATGATTTTTTTTTAAAAGGAAAAGTTTCTGCACCATTTTCGAGGCTTACGGTATGTTTTATTACTACTTTCAGCTGTTATATGATATTTTTTTGTTATTAAGCTTAAAAAATGGCGGAGGTATGGCACGGTGTACCGAATGGGTTGCAGCGGATGTTGTCAGACGACGTGACACGTAGCGTCGGTGGGATTAATCAGAGAAAAAACCAACGAAGATTTTCGTTTCATTAACACTCATCCGCCGAATATGAACCAAGAAAAAGTGAGAAATGTTTAAAATCGATTAAATGGTACACTTTGAAACAAAACGATTAAATTTACCGAAAAAATAGCCACATTTTATAATAAAAAAAGGCTTTTTTCATTTTCACAATCATTTAAGGTCATGTTTTAGACAATAAGGTTAGAAAGATTTATACAATATTTCATGAGAATCGGTTGATTTTTTTTTAGCTATACGTACGGCCGGTTTTGAAAATGCAGTTTAGAAGACCGTGCCATACCTCCGCCATTTGTAAAGATCAATAAAAAATACCATGTAACAGCCAAAGGTAGTGATAAAGCATACCCAAACTCTAAAAAATCGTGAAGAAGTCTTTCCTTTAAAAAAAAAATCATGAATATCAGCCAATGTTTCCCTCGTCTAAAGGTACCTTCCCCCTTAATCCTTTCACCTAAAGACTTACAGCAACGCCAAATGATGCCACTCATTGATATGCAAAAATCAAGATGTTTAAAAGTTTTTCCAAACTCTTTTGCGCCTTTCTGTCTTCCTTTCCTTGCGTGATCATCAAAGTTTGCCGTTGAACAACAGACCTTAGTAGAACAGAAAGTTCTCCTGCAGCCACTCCATTGTTTACACCGGCAGTTTCACGAAAAAGTTTCATTTCCCGAGAACTTGCGCATCCAATTGCTGTATCATTTATACGACTGTGCAAAGTCCCTGCGAGGTTAAAAAAAAAGGAATCAGGAAGCTCCGTACTTTTTTCACGACGATGGCGAGGCCATACGAGAGAGATAAAGAGGAGAGGATCAGTAAGGGAAAATACAGGATAGAATGTCGTTTGTTCTAAAAGTCCTGCATGAGTTTCGCACTGAATAAATTCGCTTCGCTTTCAACGTCCACCCCCCGCTCCCGTCGGCTGGCACATCTTTCTTTGTATGAATATATACATTAATATATCTATACGTATTTAATTTTTCAAAAGTATCAAGTGGAAAACTCTCGTGTTATATCGTTGAAAAAATTGTTTGAATCTACAATTTCAAAAACTGCTGAATTTTCAGCCTTATATATGCATCCATTTGTGCATATATACACATGAATGCATTCTTGCGCTCATATATGTATCGATATATATATATATATATATTCATATGTGTAGAGATGCAGTAAATATCGATTGAAGAGAAACAAAATATTGTTTTCGGATTCTCTATAAAATGCGATCACTTTCTGAACTTCCCCTACCTTCCCATTTGTATCATATTTCTAACGAATCGAAAAATTCGAATTTTTTCCAATATGGATTAGATTTTGTCAGAGCTCTGGAGAACAATCCATTTCCACTTCAATCGGATTTAACTAGGTGTTGACGTATGATAAACAATATATATATATTGGGTTGGTACAAAAATCCTGCAACACGTTTTTTCAATTAAAATATTTTTCCTAATAATGAAGTTCGAGAACATTCGAGAATAGGAAATACAAGAATGGTCTAGAACCTTCCATGCCGCAGGATATATAAGCGAGTCAGATGTTTCGCGGAGTCAGTATGAGCAAAGATGGATCAACGTGCACTTCGAGTAATCGCATATTACGAATTCTTGCAAGGACATTCTGCAAGAGCCGCAGCCCGTAATATGTGCAGTGCGTTCAAGGCTAATGTAGTTAATTATTCAACGGTCTCCCGTTGGTATCAGCGTTTTCATTTTGGCGATACATCTTTTGAAGAAAAACCTAGGTCCGGCAGGGAATCGATTGTGGACGATGAAGAACTGCGAGTACTTATAAAGGCAAAGCCTAATATGTCGTCACGAGAATTAGCCAACAAACTTAACTGCAGTCATCCTACTATCCTTCGACATTTACAAGAGATGGGATATAGGAAAGTTTATTCGTCTTGGATACCGCACAATCTCAGTGAATCAAACAAAGCAACACGCATGTCCATGAGTCTTTCACTCCTGCATCGTCCGCAAAGAAAGGATTTTCTTCAAGAAATATTCACTGGGGATGAAAGCTGGGTGTTCTATGTTAATCACACGCGCAAGCGTCAGTGGCTATCGAAAGGGGAAAAACCAGAACCGACCCCTAAACAGCCCCGTGAAATGAAGAAAGTTTTACTCTGTTGTTGGTGGGATTCTGAGGGCATGCTCTATTACGAATTTCTGCCAACCAATATAACAATACAGGCAGAGATTTATTCTGCACAACTGCAAAAGGTGGCTAAAATTATGAAACAGAAAAGGCGTAAACGTCTTCACGTTCGGCTTCTCCATGACAATGCTCGACCCCACGTCGCTAAGATGACACAAGAAACTATTTCGCAGCTAGGATAGGAAGTTCTACCACACCCACCGTATTCACCAGACTTAGCACGTACCGCCTATCACCTGTTTCGAGCTTTGAAGAACTCTTGACGGGATAAAAAATTTGATGATGTCAGATCTCAAAAATACATTGGACGACTTTCTTAATTCACGATCAAAAGAATTCTGGTCTGCGGGCGTGCAAAGTCTACCAGAGCGTTGGGCAAGAGTTGTAGATGCAGAGGGAGCCTACATTACTGAATAATCGTTTATTGTTAAAATAAAATATTTTTCTTTTTTACTCGTGTTGTGTGTTGCAAGATTTTTGTACCAACCCAATATATATATATATATAAATTCCGCACAAATTAAAAATAAACCGTTTCAGGCTTGACGAAGCCAAATTGGAAATTACAAAATCATTAATAGGATTATTGGAGATTAAAATCATAGAAATATTTGCAAAGAATATGGATAATTCTAAAAAAATAGAAGGAATGAAAATCTGTCGAATGGGTCACTCTATTTCAGAGAGTTAAAAAAAGGTAATCATTTAAAAAAAATAGTTGTCTACTTTAATAGAAAAAAACACGTTGACATTGATAAATGATCATTTTCCATATTTTTTATTGAAAGTATGCTTCAAAATGAAAAAAAATATATATATTGGCATTTGTCGACATCTCAATTGGTTTAGGAGTTATCAACGTTTAAAAGCTTCCAAAACTTCCGAATCCGATATTTTTTGGAAAATTATAACTCTTAAAAGAGAAGATATAAAAATCTAAAAATTGGTGTGGATATTCCTTTTATAGGGTTCAATTTCACAAATAAAAAACTGGAAAACCAAAAAATGGTCGGGGTTTCGGGCTAGGTGAAATGGCGTGGAATGCCCCATATATATATATATATATATTTATAATCACATAGTGCACATTTATTTATATCAATATTTGAATAAACATAATGTGTAGATATATAGGTGTACGTAGATATGAATTTATATATCGATGACTGGTCATCATTTCCGGTCTTTCATATTTCGACCATAATCCATCGGTACTTATTCACAGCCGTGGCTATAGTCCTTTCAAAGAGTTAATTAATACCTTGAATTCTCAATAACAGTCATCGCAATGAAAGCTCCTGCTACAATTACTATAGCTGCCATTGCTATGGATGACCAATGCCATTGATTAATGTGGCTATTTTTAATGACCTAACAATACATATGAATGTTGTGAAATAACAATGGTTCTTTCAATTCAAGACCAACTATTGTTCGGTTAAAACAGTTTAAACCAATTAATTGAAGCCAGATAAAAATTCAGTGTATTGAGATTTTGCGTTCAACAATTCAAATACGAATTTACACGTGTTTCCGTTTATTTATGACACACACACACACACACACACACACACACACACACACACACACACACACACACACACACACACACACACACACACACACACACACACACACACACGCACACACGCACACGCACGCACACACCAACAAATCGCGTCTTAAATCAATTGACATGAAAACGATGTCACATAGCATCTTTCACCTCTCTCGCTTTCACGCACCCTATATTGCGTGTGCGTCTTGCTCCTGACAGACGTTCCCGAGCTCTCTCTGCAATCTATAATTTCATTTTTGATAGTTGCACCATAACGATTAATTTCTACGCAGCTTTTTCTGTAATGCTAGCGAGTAAAACGTAAAAAGTTTCTTTTGTCACTGCCACTTCGTGCCTCGAGCGAGTAAAACAAAACGCAATGAAATATGTCGAGAATATTTTAATTTTTTTTGCACGGTCGACGCTCCTAACCAATTTTCACCATACACGCTATGTTCCGACAAAAAAATCGCGTGTATGGAGACTAAATACTAAATGGATATACTATACACACGGGCGCGTGTACGTGTAAGTCTATCTAAGCATGCAATATCTACATCCAAGTCTGATTTGTACAGTGCACGACGGATTTTATTTTTTCATAATTTTTTAATCACTTTAATTTTGAACACAATCTTTATTCTTAATAATTCTTCTCAGATCGGTTGATAACTTATCTCATTTTTTGGAGTGTCAAGTGCCGACTTAAATATTATCAAAATGATGTTGATATATTCATCACTTCATTTATTATTCGCAGCTTGGAATTGAAATCAACGAAAATATCGGGGGAGTCGAGATGACTTGGCGTCAAGATAACACCTAATTACATTTAACAACGAACGTACAATCAGAGGAAATATTTTTTCGAACCTCTTTCATGGCCTTTTGCCAATAAATAAAAATAGAAAAATACAATTATCTTGTCATAACCCATAAAATACGATGAATTATGATGTCGAATAATCGGACATTCCATACCAGGCTGGTATGGATTGTGTGGAATGTCTCGTGTATGGGAGGTCGGTTTTGTGTTAAAGGAATTGCGAACACGCGAGGGGTTTTTGGTATTCCCCTTTAGTTTGATCTCCTCTATCTCTCTCTCTCTCTCTCTCTATCACACACACAAACACACACACACAAACACACACACACACACACACACACACACACACACACACACACACACACACACACACACACACACACACACACACACACACACACACCCGCCGACTCTCCACCCTTCATTATTCTCAGTGGGGATTTCGATGGGTGAGGGCCTGTTGCACAGCTTTTGTTTTGAGCTAAACAAACGAGCTCTACGTTGGGGAAGAGAAATTCGCTCGATACGACCCCGCCAAGGTTCGTGCATGTGCTGGATACTTCAGTGCACGAAGGTGTGCATGAAGCATAAGGGTCTGTATATGTATATATTTCTAAACGCACAATGGAAAATGGACTATCTCGAATCCTCGAATCACCACCTTTCGCTATACAACACAACAACACGCTGCCAAAGTTCTAATTCACCTGCGACGGTTCGTTAGGAGAAAAGAAATGAGAAAAAGAGGTACCAAACATATCCGTCCAACATTCGACGAGAAAAATGAGGAAAAAAAAAGAAACCCACGAGCAAAGCTTCGTCTGTGAGCAACACATTAATCGATCTTGATTTCTACGGGTTGATAAATTTGAAAGAAAAATAGCACAAATAGGACAAAAAGAAACCTTTTCTGTTCGACTGAACAGAATTATCTGGTCGATGGGTATTCAGCAAGAAATGGCTCCCGCAATACGAACGAGTTACCGATGACGAGTGATGGAAAAAATGAATACTTCAATCACGAGGATACGATAAAATTTTTATCTGTGTATGGGGAATGGGAAGAATGGGAACAAAACGCACAATGATGACAAATGTACTCTTTATGTATTCGAAAATAACTAGCGAATGTGACCATTCACTCTTATCGTTGTAAGAATAATTTGAAGTTGGATGAAACGTTTTCCCGTGCGATAAACATTTTTCATCAAAAGCGCGCGCTTTGCTGTGAACGCCACAACTTTATTCTACTATCGGAGCGACTAACAGAATTCGAGTGCGATTCAATAAAATTCATTCCAATCAGTATACGCCAAAATGTCAGTATAATTCAATAAAAATTATCCTAATCGGGATACGATAAAGTTCACGGATATTTCAATAAGCTTTATCGTGCCAATCCGGTGCGTGCTCGGCAAATGTTATATCTTTACTACTGGTAGAACGATCTGGCACCGTCGATGCACAATTTGATTTAGTAGGGCGACAGTGTATCGTGCATCGAGTGTGGGCGAGAATACGTACACGCGATATGAACATTTCGATACCTACAGTTACAAAAAAAAAAGTAAAGTACATACGTTTTATCGTTTAGTGCAATAGATAAATGTTCATTGTAACGATGAAGGTTGCTAAATCGATTTGTCGACGGGTGCAGTTGTGTTTTTTTAACAGGTGACGTCTGATCGGTCCCTTTACATTTGGGGAACAATGTATTTCTGCATAATGCTACATGTAATTATTTTATGTATACTACATACACTTATTCGATGGAGGGTTAAACCGGGGAAAGGTTATTTTAGAGACCTTGACTTCGAGGGCCTTCCTCATCATCTAAAGTCACATTTAGATAAATGTAATCATATTTTTATCAAAGTGATTTAGAGAACAATTCTGTTCCTAAAATCACTGGTACGTTTAAAAAAAGACTACCCTCAAAATAGACCGATGCGCTGTTCTAAATACCTTGTTTCCATTATATATATATATATATATATATATATATATATATATATATATATATATATATATATATATATATATATATATATACACAGGGTGTCCATCATATCTCTGCCATCAGAAATAACTCGGTAATTATTGATGTCACAAAAAAATGTTCTAGAAAAAGTTGTACGGTGTGAAGGGGGCCATCAAATGCGACCATTTTTTTAAATTTTTTATATTTTCTATTATTTATATTTTCTATTTTTTATACTCAAATGAAATAGTACATTTTTTCAATCATATTGTGGAGCACCTCAACCTGCACAAAAAACATCAGGGGTTCAAAGTCGTTCAAGGTCATTCAAGGTCAGTATCGATAATACAAATCGAAATATGTCGGAACACTACCAAACATTTGGTAATGATCCGAGATATTTAGATTTGTATTTCGTTTTAATAGGTGGCCTTGAATGACCTTGAACGACTTTGACCCCTGATATTTTTTATGCGGCTTGAGGTGGTCCACAAGTTGGTTGACGAAAAATGTACCATTTCATTTTAAAAAGTGGAGGTGATCTTCACTTCCCGTCAACGCCTCCACCGAAATAAAAAAATATTGGTCGCATTTGATGGCCCCCTTCACACCGTACAACTTTTGTCTGGCACATTTTTTTGTGACGTCGACAATTATCGAGTTATTTCGGGTGGTAGATATAAGAGGGACACCCTGTATATATAATAACAATAAATGCTAAAAAAATGTAAAACAACAGCAGATTTTAAAGCAGCCACAGTGTGTGTGTGTGTGTGTGTGTGTGTGTCTGCACACACACACACACACACACACACACACACACACACACACACACACACACACACACACACACCACCTACTATGTGGCTGTTTTGAAATCTGCTCTTGTTTTTAATTTATTGAAGCATTTATTGCATAAAAACTAGTCGAATTACATTCATCAAAGTATTGACTTTTGAATGTTATTACTTTCTTCCACCTCTCTGGCCAAAGCTGAATCTCACGTTCAAAAATGCCCTCTCTTTTGACGCTATTCACTCACCTATCCATTCTTGGCGTTCCTCGTAATCATAGTAGTGTGACGCCTTGGATGCAATTACCTAGTAATTGCATCCATGGCGTGTTGCCTCGATCAGAGCAAGTAATAATCATCGGAGCAACATCCGAAGAGTACGTTGGATGAGGGAGGACCTCTCATTCCAGTTCAATAGGTGTCTTTTTTCACGGCCACCCCAACGTGGGGCCGAGCGATGTCGTGCAGCAGAATCATATGTTGGCGATGTGGGGCTACTAACGGCCTTTTTCTAATTAAGTTTAGCCAATGTTTTAAGCGTTTGACACTTCAGCATCTTCAATTTTTTGGATTTACCTGGTAGTTGCTTGTCACAAGGGTCACAATCGCCACTGTTGAATCGTCGAAATCAATATTTACACATAGTTTTGGATGGTACGTACTTATCATGAGTGTGTGCAATTAATGGGTGAGTTTCAGCTGCACTTTTTTCCAAATTGAAGTATAGTATAGAAGTACACATCGGAAAAACAACTTGTCTAAAGTACTAAAGTATAAAACACCTAGAGAAATCTACAGCCGAAAAACGGGCTCCAATGCAACCACTAATATAACACATCTGAGCAGAAAAGATATAGAAACTAGGAAAGCGTAATGCGGAAAGAAACCTCCAATCGAGCTTAACGTACTAAAAAGTCTTAAGGCTCTTGAGACAGAATCTAAAGTCTACACGTTTCATTCATGTTCATGGAGATGTAGTAATCGTAGTAGAGTTGGGTATACCTAAGATGCACCCACATTTCTATAGGGATTTGTCAGGGACACTGCACAAAGGGAGTCCTAATTGAGGTCCAGTCGGATTCTGCACTGTTCGCCAATGAACGCCGTTTGAGAATTCTTACCACGTTCGAATGGAAAGTATGTGAAATGTTACGAGAAAAAAAACTCGGCGCGTTGAAACATAACCTGCACACGTCGGGAGCGTGTAGGGTGTGATCATATTATGTCAAAGTGCAGTAAAATAAATAACATACGTTAATCACAGTGGATTTTCAGTGATGATATTCGAATCTATTTTGAAGATGTACTTTTTTGAGCGATTTATACTTTTTTAAAGCGGCATATACATTTAGACGGGAAAAAATTGAGCTCTTTTGAAGGGTTTTTTAAACTAAGGAATAACTATTTTACATTTATCAAATTGTAGGTATACTTTAATAGTATATTTGAATATACAAAACAATTTTTTTTTTCAAATTAATTTATCATAAAAATGGCTGCGGGAGTTGCGAATCGGCGTGCAGTCTGGCTTCCCGTGCAAGATTTGCAAAAAAACTTCAAATAGTTTACGCCCGCTCCGAATCCGAGCAGCGAGGCACAGCGTTGACGGTCTGTAACGTTTGAAGTTTTTCGAATTACGCTTTGAAGTTCTGGCAAAATATTCTACATGTATAGTTCTATCATTTTAAGAAAAAAGTAAATAAAATAACCGATTTTTTTTATCGTTGTAAATGTAGATCTCGTCTTAACTCTTCCTTGACAGACTGGGTCAATTTGACCCTCACGAATTTGTAATCGAATGCTCACTTGCCAAAAATTGAAAATTTTCAATAATTTTTTACAATAAAGCATTTTCACTTTTTCCGAATTTTAATTATCCAGACATATTGAGAAATGTTTAAAGTGTATCCCATTTTTTTCAATAAAAACCGACCAAAGGATTGTTAAGGGTAGATGGATGAAGTACTATCTGGGTGAAATTGACCCAGCACTGGTCAAATTGACTTACAATTGAAGTGTGTAAATGTCTGTAGACACTTTTTACAGGTTTTAACGTGTGCGACAAAAAACGGTGTAGGAATGATACGGATAGATGCGTTCAAACAACACACTTACGTGTGTTATTTTTTTACACACGTTAAAAGATGCAAAAAGCGTCTAAATCCATTTACCCACTCAAAGTATATTAAAATAACACACCTATTTTTGCAGTAGTGTATATACATGGGATGCGTTTGAATAATAACTTGAATAACAAAAGCTTTTTATCGTCAAAATATATGCATTCATTGAACTGAAGCCAACAGTACTTATTACTCTGTAGTATGTATGAGAGGTGTCACTGTATTTCTTGTCTTCGCATAGACTAGTTTTTCATGCAGCTTCACGATGACAGCCGCTCTTTGCTTGTTCGCGATCGCCTCGGGACAAAAATATGTCGTTAAAGACTCAATGCAGCTATTGGGGTTGTGGAAAATAAATTCCAATTTCAGGTTCTTCCACGTGACGAACTAAAAAATGATCTATAAATGAAACAAAAAGTTAAGACCAAATGTGGTCTTCCATTAAGGAGTGAGGTTCAGTTGGAACGTTAAAAAAAGGCCTTTTTCCGATTTTTTTTCGGCCAAACGATAAAATAATTTACAACAAAAGTTCTTCCGTTTAAAAGATATATATTTAATGTAAACATTATAATTTTTTAAAAGAAATATGTTTCAAAATAAGCCTATACGTATCAATGGCCGAGGACGCTGCAGAAAAAACAGGTTTTGCGGTGATCACTCTCACGCTGTGACGGAGTATCTGAAACCAACAAAACAGGGGGGAATCTTTAGTTAATGATATAATGCTCCGGTTGAACGAAGGGTTTTGAAAAATTTCTATTTTTCACAAAATGGCGGACGTTGAAAGTCAAAAGTGTTGTTTTGACCAAAATTTCACTTACAAAAATTGACTATAAAAAAAAATAATTGTCCAAAAAAAAAATCCTTTGTTCATCCGGAGGAAAACTATGTATAGAAGAAGTGATATAAATTTCAACCCGATCGGTAAAGCCGTTCTCGAGTTACATTCATCACCGACTTCGAAAACATGATTTTGAGAAAAACGAGTTTAAAGTTTTGAGTACGATTTGCATGCAGCGTCCACGGCGTCCTTCAAAGTTATGTATTTCGGCGAATAATGGTCTGATTTACATTCAATTAGTCGGAAAATACTCGTAAGATATTATACTTTTAGAAAATGAAAAAAAATCGATTTTTTGAAAATTCTAAGTAGACCTCCCTCCTTAACGAGTTAATCAATCGATGTCAAATCAGTTAATGCGTTTCATGCTATACCGTAACCAAGGTGATTTTTAAAACATATGATCAATAACTCGCAATTAACACACTTGAACTGTGTTGTTTTTTCCCGTGTTATTTTTGCTCCTGTGTAGCTATCAAACGTGTGTTGTTTAGTCCAATCTGTGTAAATATGCGTCTTGTATGTTGATTCTACACGCTCTATTAGTATTCGAATAAGCGTGTTATTGATTGCAAACTCACGTGTGTAATTTTAACGCATTACGTGTGTAATTGTAACGCATTACGTGTTACCAAATGCACAAGTGTGTAGAATCAACATGGCAACGCGTGTCCAGCCTTTATGTTGTGTTACTTAGTTTTTGCAGTGAGTGCGTCAAAGCCCTGACCAAACATAAGTGTGTTAAGGAACGGTTAATATACTTTTTTAAGATCCACTCATTTGTATATCAATATATTTTGTTTAGAAACTGTTACGTACAGAATGCGATGGGCTCCATCAAGAATCGAATTCTGTTCGATAATGTGGAAATCCTTTAGGAATCGAATTTGATTCGTACATTGGATTCCAATGGGAAACCCCTATTAGAATCCAATGTGCGTCCTTTTAGTTTCGGGATCCAATGCGATGACCCACTGTATGCCTATCAGGAAGTAGGGACAAGTATGACAATCCAATTGGGTTCGTACGACAATTTTTGCACGGGTAGGTCCTTCAAGCCATCAACTGGGATAGTTTCCATGAAGAACTTTCCAATCGCCCTACAAATCGCGTCGGTTGCCGTAGTCGCCTCTTTTACCAAACAAATCATACAGTAATAAACGTACCTGCTGGGATATTGCATGTAGGCATATACATACGTAAATCATATTTTTTTATCCTTCAATAAAAAGTTTACGATCCGCTACGGAAAAGCGATAAAAGCCGCGAGAATTCGAGCACACAGAAACGATTGCGCTGAATCTTTCCGCTGCTCGATGCTTTTGAAAAGGTCCGCTCGTTGACAATTTTCGCCCTCCCCCCCCCCCCCCCCCCCCTCGCCCCTCAGTTTCAATTCACTATTCGAACGACGGTGCGGGTTAATGGCTCAGTCTGTTGAGTCCTCTCGGATGAACATCCGACGTAGCCTCGACCGGAAGTGGATTGGTTCATATCCTCGTCCATCGTCGTAGATGAACGTCATGCGCAAGGGTCAGAGATGGGAAAAGCGTATGTAGAGTGCAAAGCCACGGACCTAAAGGTCCTACTGACCCTCACGATGAGGTGTGAAGAAATATGGCGTTGCATGTACGAGCAACGAGAACTTCGTTCGTCCCGTTTTATTTTCACCTCGTGTACATCGAACTTTGGAGACCCAATTTTTTCCACCACACGACCACACACCGCTGAAAAAATCTGGCCCCGCTTAAAAAGCAGAAATAAAAAGAGTATCGTGTTTATGGGTGGATTTACGGGTCGAGGAAAAAATACGCCCCGCATCGACAAAATGTTTACTTTGTCCCACGACGACGAATATATAAACGCGAGTGTGTTGAAAAATGATCCAATTTAGTCAGCGGTGTATATTCTTCGAGGGCGTGGATTTGTGAAAAATGTACGTGACCCCGCGACGATTGGACACGCTTTGATGCCCTTTATTATTTATTTATTTCCAATGTTCCTTCGTATAGTCCCGTGGGCTTTTACGATCCCATCCCCTTCGTTTCTAGCTCACACTTGTCACTCCCCTATCTCTAGTTCCTCAAAGATGGACCGAAGAGAAATGCCCATACTGACTCTTTCCGAATGCCCTGTTCCGAAAGCCCCTTACCGAAAGCAGTGTTTTCCAAATTTCTTGAATATGAGACCCCTTCGCAAGTAACAACAATTCTAGTGCCCCACCCTCCCCCTAGAACTGGCAAGAGAAGCTTTGAAATTATTAGTGCCATTCGCCAATTCCTATTTATGTGAACTAGTCCTAGTCCAGTAAAAGAGACGAAAACCCAGCAGTTTTAGCGTAGAATTAGAATTTTTTACTGAAGCTAGATGGTTGCAGACTTAAAGTATCCCCACTGAAATTTTGCCCCTGAACTCGCCCCAACCCTAAGAAATAGGGGTTGGAAACTTAAAAACGGGTCACTTGGGAGATCGCTTGAGCCGCACATCACCCGCGTGGCCGTCACTCTCACAATCAGTCAAGTCTCCAATCATATTTTTTTTTCTTATTTTTCTTTAAGAGCTGGATTTTTACACACAACTCATGTTTGCATACGTCTCGCGATTCATATTCGCAATTGTTATCGTAAAACTTTCGTCTACGGAATTCGATGTGGAGGGATTCCGTTGCGCAGAAAGTTGAAAGCGGAGGAGACCTTAACGGGGTCGTCTAGTGCGAAGGCCGTCTTTTAATGCTTTGTTGGGGATTTTTTTTTGGACAAACCATTAAAGTAAAATAATTTATAAATTGTAGATCATTTTTATTAACATTTAAACAAACCTTGTGAATTTTTTGAAGTCATTATATGGAATATAGTCGGGGATACACCGCCCAACAGGAACACATATATAAAAAGAAGTGCTCCACTGCTGCCATGATTCCGGCCGGTCTGCTTATCTGAAATAAAAAACCAAACGCAATTTCAATCGTGAGACTTGAGGCTCTACGTGGAACTAAAATAAAGTTAGAATTCCAAAGAACAATTTTTTTTACGCTTTAGAAAAAAAATTCAATTTTTCGTTTTTTTTGTCTATATAGCTGATAAATATAAAACTAACGAAGCAATCTTAATTATTTTAGTTCAACCCGTAGTATACGTACTAAAGATAATATATGTACTAAAGATGCTGTTTCAATTTGAGCAGAATCAATGAAATAGTTTTTGAGATATCATGGCAGCAGTTTAAAAAAAATCGTGTTATGACAAAAACGCGTTTAAGGGCGGGGTAAAGTATTTAAATTTTTTTTTCATTTTTTTTTAAATTTTTTAAATGAATCCATAATATATCAAGAATATTGTGTTAAAATTTCAAGTCGATCGGAGTAAAATTGACGAAGTTATGAGCATTTGAGCGTCTATTGCTCCATGCCGTTCTCTTCTCTTCTGCGTTTTTCAAACCGTTTTTCTGAGACTTGTTATATTTAAAGTCCGTGTGCACGATAACTCAAAATCTACTGGACCAATCGCTTTGAAATTTTGCACAGTACTTCTTCACACAATTCACCAGGTATTGTCGAGAGCTTTTTTGTTTTTTTTTAATAATTACTAATTTTTCAACAACAAATTAGCCGATTTTTTAGCGAAAATCGGGTTTTTGGCTCCCAAGTGCTACGAAAAATTAAAAAAAAAAAAAATCCTCCCGTCATTACCTCGAGAAACATCTCCTTTAACAAATGCATTTTGATTTTTTTGTTTCAAACGATTCTGTTGCGAGTTATGGTGCACACCGCAAACCAACTTTTTTTCGAGGCGCCTCCGGGGTTTAATTTTCACTTGCTCAATTTTGAATATTTTGCAATGCAAATTTAGGAGAATGTTGTTCAAATGTTACTTTATTATATGTAAATTTTTCAATAAACGAACACTATTCGTTAGGCCAAAAAAAATCTTAAAAACATGCCTTTTTTTCGCCGAATTAACTTTACCCCGCCGTTAAAAGTTAATGTATATAATTCATAATAAAAAAATTGTCTCACCATTAATCTGCTATGCCTGGACCATAGAGTACGCCTTCCTCTTCTTCAAAGAAGTCATGCAAGGCCGTTTTCTCTTCTTTTGATCTGACACACTCGACGACCCCCTTAAGGCTGGATGTACATTTAGACAGGGAAAAAACTGAGCAATAGTGGGGGATTTTTTAAACTAAGAAATAATTATTCTACAATTATCAAGCTTTAGGTATACTTTAATAGTATATCTAAGTAAACATAACAATTTTTTTAAATTAATTCATCATCAAAATGGTGGAGCTGTGGCAGAGTGTTACAGCAAGATCACCGCGGGAGTTGCCAATCGGCGTGCAGTCTAGCTTCCAGTAAACTTTCATTTGCAAAAAAATTCAAACATTTTTTCAGTTAGAACATGTATCGTTTCTGTGTGACGATAATTAAAATGAAGAAAATGCAAATTTAAGAATATGGCACGCATTTGCAAAAAAAATCAACATTTCTGTAAAATGTGAAATGAGAAAGTCGTTTTTTTTTTTCAATTTTTCAAAAACAATTCTCGTCAAGTAGAAGGTACCACTATTATCAATATTTCTACCAATTTTCAACTCAATCGGCTTAATAGTTTTTGAGTAATCCTGCACGCCAATTTCGATAATGCAGTTTTGAGCAAAACGCGTTTGAAGTTCACGCCCGCTCCGAATCCGAGCCCCAGCGTCGACGGGCTGTAACGTTTGAAGTTTTTCGAATTTCGCTTTCAAACTTTGGTAAAATATTCTACATATATAGTTCTATCGTTTAAAGAAGAAAAAAAAAGAAATTGATTTTTTCGTTGTAAATGTATATGCCGCCTTAATAAAAGCTAACACCACGAGATCGGAGGGCAATTTACGTGAATATTGTTTCAAGCATTATGCATATTTGTGGAATTCCCTGTATTATCACTCTCTTTCTGTTTGATACACCTTTCTACAAATATCATATCAATTTATTTACATATACCGGGTGTCCTGTTACGGATAGATAATTCTGCACCTGTCGGTAGCTCAGATCATGTCCTACTATGTGTTGGAATTTCAGTTCAGTAAAGGTTCCACGGTTTTTGAATTTTTGAGATTTATGTTATTTTTTTTTAATCATCTGCTTTTGGCTTTTCGCATGCCATTTCTACAAATGATATGGTAAAACTATAGAATCACGGCTCCAGCTCAACATCGATCCAAATTTTTTTTGGGTATTCTCATGTATAAAAAACGATGTTACATGTTGAATTAAGGTGGGGAAAGCCCTAATATGAAGAAAAAAAAACGTTGAAAAGTGTCATTACGGTGGAGGGTAAAAAATAAATATCCAATCTGATTTTTTGTTTTCAACCTTTTTCTTTTAATCTAGCCATCTAATTAACGATCACTGTCAGCGTTTTTGGTATTGTCAAAAGTATTGGAATAAGTAATCTGCGATTGTGTAAGCAAAAAAGTGCATACGTTCAGCATGAATCGGAAATGTCCGACCGGACATGAATTCCGCTATGTACCCGTTCATAAAATATTTTCAGCGGCCATATTTTGTAATCGAAGAACGAGCGTTTACGATTGCTTCGGTGAAACATATCGTACACCCTTCGCACATGATTTCCATTGATATACTAAACTTTCGAAATTTTTTCAAAACATATTTACCTTTTCACTCTGTTTACCTTACATTGTTTATGTTTGATCAATTCCATTTGCTTCGTGCGAGTATGCATATATGTACACGCGCGCGCGCGTGTGTGTGTGTGTGTGTGTGTGTGTGTGTGTGTGTGTGTGTGTGTGAGTGTGTGTCTATAATGCGCTATTTTATTCCTCGTTTCCGCAAACTTCAAAATCCCATAATTTATGGAATTAATAAAAAAATATCGGCCTCCCCCAACTGAATGTCAATTAGTGACGACATTATAAAGGCGTTCATGGCAAAGAAACAAAATTGGCGCTGAAATTGGTCTGGAGCCGTGATCCTATAGTTTTACCAATTATATGAATCGACAATAACTACGCAACTTTTTAAAGTAATTGGCACGATATGCGTAGTACTTTTTTTTACACCGCAGGCTATCAAAGTCAGATGTTTGAATTGGTTTGTATGAAAATTCTGCGTAAGATATTTTTTCATAAAGTTTCTTTAAGGGCGCACATACACCTGGGTAGGTAAACAAATACGATTTTTCAAAAAGGTATTCATTTGAAAGTACTATCCTTTGAGTGTCTGCCGTGAAAATTTCATAAGGAAATTCACAGTAATGACGAAGTTATAGCGTTTTGTAACTAACCGGGCGAGCAACGACTAACGAACCGAGCGAACTTTAAACGCGTTTTGCTCGAAACAGTGTTGTCAAAATCGGTACCACAAATATCTCCGCAACTGCTAAACAGTTTTGCGCGGTTATAATTTACGCAATAATCTAGTACTTATCCAGCCGTTCTTTCGATACCTGGCATATTTGTTTTCCATCATAAGTACTGAACAATTTTGAGGCGAAAAATCGCCTGTTTTATTCAAGTGATCGCCATGACCCGAAAAAATTAAATTTTTAAATTCCGGCTCGATAAGTACTAGTTTTATCTATCTACTTTAAGAAACAAATATTTTTGTTTACGATAAAAAATGGTTGAGATAAAAAATGGTCTGTCTGGTACTGCAAACGCTGTCAACAAAAACACGTACCAGAAAAACGACAGTAACATTTGTACCGTTTGAAATTGTTTAACCATATTTTCACACAATGTAGATAAAATGTCATACTTTGAAATGTACTACTGTGTCCAAAAAATAAGGTAACATTGTATTTATTTCGAAAATTCTTTATTTATTTTTCCAAATCAATTTCATCCCCTTCAAAGTAATCCCCTCCCGATGCAATGCACTTATGCCAACGGATTTTCCAATCTTCGAAACACTGATTGTAGTCACTTTCCGGGATGGCCTTCAGTTCCGTCCTCGCTGCGGCTTGAATCTCCTCTATCGTATCAAAACGGTGTCCCCGGAGCGATCTTTTGAGCTTGCTGAACAGCCAGAAGTCGCACGGCGCCAGATCAGGTGAATACAAATTTAATGCAAATTCTTTGCTCAACAAGTTTCGACATCGCAAAAAACGAAAAACTCACCTTTAGCAGCTCACAAAACGACGCGTATCTCAAACACTAATGAATATTTTGACATGTAAATTTGACATAGATGTCACTGACAGTACTACCAACCTAAAAAAAAATAATTCTCCAAATCCTTCGACGCGCGCAGTTTAAATTCAAATGTCACGTTATTTTTTGGACACAGTAGTATATCATGGTTATTGAATAAAATTCAATTTTATACACCAAAAAAATTCTTAAACGTAATCTTACTTTTAGCCGTCTCAGGTGTATGGAAGCTCTCAACATTTAAGGTTAAACAGAAAACTTTTCTAGATAAACACACGACCAAGAGTGTTTGATAAAAAAACCGGGTAAAAAAAGTTATCATTTGTAGAAATGGCATGCGAAAAACTAATAGCAGATGGGTGCCTCTTAACTACTAGTTTTCCGCTCGTTATCATATAGGGTGTACGTTAACAAGCAAAACGCTCTTTTCTTTAAATGTGGTGCGACAAAAATTGGTCGAGATGTTCACGAGTAAAGTCGAACGGTGAGTAAGCAATGTCACAGTAGTTTCGGCGTCCAAGCGAGCGTCGGCGCGGATTCAAATCCACAATCCGACAAGCGGATTTGAACTTTCAATTTTGAAATTTGAGTTTGAACGTTATCCGGTCGCCCAGATAAGGTCTTAAACAATAAATAAAAAATATTAAACAATATTATCCATTGTTTACTCGCAAGCTCTTTTGATATTTAGATCTTTCGAGTAAACAATGGACAATATTGTCTAACACTTTTTATTTATTACTTAATACTTAATTTGGGTGACCGGATAAGGTTCAAAATTCAAATTTTAACATTCGAAATTGAAAGTTTGAACTTTCAATTTCAATTTAACAAAAATCACTGGATTTGGATTCACTTGCGCGAACGTGGATTCGAGCCCGCGCCTACTCTCCCTTGGATGCCGAA
Organism: Ophion obscuratus; assembly: GCA_964007375.1. Classification (NCBI taxonomy): domain Eukaryota; kingdom Metazoa; phylum Arthropoda; class Insecta; order Hymenoptera; family Ichneumonidae; genus Ophion; species Ophion obscuratus. The sequence goes on from OZ023312.1 coordinate 48,140,327, forward strand.
ACTACTGTGCCGTGGTTTACTCACCGTTGGACTTGCAACAATTTTTGTCGCACATTTAAAAAAAAACGGTTTGTTTGGAAAAAGACACCTTATATGATCACCAATGGAATACTAGTAGTTAAAATACACCCTGTATAATTTATATATATATCATGAGTCTCCTCGTCTGGGGTAAGTGAAGAATCTTTATGCTCGTTCTTCATTCCTTTCGCGTGCCGATTCCATACTTCTCCGTCCGAGATTTGTTCCGGAAGCTCCACAAAGCGAAGAAGATTAAATACCTCTTTCTTCTTCCTTTCTTTTTTTTGTTGACCGTATCGTGCTTCTTCCTCCTCCACCAGAGTCCCGACGTCCTTTGTCCGTGGTCTTTGTCTCTCCCCCTGTCGCTATCACCGCTACTGAAAAGCTTGTTTGATTTTCTTTATTTTCCATGATCCCTCGCGCCGCCGAAGGTCCTTCGCGGTCTCGCTTTTGTTTATTTTGGCATCTCGGTCAACAGTTGCGACTCGGTTTCGTATCTCCGGACGCGGATCTACGAGAAGACTCTCTCGCAGCAAAAACCCCTCGGCGAGAAGATTGCCGTAGAGCTGAAAAACGATTTCCGTTGGATGCACAATTTGCAGATGTAATGCTGAAAATATTTGGACAAAAAGGTGACGCGGAGGATGCTTGTGATTGTCGTTGATGATTTATAAAATGATCGCGTTTTGGGCTCTTATGATGTGGATATGGGGATCGAGTCATTTGGACGCTGAGGAAGGCATCCCTATTATCTTATGACGTCAAAGTTTCCATCGTTGGAATGCAATAAAAATGTTTTTTTTAGTTGCCCAATTTTCGTTGGACAGATTTGAGCTACGAAAATAATGCAAACAATTTTTTTAGAATTCTCATTTAGCGATCGACAACAAATTTGCAAAATATGATTTTGGATGATACTGGAAATAAGTAATTGAAAAGAATTTTCGTTGCATACGAACTGTTCAAACTTCAATTCCATTTTATTTTATTAACCCTAGAACTCATGAGCGGAGTCCAAACGCACCCCACGCGTACTTTGAACTACGCTCCTGAAGTAAGGAGCGATATTATCGACTATTGGTCTGCACCATAATTCAGTGCGAAGGTCTAAGAGTAGTGTCAGGTCGGTTAGAACTTCATTTGGTCGTTGGTTGTCACGCTGTGCTCTTTGAAATTACGCGTGGGGTGTGTACGAACCCCAGTCATGAGTTAACGTTTTACTTTCGTGACGGTAAATTAACTTTATATTTTATACTGGAATCACTATTTTGTATATATCATTCCGGAATCTGAGGAAAATATACAAATACATTATTTATAAATTACAATAAATAATAATTTGAAAAATTGTACAGAATTGCCGTTACCCCAAGTGGATAAAAGACAGGCAAGGTGCGGTTTGTGCCCGAGGTCAAAAGATCGCAAAAGCCATTCGCACTGCATTAAGTGCCGCCGAGCCGTGTGCGAACAGCATAACCTTATCTTTTGTGTCGATTGTGCGGCAACCGATTGAATTTTTAAAAACTATTTCTTTAATTTAACAAATTCAACAAATTTATGATAAAACTCAAAACAATATCCTTTTTCTACGAATTTTCAATAAAATAAACTGTTAAAACACAATTTTTGATTTTCGGATTTTCGTCATTTTCAATGGAAGGGTCTCACTTGTACAATGTTTATCTCTACAACGCTGCAAGTCCTTTTTTCAACTGTACAATGTCTTATCTCTCATCTGTGCAAACTCGGCAATCCACCAACTCTACAAGAGGGAAGGGTCTCACTTGCACAATGTTTATTTCTACAACGCTGCAAGTCCTTTTTTCAACTGTACAATGACTTATCTCTCATCTGTGCAAACTCGGCAATCGACCAACTGTACAAGAGTCTCAAGTTTGCAATTTTGAATCTCTACAACGATCTAGCCTTATGATCATCTCTACAACGTATTCGGATTTGTATCAACTGCACAACGAGGCATTTGCAATATGCTTCAACTCTACAAAGTATCAACTCTACAAGAACTTTGAATACTCAACGTTCAACTGGGCAATATTGTCAACTCTACAACAGCTGGTATATCAGGTGTATCAATTGAAGAAGAGATATATATTAGCCTATTAACGCCCAAGCGACTATGTGTGAACACTTGAGAGAAAAAGGATGTTTTTTGCAGTTTACAGCAGAAATAATGTCCCCTACTCCAAGTAAAATCGCCCGTTCGTCCGATTTATGGTATCAACTTCGACTTTTGACCCTTCCTAGTGGACGAAAAAGGGGTTTCGACTCGAAAAGCGGGGTAAAATCAAAACATTCGTAATTTTGCTCTATTTCCCTATTTCCCTAGTGCCCTATTTCCCTTACTCTGCTCAATAGTGGTTGATTTCAGGTAATTGAAAAAAAAATTGAGTAAGGACCCTTCGAACTCGATTTTCTCAATCTGGCAGCATTCGTCAATCTGAGTAATGTACTTATTCGCATTTTACCTGCAATTGAATAACCTCATAAATAAACAAATATATTAATTTATGAAAGAATAAACAAAGAAAGTTTTTGTTTTTTTCATTCGCATTTTACGTGTAATTCGGCAATGTGGCACAACGTAGATGATCTGATTACCCGGACAGAGACGAAACACAATGAAACACAATGAGACAAGACGAAACCAAAATGAGTAAGAATACAACGTTTTTTAGCGATTACAAATATTTTTTCATATATTTGTCCACGAATGTTTTGATTTTACCCTGCTTTTCGAGTCAAAATCCCTTTTTCGTCCCTTAGGAAGGGTCAAAAGTCAAAGTTGATACCATAAATCGGAAGAACGGGCGATTTTACTTGGAGTAGGGGACATTATTTCTGCTGTAGACTGCAAAAAAAAATCCTTTTTCTCTCAAGTATTCAAACATAGTCGCTTGGGCGTTAATAGGCTAATTTATATCTCTTCTTCAATTGATACACCTGACATACCAGCTGTTGTAGAGTTGACAATATTGCCCAGTTGAACGTTGAGTACTCAAAGTTCTTGTAGAGTTGATACTTTGTAGAGTTGAAGCATATTGCAAATGCTTCGTTGTGCAGTTGATACAAATCCGAATTAATACGTTGTAGAGATGATCATAAGGCTAGATCGTTGTAGAGATTCAAAATTGCAAACTTGAGACTCTTGTACAGTTGGTCGATTGCCGAGTTTGCACAGATGAGAGATAAGTCATTGTACAGTTGAAAAAAGGACTTGCAGCGTTGTAGAGATAAACAATGTGCAAGTGAGACCCTTCCCTCTTGTAGAGTTGGTGGATTGCCGAGTTTGCACAGATGAGAGATAAGTCACTGTACAGTTGAAAAAAGGACTTGCAGCGTTGTAGAGATAAACATTGTACAAGTGAGACCCTTCCTTTTCAATATCCCAAAGAAATATACTTTTTGAACTGAATAAAGTGACAATAATTTTGTTTCAATAGTCTGATGTATCCCCTTTAAAATGCCGCTTGATACGAAGATGGGGTGAAAAGTTTCCGGCCTGACCAAGAAAAACGATGTTTTCAAACTTTTTTTTGCTTTATTTTTCAACATAATCTCCATCAACACTGATACATTTCTCATAACGGTGTTCTAATTTAGTTATACCAGTTTTAAACGTAGATTCGTCAAGCTCCTCAAAATACTGATTTACAGCTTCGATAACTTCTTCGTTGCTCTTAAATCTTTTTCCGCCAAGCCATTTTTTGAGGTTAGGAAACAGGTAATAGTCGCTGGGGGCTAAGTCTGGAGAGTAGGGAGGATGCGGCATCAATTCAAACTCCAATTCGTGGATTTTGGACACGGCAACAATCGACGAAAGCGCTGGTGCGTTATCGTGATGAAACAAAAAATTTTCTTCGCCAAATGAGGTCGTTTAATTTGCACCTCGTGCTTCAAACGTTGCAATAACTCTGCGTAGTATTGACCAGTGATAGTCTTACCCTTTTCAAGGTAATCAATGTATATAATTCCTCTTGCATCCCAAAAAACAGTATCCATAACCTTGTTTGCCGATAAAATTGTTTTTGCCTTCTTTGGGGTTGGTTCCCCTTTTTCAACCCACTGTTTTGACTGTTCTTTATTTTCAGGAGTGTAGTGGTGGACCCATGTCTCATCAACAGTTATGAATCGACGCAAAAATTCGTTTGGATTACGCCTATACAGCGCCGAATTGTCGGTAGAAATGGTTTTTCGAAGCAGTTTTTGGTCGAGCGTTAGCAAACGCGGCACCCACCTTGCACACAGCTTTTCCATGTTCAAATGGTTGTGCAAAATATTTCGCACACGTTCAGCTGACATCCTACAGGTCTCAGCTATCTCATGCACTTTCAACTTGCGGTCTTCCAACACTATTTTATGGATTTTTTCAATCATCTCTGAAGTTGTGACTTCAACGGGCCATCCTGAGCAAGGCTCGTCGGAGGTGCTCACACGACCCATTTTTAATTCAGAAACCCACTGCTTAATAGTTGAATATGATGGGGTCTCCTAATGCTGAATCCATCTCTTCCTTTATTTGTTTTGGTATAAAACCTTTCAAATGGAAGTATTTGATGACAGCACGTTTTTCCAATTTTTCCATTTTTACGAAAACAACGAAAGCGTGTCGCGCAATGTGCTCTCAGACGCAAACTAACGTAGCGATTGGGCTGAAACTGTACATACAAGCTCGGTAGGAATGGTACTGTAGGACGCCGCTCCAAAACTAGTTCTAGTGGCACCATCTCTTGGTCAGGCCGGAAACTTTTCGCCCCACCCTCGTATTTTAAGATCGGTTGAACGGTTAAAAAATTACAAATTTTTATTTAAAAAATGAGCTTTTTGCTGATTTTTTTCGGTTTTCAGCCTTCGAAAGGGTGTTTCATGAACTAAATGTGCATAAAATTAGATTATCCGAGCACCATTCTCTTCGTTATGAAAAAATAAAGAGAATGGCGTACGGAAAAGTCTGTTTATCAGCATAGGGTCGGTTTTATTATCAAGAAACGCGGGGGTTCGTTCGAACCCCAGTTATGAGTTTGAAGGTACAAAAATTTATTCATGAGGTGTAGGGTTAATCGAGGAAAATTCCTGATATTTTATTGCTTCCGTCAAATGAGATGAAAATTAAAAACTCGTGTCATTTTGTGGACTTATAGAATAGAGTCCGCAATAAATCTGCATAGTCGAAAAGGATTTTTCCCCTCATATTTGTATCGTTCCATTTGTCCAAATCTCACTCCGCTAGTCACTTGACCTGAAAAATGTGCGGGCTTTCTCGTGTACTTTCTTGCAACTCGGTAAAATGACTGTCAAGCTCATAATAGACCCTGTAATATTTGTTATCATAGGGCTCAAATAATGATGTTGGGTTCGACGGAAGTCTGCACCTTTTATCATGCACATAAAGGACGGAAGCTCGTAGAGGCAAATCTATTCAGTGGCTTATTTTCACCGGTGCATCGAATTTCCATAAATCCGGGAGACTCGCTAATCTAGGCTTACCGAAATAACATAAAACGTACAGGGATTTAATGGGAATCAAAATGTAGCCTTTTCTACTATAAATAAAGTACGTAGTGCCTCCTACGCTACATTTAATGGAAATATTTACATTTAATGGAAATTACAAAAATGGATGCAAATTTGTGGATTTGATGAAAATAAAATTTCCATTAAATCCTTAAATTTTTAATGGAAATCATTTACATTTAATGGAAATAAAATAAATGGAAATAATGGATGTAAATATTATTAAAAAACTACATTTAATGGAAAAAAAGGAGGGACCTTTTTCCATCGTTTTAAAGAAGCTGCGCAATAATCTAAATTAAGAGAAAAATTGATAAAGTTAAGGTTTTTCTTTTGCGGAAGGCCGTATTTTGTGGGGCCATGAGCAGGGCCCTTCTGAATAATAAGTGAATGACAGTGGCCCTTGATAAAAATAACTCACAATCAATTATCATACCCAACGATAATCTGGAATATAAAATTCGTATAAATTTAGTAGATTCATATATTTTTATCATTTCCTCTGAAAAGTCGTGGCTACGAAAGTTCTTCTGGTGGTCCATTTTTCTAAGTTTAGTCATTAATGTTTTCATCGTTGTTACGTAGTCTTCAGAATTCTTCACATGCGTAAAGCACTTTATATCGTCCATCTAGAGTTATTTAGTATATAAATTATTGAATAGAAATGTGGCCCGCATGTAATCTTCATAATGTGCCGTATCATTTGAACGATTTAAAAATTTGTAGTTTTGTTAAAAATTCGGTAACTTGACTTGAAATTTTTCCAGTGTACCGGGATGTATTGTTACTTCATTGTAGACGAAAATCGGTATTCATTGTTAAATATTCGGGTTCGCGGGAGGAATACCTTAACCAAAAAACCTAATGACATCACATACAGTTGGAGGTCAAGAAGTTTTATTTGTTATCGACTGATATTGTTGCATATTCAGTAAACAAATAATCATCTAAAGAAGAATAAACATGGCGAATCCGATTTTCAGCATTCGTTCTTGGACGTTAATTGCTTACGTTAGTTACCTGATTCAAAATCGAACAGGAAATATTGGCTCGTATCAGGTAATGGATGTTGTGATAGATCCATGTAACGTTGGGAATCATCACATCTGGCCTCTTCTAAGATAATGGTCGCAGGTGAAAATATATGAGAACTGAGAGCCACCAAAACATGATGTTCGCAACGAAACGTCATCAGGTTCTTGCCATCACATATACACAAGTTCGATTGATCGATCGAACTCTTTTGCTAGCAAATAAATATAATAAAAATCGACAACGACAGCAGTAAACCCCAGTATTATGATCTTGCCAGGAAACACAACGATGTTTACTTGTCTTCCACGAAAACTATAATTTTAATGTCATTATCGTATTTCAAACGGCTGGAGGACAGGGAGTAATTTATTATCAGGAGGAGATTGGACATGAGAGCGGGAGATAGAGAGATACGGAGATAAAGATAGGGAGAGGAGGAGTGGCAAATATTTGGAAAAAAAGCGAGGGTCAGTAAAAACGGCCGTTGGAACGGAAGACGAGAGACGGAGCTTGGCGCGAATCGATTCGATTAAGCACTCATACTGTAGCTCGACTCATTCGTCTACCTATCTCTCGCTCTCTTTTTCTTGTCCTCGCTACTCTACGGATTCCCATTTCCGGAAGTGGGCCGAAATGCTTTCGCCAAATCACCCGCGATCCTTTATTGGAAGTGCACGGCTGCGTTTCTTGTTTCGAAACGCGGGCAAGTGTGTTTCAAAACTCTGCCATGACCCTCGAATTGCGGTGCTCCTTCACTCTGTTTACCTATATAAGTGATTCGATTCGCCACACCCCCCCCCCCCCCCCCCCCCCACACACACACACACAAGTAGACAGGGTGTCCCTCTTATCTCTGGCACCCAAAATAACTCGGTAATTATCGATGTCACAAAAAAATGTTCCAGACAAAAGTTGTACGGCGTGAAGGGGGCCATCAAATGCGACCAATTATTTTTCCATTCGGTGGAGGCGCTGACGCACAGTGAAGGTCACCTCCACTTTTTTAAATGGAATGGTACATTTTTTTCACCCATCTTGTGGAGCATCTAAAGCCGCATAAAAAACATTAGGGGGTCAAAGTCGTTCAAGGTCAGTATCGATGATACCTTTAGAAGGTCATTCTTCTTCTTTGGAAGGTCATTTAGAATTTATAATTTAGAAGGACCTTTAGATGAATTTAGAAGGTCATTTAGAATTAAGAAGGACCTCTTCAGAAGGTCATTCAAGGTTACCTATTAAAATGAAATGCAAATCTAAATATCTCGGATCACTACCAAATATTTGGTAGCGATCCGAGAAATTTAGATTTGTATTTCACTTTAATAAGTGACCTTGAATGACCTTGAACGACTTTGACCCCCCAATGTTTTAATGCGGCTTGAGGTGCTCCACAAGATGGTCGAAAAAAATGTAGCATTTGATTTAAAGAAGTGGAGGTGACCTGCACCGTGCGTCAGCGCCTCCGCCGAAATAGAAAAAAAAATTGGTCGTATTTGATGGCCCCTTTACACCGTACAAATTTTGTCCGGAATATTTTTTTTATGACGTCGATAATTGCCGGGTTACTTCGGGTGGCAGAAATAAGAGGGACACCCTGTATACATATACGTGGTTGTAATTTTACACAGTGCACGCTCGCAGTGTGTGAGGTGAAATTGTTGGAAATTTGGATCATGCGGTAAATTCAGATCCGTCGTGCTTCGTATTCACGGGATCTCGAGCATATTTACTGTTATGTATTTACATTTTCAGAGTTTACGTCGAGATGAATCGGCGTTACGAGTTCGCCCAGGTTCCCTTCGTCCCCGTACTATATACGACCACGTTCGATTTATTTGATCGAAAAAGTTTTCTTGCCGTCGTGTCGTCAGGTTCGTTAATTAAGCTAAAACGTTTTTCATCCTTGTTTCACTGAAGTCGTATCGCGTCGCGTTTATTCCCAATGTCACTTCTGTTTTTCTAGATGTTAATATCAATTTCAGCATTTAACGTTTTCACCGGTGAAGAAAAATCCATACGCGCGGAATTGCTGGCAGTATGAAAATTGAATTATGTTCATTTCCCGAACAATCTGATTTTCACAGCTGAAGAAACGTACGTACGTGAATTACTACTGAAGAATGGTGGCGATCACGTTGAACAAAAAAATTGGTAAAGAGATCGAGCAGCACAACGGTTTTTATGTTTCGAATATACTTCCGAGACGCGAAAGTCGTATGAATTTGTTAAGCTTTTTAAAAATTTCAATATCGAAAATGTGAATGTGAGATCTACGTACACCGGTGAATACAATTGTTTCGTTTTTTCACCCCCTTGTAGGGTGGATTCCGAGACTAGAAATCGTAAAAGAAATTAGGCTAGTTTTTTGAACTCCCTGGTGTAAATAGGTATAGAAAAAGTAAATGTGTGATCTACGTGCATCGGTAGATACCATTTTTTCGACATTTCACCCCCTCCTAAGGGTGAGCTCCGGGACTCGTACGTGATCGATGCATGTTTTTTGTACGGCAAACACATAAATCAACCAGTTGATTATCAGGAATTGTGAATTGAAAAAAAAAATCGTTGCATCGCAACTTTGCGAACTTCAACATAACCTTAAATTATGATATTGAAGTTTGCATCGGTGGAACGCAACGAAAGTTTCGTCCAACGAAAATGGCTTAACGGGTTAAACGCAGTTAGATATGTCAAAAAATCGATTTTTCAAAATTGCATTTTCGGAATGTACAAATACGTGAGTATATTCCCTGAAAATTTCAAATCGATCCAGCGAATATTCTCGGAAATACACACATATTCGTAAGGATGCTCGGAGCGCTATAAAGCTGACTATTGAAAGTTCAAACGCGTTTTTCTCAAAACGGTATTTTCAAAGTCGGTGAGCACGATTTCTCAAAAACGGCTCAACCGATCGGTCTGCAATTTTAACACAACCTTGTCAGATGTATTCTTCAGATATTGATCGAAGGAATAAGATTTCCGATAGTTTTTTCTATTTTTTTCCAACGATTTAACGAAAAAAATTTGGTCGAAGATCGAAATTGTTTCTTTCTGGAGCCACCGTTTTGTAAAAAATTAAAATTTCGACTATTCCTTCGATCAATACCTGGATTCATCTATCCCTTAAAAGAATCTTTTTGGTTTTTTAATTTTAGATCATCCAAACCGGAGATACTTTGCTCACTGACGGACACTGTTTTTTCGGGAACCTCCAGGAGACTGCCTACACGAGCAATGTTAATGAATATTTTTGAAAATAAAAAATTGCAATTTGAAGCTAAAAGATACCACTACGCTGCCTAATATTTTCGTTTTGCTCAAATGAAATCCTTTTCCAGAAAAAAATCGTGAAAAAAGACCTTCTTTGGCCTTGCAACTGCGTATAAAGCCTTAAACGTTTTTTTAGGATCCTCATCAGAAATCTGCAGCTCAAATTTGCAGGGCCAGCTTTTGGAGTATGAAGAAGATGAAGAAATAAAAATTAAGAAAGAATTTTCGTTGCATTCCAACGACGCAAACTGGGGGCCGGGTTGAAATTCCGAACTTTGAATGATCAGAACGTTCAAAACTCCGAAAGAATTTTACCCGAAAGACCAAAACTCTGAAAAACTGAACAAGGCTGATTTGAAATTCCGAATTTTGAATGATCAGAACGCTCGAAACTCCAACAGAATACTACCCCGGAAGAATTTTACACGAAAGACCAAAACTCCGAAAATCTGAACACCGTCAAAAGAATTCGGCTATGGAAGTTTTTAAAGTTTAAAATTTTTCAAAAAATCGACAGTTTTTTTCAAGAATTTTTTAAATTAAGAAGTGATTTTACGTCAATTTTGAAATTTGTCCAGACAATGTTACACGTTCCGCATCATTCACAGTCACCTGTTTAGCCTTTCGCTGGCACGATCTTGACGAAACCTTGTAATTTCGGAACATCACAATTAGGAAGATAAAGTTAGGAAGATAGTCAAGATCATGCCAGCGAAAGTCTACACAGTTGACTGTAAATGATCTAGAACGTATAACATTGTCTAGACAAATTTCAAAATTGACGCAAAATCACTTCTCAATTAAAAAAAAAAATCTTGAAATAATTCGTCGATTTATTGAAAATTTTGAAACTTCAGAAACTTCCATAGCCGAATTATGTTGACGGTGTTCAGATTTTCGGAGTTTTGGTCTTTCGTGTTAAATTTTTCGGATTTTTTATCTTTCGGGGTAGTATTTTTCCGGAGTTTTGTGCGTTCTGATCATTCAAAGTTCGGAATTTCAACCCGGTCCCGCAAGCATCAAAATTGTCCAAAACTGTACGTTAAAAATTACCAACTTCAGAAATGGTGCGATCTCCTTTATCAGACAGACAGGACATTAGGGATGCTTGAGGAAAGACACATCGTGCAAATGAGGAACTCGCACATTGCTTCCTTGTCATGTTAATTCTCTTCCAAAACTTTCCCCGTGAGAAATCCACCATAGCAAAAAAAAAACGGCTTGTTCACCGGCAAAACTTCGTCAACAAAATAAAATGGCGAGAAAGCAATGTGTGAGTTTCTCATTTACGGGATTTTTGTACTCTTTTGAATGAGTATTTACCCGAAGTATGACATCGTGGACTAAATTTGAACCAACCTTTCTATGTAGAAAAGCACTTTCCCTGTGTGTGCATACTCTTGTACGACTGAGTTCATCTCCTATGTACATATTTGCACTCACATAAACATATATGTTTGGTTGTGGGTCTGTGCTCTTTACACACTTATTCCTGTCCCGTTTATCCGTCGTTTGCAATACGTATATAATTTACCCTTCGTTTCGACGATGTTTCCTCGCGCGTTTGGCGAAAATTGCTTTAGCGAAAATCCTCTCTCCGGTTCCCTACAGTGCCATTCGAACAGAAATAGGCGAGATCGAGGAGTTTAAGGGGCTGATCAAATCCACGTAGATAAGTTGAATGGAGAGAATTGAAATTGGAGAGACTGTTCATCTGATAAAAAAAACCCCCAATGTAGATTTTGATTGGCATTTCGAAACAATTGCGCCGAGCTCGCAATAGTATCGTGAAACAATTGTCCTTTTAAATATCTGCAAAACGTGCGAAAAATATTATAAATTACTTTGCTTGACATTCCTGAGGGTGGCGGATAGTTCGATGAACTTGGTGGTGGTAAATGATGTCAAGATTGCTCAGGACGAAACGATTGATCGTCAATCGGAGAGTCATGGGTTCGTATTGACGGGACGACGAAAAAAAAAACCCACGTTCGATAAAAATAACTAGCCTCGGGGGAAAAATACAAACTGCCTGACTAAAGCGCACTAAAGGGCTGGGCGAAAGGCGAAAACGATTTTCCCGGATGCTGCGCCGCCTCTTATTGACGTTCAAAGGCACCTTTCAGCTGTACATTTTTTCAGAATTCTACCGGCAAGCGCCTTCTCGACATTTCCGGACACATTCGAAAGCGGGTGCTCTATGCGCACTGCTCGCGAACTTCCCATGTATAGAATCCAATTCAAGTGATGGCTAAAGTGAAAATGTCGAGCATTTCCGCGCTCAGTTAGAAACGCGGATTTTCGATTCCGCACATTCTAGGATGACCTGGACTATCTTGCAAGATTCTTTTCAAGAATGCCTGCAGCGTCGTGCTGGTCGAGAATCGACATTGTGCGTAAATTCAATCATGAGATCCATGTGAAGATGCACTTCAAAACTAGGCGTGTTTGACGTGTGTTCAAAGTATGTAGAAGTAACACAATATAAAGGCTAGACACGCGTTGCCATGTTGATTCTACACACTTATGCATTTGGCAACACGTAATGCGTTACAATTAAGGGGCCACTTTGGAGCCACGGAAAAAGGCTAGTTTCGCGATCTTTTTAATGCTTTAATAAAAGATATAAATATAAAAGTTGTTGGGCTTGGTAAATAAAGTCTTGAAATACATTTGAAAAAAAATGTATTCATTTTTATTCATTTTTAAGTACAAAAACTATAGTTTAACGTAACGCCTCAAAAATAGGTGGGCTAGGTAGCTCCATCACATCTCGGCAGCGGCTTGTCTGAAACAAAAAAATCAAAGTCCATTAGGATCAGTATGACACCAGCTACAAAATTACCCTCGGATATAAAGTTTTATCAAAAAATAAAAAAATGGCAGATGAAAAACGATAAAAGAAAAAAAACGCGTTTTTCGCAAAAAAGAGAGTAAAAATCAAAATTTTAAAACCGTCGAGGGTCATCTTGTTGCGAATCATGTTTACAATATGTGGTTCAAATTTCAAGAGAATCGGTTTATTAGTTTTGGAGATATGATGGAGCTAGATTTTGAAAACGTTGTTTCGAGAAAAACGCGTTTCCAATGAACGTTCAGGTAAAAAAAATACTCAGAGAGGTCGGATTTTTATAAAATGTTGACACAATATTTCTGAATGTATGTACTTTCGAAAACAGTTAAAAAAATCGATTTTTTTACATTTTCAAAGTGGACTGGCCCCTTAAACACGCATTAAATTATATCACACCTTTGTAGCTGTCCCCATCAATAACACGCTTATTCGAACACACATAAAGCGTGTAAAATCAACATACAAGACGCATATTTACAAACATTGGACTGAACTACACACGTTGATAGCAACACACGAGCACAAATAACACGGAAAAAAGCAACACAGTTTAAGCATGTTAATTGCGAGTTATTGATCATATGTTTTTAAAATTACCTTGGTTACGGCATCAAGTGAAACTCATTAGCTGATTTGACATCGATTGATTAACCGGTTATTTGAAGACCACATTTGGTGTTAACTGCTTGTTTCATTTATAGATCATTTTTGAGTTTGTCACGTGGAAGAACCTGAAATGGAAATCTATTTTTCGAAACCTCGATAGCTGCATTGAATCTTTAGCGACGTATTTTTGTTCCGAGGCCATCACCGATAAGCAAAAAGCGGCCGTCATCGTGAAGCTGTATGAGAATCTAGCCTATGCGAAGACAAGAAAGCCAGTGACACCTCTCATACATACTACAGAGTAATATATAAGTACTGTTGAGTTCAGTTCAATAAATGCATACATTTTGACGATAAAAAGATTTTGTTATTCGAATTGTTATTCCGACGCATCCCATGTATATACAGTACTGCAAAAATAAGTGTGTTGTTTTTACACACTTTGAGTATGTAAATGGCTGTAGACACTTTTTACACGTTTTAACGTGTGTAAAAAATAACACACGTAAGTGTGTTGTTTGAACGCATCCATTCGTGTTATTTTTATACCGTTATTTTTTAGACACGTTAAAACGTGAAATAATTGTCTATAGCCATTTATACACCTGAAGTGTGTAAAAACAACACATTTGTTAGCAATGTTATTTAGGCAGTAGTCTGGTCTAGAGCGAGATTTCTGACGTCATTTTTGGGTTGGCATAACTTTTAAACCGTTGAAGTTGTCTTGATGAAATTTTACATATGTATTTATTGTTCCTTTGAGAATGTTTATACATTAAAAAAAATTATTTAAAATATTTTCATGTAGTTTTTTATTTTATTAAAACATGGTCTGCCAAAAACCTCCTCAATCGGCGCCCACTCTGGGTGATGTTGTATGCATCTGAAAAAAAAATATATATATATTCTCAATCTGTATGAGTATTCTGAGCACTGATTGCAGAATTAGTACTTAGAAAAAAATTTGTTAGAAAATGGCGGCCTGTTAAACTTTGATTGACGATATTTCATACATTTTCGGGTATTCGACGAATTATAGAATGTGGGCAAAATTATTGTTCGATTCAACTCTGCTACCAGTCCTCAGAAAGAGGCTACTGAAGGTATGTGCAAAATTTAAGTTCGATCGGTCAATTAGTTATCGAGATATCGTGGGCGCCGATTTGAAAAACATAGTTCTGAGATAAACACGTTCAAAGTTTTTATACCGTTAGATGAGGTTTGCGCGCGGCTTGCTTATAATTTCTGTTACTCTGCTCATTTTTGAAATATCAACAAACGGTTTTCACGAGCGTATTAAGAAAGGTCGTAATAAAATAAATAAAAAAATCGATTTAGTTACATTTCTAGACCAGATGATTTGAAAGGATGAAAAATCTCTTGTCACGAGTCTAAATTAGTTAATATCACGTGCATAGAGTTAGACAGGGTTCAACTTTTCGTAAGCGATTTGGCAACGGTTGAAATGAAAGTAAGAAAAACATACATGGCGTACTTTTTTTTTCAATTAATCTTTTTCATAAAAAGGAACGAATTTTCGTTACATACAATCTCGACGGATTGGACCGATTCCAGAGATTATTGAAACTACTTTCCAAATAATTTTTGTGAAAATCAAGATATGAGAAGTGCACGAACGTGCTTTCTCACCCTTTTGGAAATTTGTAAATTGAATAGCCATTACCCATTTATTCAGCGACAATCAAATTGTGAATCAGGGAAATATTCCAGGCTTCTACTCTCTACTTTTTTCGAAACAATATTTGCTAGTCGAAAACATTGTTTATTGACAATTTACATTTCTCCAGCCGAGCCGAAAACTGTAAGTTGCGGAATCTTCCGTTGATTGCGAATTTTCGAAGTAGAACTTGATCAGACCTAAACTCGTGATCCTTAACCTGAAATTTTTAACCAACAAACGACTTTGCATCGAATAAGAGACTGTGTAATCCTGTTTTGCGAGAAATAAAAAATGCCCCATTGAGATCCTATATTACCCAGATTAGGACCAATTTCAATCTAGCTAAATTTATGTTTTTCCGCAATTTTTTTTAAACGTTTAATTTCTTTTAAGCGTGAAAAATGTGCATATATGCTTATCAGAACTCAATTCTCAGTACTTTGGGTACATAAAAAATGATTTATTTAACAATAAATTATACCTATTCATGTACGTTGTTAAAATGACTGGTCTTTAGGTGGATGGGTTAAAACAATTAATAAATATCTTGTGAAGTAATAGTCTGTACCATCATATTTCTGAATTTTTACCAAAAACAAGGTATGACATATGGAAGTAAAAACATATTTGCTTGTAACAAATTGCACGTATTTAATGTTTACAAAAATGTCCTAAGCATAAAATAGAAAAAAAAATGGCTCGACAGAGTATAAAGAGCCTATTTCCAATGGTTAAAAAACCTGCATTGGAAAATGTTTTAAACTATTGAAGTTATTATTTATGGTATTGAAGTTTGCATAGTTGGAACGTAACGAACGTTTTTTTTTCACCCTATTTTCCATATTTTCATTATTATAGCAGATCTTTTTATAGAGATTTATATTCCAGATCTCTAAACATGTACATATCTTCTAAAATGGTTGAAGAATTTGTTTAAGCAAAGTCTGGTAAAGAAAATTAACTGAATTTAAATGTATTAATTTTCGATGCATTCCAACGATGCAAACTTCAACCTCATTATTATTTAGAGCGTTTGGAAGAACGTAGTTCCGAGAAAAACGCGTTACCAGCCTGCACCTACATTCACCCTCGTAACGTCGTCCCTTATTTGGATTTCGGTACATTTTTTAAGGGGTGTAAAAGCATATGAAATAATAATCAATAGGGGTGTGCGGGTAGCAGAATTGGTCGGGTTGGGTCGGGTTGGGTAATTTGGCTACGATTCCGATCGAGTACCCGAATTTTTCGGGTACTCGTGATCGGACACGTATACTCGAATTTTATCGAGTACCCGAGTTTTTCGAGTACAAAATTGAAAATACAAAATTTCCAATTTCGTTTCATAACGAAACAAAATTTCCAATTTCGTTTCATAGTAAATAGGTTCACGAAAACGTACCAAAACAGACGAAATAGACTCCAGCTTTATGTTCTCTACCTTTCGCCGATAGGTTGGAGTTCATAAGAAATACAAACAATTAATTTAACAATTTTAGTATTTTTGTTATGTGTATATTTACAATTTTTTCCGGCAAACTTCTTTTAAGACACTCGCATTTCAGGAAATATCGAGATATTTGAATATCGAAAAAATGAATAAAAGCAAGATTCTTCGTCGAACTTTCATTAATTCTTTCTAGTTCTAACTGGTAATTTCGCCGATTCATTCTTCTTAATTAAATTTTATGTCATTTTTTATTTATTTATTCCCAGAAAAAAAATTGTTCTTCAAAAGCTTATAACTCTGAAACTAATGAAGATATTTTCAATTTTGAAACGTCAAATGGAAGCTACATTCTTCTCGCTTCGAATAAACGCAAGGCGCTGAATCTTGGTCTTTTTGGGTTTTTTCTCCATTCAAAACCCAGGTTAAAAAATTCAAAACTTTAAGGCGTTTGCCGGAGCCGAAGCTAATTAATGTAAATTTTTTCCTTTAGCACACTTTTTAGTGATGCCAAAACGCAACTTTTCCGTGCTATTGCGATACGATTCGCCAAAATTGACCGTTTTTCACTCCGCCCTAACAGACACACACACACACGCACGCACGCACGCACGCAGAATAGAAAAGTGAAACGAAAAAAGATGTTTACAGTATTATTATTTATTCGTTTAAGGGGTTACCCCCCCTTGCGATTTTGAAAAAATCGATTTTTTTTTATTGCATTTTTTGAAGTATAAGTATCTGAGAATATGTGCTGAAAATTTCAAGTCGATCCGAACAAAATTGACTGAGATATGAGCGTTGAAAGAGAAGAATCCGTTGTTCGTGTAAACTGAAATTGAAACTTTAAACGCGTTTTTCTCAAAATGGCATTTCTGAAGTCGGTGACCAAGATTACTCGAACACTAATGAACCGATCTTCTTGACATTTTGCAGGCTTATTTAATACATAAAAATGTAGTCTTTAATTGTTCGATATTTTTTTCTAAAAAAATGGCCGTTTTATAGCCAAAAAACGGCCGTTTTTTTTCGTTAATATCGAACCATTAACTTTGACTGTCCGCCATTTTGTGAAAAATGAACATTTTTTAAAATCCTTCGATTAAAGACTAGGTTATACTTGACTAAATCCATCCGCATTTTTTTCTTCAGATGATCCACTTCGCCGCAATGTTGGTCACCGCAAAACGTGTATATAAAAACATTATTTCATTGACGGCCATTTGCCACTAAACAATGTAATATTTTTCAATAAAAAAATTACTGAAAGTTCTTCAAGATGTGTTCTTTAAGATGGTATATTGATCGATTAAAAAAGTTTTGTAGTTTTCTTTTAAAAAATTCATGAACAAGGCCTTTTTCGCGCTACAAGTGGGGGTAAGGCTTTAATCGCGTTTTTCAAGTTTTCGTGTTCTCCCATTATTTGATCGATACACCTAGATAAAGAATGAATATAAATATAAATAATAGATACGGATCTCCGAGTCGTTTACGAATACCCAAAGTGTAAGAGTACTCAATGTTTACGAGTATCCAAAATTTGTACCCGAGTGAATCAAGTACCCGCACACCCCTAATAATCAACCATGAACAATGTGTTCCATTCTGGATAACATATTTGTTTTCCCGGCGATCATTAATTCTGCAATGCATTTCCCGGATTTCTTTCCTCGTCTGCATTATAGAGAGGGTTTCGGCAAAATTACTTTTTCCCCAATCTGTTTTTCATCCGTCTCACTTTCAGCCACACTCCTTGTTCGAATATGCGCACAGTATGCAGATAAAAAAATGAGTACATGTATATACTCCACTCCGTATTCGAGCATAGTGCATGCTGTATATTTTCACCTTTTTCGTATCTGCTTTGCGTGTAGGTCGCTCCGGTGCATAGATTCACTTTTTTTTTTCGCTTGGTTCAAGCCGCGCTCGCGATCATACTCGCAGCGTCGACAAGTACTTCGACCCGCTGAACCTATGTACTTATATTTCGGCACTTCTACTCGTACCAACGTAGCTGCTTATACAAACAAACGTATTAGACACGTCTATTTGCAAGAATCGACATAATTTGTCTTGAACGATTTAAGGCCTTGGGCCACAGTAACGGGTATAAAATCATGTGCGAATTTAACCATTTTTTTTCGTATGAAAAAGTGACTCACTCATAAAATTAATTACACATCTATTTAGTATGAATATCAAGCTGTTAGAACTTTTTTTTCGACGTACAAAATAGCCGACTCATAATATTTTCTTTTATCTTTTTTTAGGCGCTCCGCGGCGTGACATTTAGCATCCACAATTTTTGACCTAGAACAAAAAGCAAAAATTCTCGTCAATCAACATTAAAATACCTCGAGAAGTACGTACGGAATTTAAAAAATATTGTTTCATTCAAAAGTTGTAGGTATTTGAACTTAAGAAAAGAGTTTTCGGTGAAAAATTTCGTTATAACTGCTCATAAACTGCTCATAAAATGAAATGTTTTCGATTAATCAGAAATTCCGTACCTACTTCTCTGCGAAATGCAATTAGGAACATAACTTTTAAAGCTGAGGTAAATCGAGTGAAAATTGTTGAAGTTATTTGTCACGCCAATTGGAAAAACGCTGTGTCGAGAAGTTTCGAGTAGTCGGCCATTTTGTACGTCGAAAAAAAATAATATTTTCTAACAGCTTGAGATTCATACTAAATAGATGTGTAATTAATTTTACGAGTGAATCACTTTTTCATACGAAAAAAATTGTTAAATTTGCACATGATTCTATACCCGTTACTGTGGCCTTAGGCCTTAAGGAAGTCTAGGCGCGCGCTCTTGATTTCTATAGATTTTGTTCAAATTTTAACCAGATCGTTCATATCATTATGCATGTTTGAGCGAAATTTCAGAACAGTCGACTATTTAGGTTGGAAGATAATGGGTTTTAAAATTGCAACTTTTAACACTGCAGAATCTGTATTGAAATTTAGACAGAATAATTTTCCGTAAAAAACATTTTTCCCCTATAATAAGAAGACATATGGCAACACCACATCGTTCGACGTATCCAATGACGTGAGTTTGCGCGGCATATTTAAGGGAAGGTTCTGCCTTATTGGGCCAAAAAATGGTCGATTTTTCACCAATTTTTGATGCCAAAAGTACTAAATATAGAATGTTGATTAAATGATCTTTATTTAACATCAAAATATTTTTATAACTTTGAGAAAACATGGTGATGGGAGTGGGAGGAGCCACGTATGTCGGTGCGCAGGTGATGACATTTTTCGCTTGCCGAAGTCCTACGTCCCGGACAGGTGATCTGAAGCAAAAAAATCAAACATATTTTTACTTTGTACAATATTGTGTATAAGTTGACCTAGAATCAAGATGAAAAATTGACAAATAAAAAAATAGTCACTAAAAAACTGCGAAATTTTTTGGAATAAAAACAAACTTTCTTTCGATCGCTCACATGTATGTTTGATAAAAGGTTAGGCGTGTAAAAGGCGCCAAACTGTATATAGGTCCAGTTCCTTGATGATTGCTTGAAGCTAGCCGGATCAGGCGAATTGAAGCAAGTCCAGTTGCCTGACCATCGCCTGAAGGTAGTCTGAACCTGGCCGGATCAGGTAACTAGAGGCACACCGTAAATAAGGCCTCCGTGCTACAGCGTGATCAAGCCCGGATCAAATGTCAGGCCAGCCTGACGATATTTCTACTCGGGAAGTCCATAAAATTGGAAAAAACAAATTCGTTCTCGAGAATTCGCGGTCATCGATTTGAAAAATTCTGTTTTGGTACAAATGCGATTGAAGTTGAGAGAAGAGTTTGCAGTTCGATGGATTAATTAATTTTAATAAAGGACGCTATCCGCATTTGATGGAGCTTCCAAAGCACTCCTCGCTGCTATCGGCGGTCGTCATGGTACAGACAGAGACTTCTGTGACAACCCGTTCGTGGGGGTTTGTACTACTGTATATTACCATGGCTTTATATATTGGTAATAGTGCCCTACAACCTGCATTGAAGATGGAGTTGGAAACATGTGCTGCAATTTCCACTGTGTTCGCTCCACTAGGAATAATTGTCGGACTTATTCTCCAAGTCATTGGATTAAAGGTCTCGTTGTTGTTTCAATTAAATTCGACAGGAGCCCTTCCTAATCATAATTTTCTATCGAGATCCTCACCAATGGTTTTGATTGTATCCGAATCACTTTGGGACAGAGCAGTGTGGTCTGGTTGATATGTAGCGAGCTGGTCATTTAAGGAAGAAGGGACACCGAGTCTTGACGTTGAAGTTTGCACAGTTGAAATGCAACGATTCATTTTCTCCATTTTTTAATTCCCTTATTTTCATCATTATCCAAACACTTTTTTCTGCAAATTACGGTCGTGGATCTCCAATGAGAATACGTAAAAACGTTTCAATGATTTTCGCGGTCTAACTCGGGCAAAAAAACTTTTGAGCAACTAACGTAAGAAGAACTGACTTCCGTTGCATTCTCACTATGCAAACTTCAACGTCGTCGCCGAGTACCTGTGCCTGTTGCGCACAGAGGATACACTTCCGAGGCTTACAACTTCATCAATTTTCATCGAATCATCTTAAGGGATAGCACGACTCTAGCGGCAGAAAATAAGGCCTAACTTTGACAATTTATTTTGGGAGTATGAAAAATGGAATAAGATTTCTTTTGAGAGGGTTTATTTAAGGCGTTACCCCCACTTGTAGCGCAAAAAAGGCCTTTTTCATGAATTTTTTAAATGAAAACTACAAAACTTTTTTAATCGATCAATATACCATCTTAAAGAACACATCTTGAAGAACTTTCAGTAATTTTTTTATTGAAAAATATTACATTGTTTAGTGGCAAATGGCCGTCAATGAAATGATGTTTTTATATACACGGTTTGCGGTGACCAACATTGCGGCGAAGTGGATCATCTGAAAAAAAATGCGGGTGGATTTAGTCAAATATAAGTATAAACTAGTCTTTAATCAAAGGATTTTAAAAAATATGCATTTTTCACAAAATGGCGGACAGTCAAAGTTAATGGTTGGATTGTAACGAAAAAAAAATCGAACGATTAAAGACTACATTTTTATGCATTAAATAAGCCCGCAAAATTTCAAGAAGATCGGTTCATTAGTGTTCGAGTAATCTTGGTCACCGACTTCAGAAATGCCATTTTGAGAAAAATGCGTTTAAAGTTTCAGTTTCCGGTCGTTTACACAACGGATTCTTCTCTTTCAACGCTCATATCTCAGTCAATTTTGTTCGGATCGGCTTGACATTTTCAGGACATTCTCAGATACTTATACTTCAAAAAAATGCAATGAAAAAATCGATTTTTTCAAAATCGCAAGTGGGGGTAACCCCTTAAGGGCCACTTTGGAGTTACGAAAAAGGCTATTTTCGCGATTTTTTTTGAGGATTTTATAAAAGATATGAATATAAAAGTTGTTGGGCTTGATAAATAAAGTCTTCAAATACATTTTTTTAAATTTAATTCATTTTTAAGTACAAAAACTATAGTTTCACGTAACGCCTCAAAAATAAGTAGGCTAAGTAGCTGCATCACAACTCGGCAACGGCTTGTCTGAAACAAAAATATCAAAGTCCATCAGATTCATTATGACACCAGCTATAAAATAACCCTCGGATATAAAGTTTTATCAAAAAATGAAAAAAATGGCAGATGAAAAACGAAAAGAGTTTTTTTAAAACGCGTTTTTTCGCGGTTTTTCGCAAAAAAAAAGAGAAAAAATCAAAATTTTAAAACTATCGAGGGTCATATTGTTACGAATCATGTTTACAATATGTGATTCAAATTTCAAGAGAATCGGTTTATTAGTTTTAGAGATACGATGGAGCTAGATTTTGAAAACGTTGTTTAAAAAAAAACGCGTTTGAAGTTTATACTATGAAAAGCTCTTACCTAAACTCAATCGGCAATTCCTGCACCGTACAAAATCCCTTCTGATTGCTCATCATCATCGATTTCTTTAAGTATTGCTTGCTTTCGTTTTTATGAAATTTTCAAAGTGGACTGGCCCCTTAACACATATTAAAGTATTTGAAAAAAATGTTATTATAATTTTCATACAAAATGGCGGCGACAGAGCCTATCTTGAAAAAATCTGTTTTTAACAAATAGCTTCACGGGTGGACGGTTTTCTCGTAAAGCATAAGACCTGGAGCAAAAACGAAAAAAAAATATATATATAATCTGTATATTATCAGTGATGGGACTACGTAGGGATTTTCTTTAATCAAATTTTGAAAAATGGCGCACTTTGAAATAAATCGATTTTTTTCCCAAAAAATAAGCAGTAAATTGTTTATTGTGTACCTTTAATAGAAAAACGGCTACGTACTTCCATAGAGAATGTAATTGTGAAGCTACTATCAAAATTTCAAATCGATCCATGCAAAGGAGTTCGAGTAATCCGTCCTCCCAGTTTGAAAAAAGTGGTTTCGAGAAAAACGTCTTTAATGTTGTACGAGCACTTAAATCCTTGACATTTTTATTTATCTTTCATCTGCGATGCCTGCACCATACGAGAGAATTTCTTGTCTACCTTCAGTCTGTGATGCCTGCACCACAAGGGATAACATCATCCTAGAGTGGTGTTATCCCTTAAGGGAGGACACCACGGACATTTTTTCGAAAAATCGTTTGATTGCAAACACTTAAAAAAATCTGTTGAACCTTCTAAAATATGATGCATATTCGTTTATAGCTGAAACAAAGTTTTAAAGTGGTTTGCGAGCTATTTTTGAGGGGAGTCTGCGAGCGCTAAAAAGCGCCTTCGGCGACGGCATGTCGGTACGCGCAGTTCTCGACTCTCATAAGCTTCTTGTAATCTTTGGGGAAAAAGTTACCGACTGAAGATAGTTTTATTTTCTACAAATAGGTGGAATTAGATTACGAAAAAAAAACTTCTTCAGCTGTAGCGTCTATGAACCCGTTAACTTCAAACACGTTTTTTCTCAAAACCATGTTTTTGAAATCGGCACGCAGCCGAACTCGAACAATTTTCGTACAATCGGCTTGAAATTTCAACTGTAACTTCTTTTATTGCTTTAACAGTCAAGTACGAGCACTTTTTTCGATTGGTTGCAAATTGTAAAAAATCACTTTTTACATAAAAGTTATGGTCGAAAAAACGAACTTTTGAAAAAACTCGTCCCGATTTTTTTTTTCGATTACTGTTAAATTTTCCCCTGTACGTGACTGCTAAAATTAATATAATTAACGAAAATATTTACTAGTGCTACAGCGACTCGTGCACCGCCGCTTTCTATTATTTTGACAGATACATTTTTTTTTACAAGGAAAGTTTGCTAGGTCGATCTCTCCAATTTCGATTAAATTTGGCATGCTTGTAGAATGGGTAAAAATAGGCGACACGTATTTTTTTATATCTGCGGAACCCGATTTTTAAGGGTTAAAACACACCCCCGAAAGTTGGGGTGTTTTTCGTCGATAACGATTTAACAGTACGAGATATGAAAAGTTTTTAAATTGCAACAATGTTTATTTTTTCGTGCACTATACATTGGAGATGAGAACGATAACGTTATCGACGAAAAACGAAAAACACCCCTATTTTCGAGGGAGGGTTTCACCCCTTAAAAATCTGGTTCCGCAGATATAAAAAAATACATGTCGCTTGTTTTTACCCATTCTATAAACATGCCAAATTTCATGGAAATCGAAGAGATCGCCCTTGCAATCTTTCTTTGTAAGTAAGCCTTTTGAATTTCTTTTGAACGTGTATTTTATTCCTTCCTTTTAAAAAATTCGAAAAAACGGTCGAAAAAGGGCAGTTAATATGGTGTCCTCCCTTAAACCTTCGATCTAGTGTCGACTGCTGTCAATGACGACAATTATGCACAGAAACTATTCCAAATTTCCTACATCCATTTTTTTTCCCAAAAACGATATACCGAAACATTCAAGCCGTCCTTTGGTCTGACATATCGATGTCTGAAAATACCTCTTCAACCGTTCCGTTCGCTCATGTCACCCACGCGCGACGTGTTGACCCTGGCAGTACAGCGACTGTATGCATTCCCTGGTGTGCCTTTGGTTGGTACATCGCGTCTACACTCGATGCATCGAGACTTCCTCCGTTTCCGGATATGTCGGACCGATAGGAAGCTCAGCTCATTTGCATTCGGATCTCGACGAAACTATGTGCTTCGTCGAATGCTTCGACAATGAGCCTTCGTGAAACGCGGAGTGCACGGCGAGTGGTAGAATTGCCTCGAAACAGGGATAAACCTTTCAGCCACTTGTAGTACCTCTTCCTCGGCCCCTTCAAGTACACGCGTTGAGGGCGGTTGTAGTTCGCTCCTATCCACTGTACGCGTGAGCTATTGAGAGTGGGTGCGTGTTCGTCTATACATGCTGCAACCAGGCACAGTAAAAGAAATGTTGAAAATACGGAACATGGCTTTAAAAAGCCTAATTTTTACCCAGAAAAAAAACGAATTTTATTTTATGTACACTTCGCGTGAAGTTTACCTTTAACTTTGGGCGTTAACATTAATTGTTACTAGCGTTAAATTTAGCAACACGCTTCATAGGTTAAGACCTGTAAAGTCGTCTCACTTTATAAATAATCTTTTATATATTAATGTTAAAAATAACTTTGGGCGTTAACATTAAATGTTACCAATATTAATATTAGCAACACACTTAATAAGTTAAAAGTTGTCAAGTTGTCTCACTGTATAAATCATCTCTTACATATTATGGTGGAAAATAACTTTGGGCGTTAACATTAACCCTTTGACTGCACACTTCCGCAACGAACCTCTGACTGCATATGGGGTCGATCGGACCCCAGATAATTTTTTTTGTAGATACGTTTTTTGTAGTCAATGATCCTTACTTTATTGCCTAAAATTTATTCTTCAAGAAAAACAAAAAAGATCATAATTGTTTTTCTTCAAAATATATTAAAAAATCCTTTGAGGGTTTTGAAGAGGAAGGTGTGTAGATACCAAAAACAATACAGTGTCGACCGTCTTTTCAAAAAGTACATAAAGTCACACACACACACACACACACACACACACACACACACACACACACACACACACACACACACACACACACACACACGCACGCACGCACGCACGCACGCACGCACGCACGCACACGCACGCACGCACGCACACGCACGCACGCACGCACGTTTTTCGCGCGCGTGCATTTTTGCAATTTCAAAGTTTGACGGCCCAAATCTGTCTGGGGACGCCTTGCACGGAAGCTTCTTTTCATTGAGTTGACTACGAGCAACAGGCAAAATTTTCATTTTCGTTCGATCGACCGCCTAATTACAGAGCCGGGAAGGCTTTTTTTTTGTTTTTACTTTTCTTTCGTTGACGTTGTCCATGCTCGTTTTCAGGACGAGGTTATATCTGTTACTTTCTATTCCTTCCCGTGCGGAAATTGAGTTGGGGCTGTGATCGGGCCACAATAATATTCCCCTAACTTTATTCGGGCCCTAATCTGGAAGCCACATGAGGGCCGTTAGAGGCCGGTCACACTTTGTCAACAAGGACCATTAAAGGCGCAACGATCGGGGCCTTATAAGTTGCCTCAATGACACCTCATCAAAACCATTTTAGCGCTCTGAAAATGCCTCAACGGCGCCTCATCGAAACCATTTCAGCGCCTTAAAATATCCGTATCAGTAGATATACGTGTATGTTAAATGCGTCAGGGTATATCTGTATTTGTTTTTATGTAATTGTTCATGTGTATAGGTGTGGACGTGAGTACATGTGTATGTATGTGTGCGCGCGTAGAAATGTAATTGCGTATTTGCATGTGAGTCTTTATGACAAACTGCCATGACAAAATTAATACAAAAAATAATGTGAGGCGAACTCTCTTCACTGCAAACATTTATTTTTCAGGAACTATCCACTATGATAAGATTTTTTAGAATTGTCATAGCTTGTAACACTTAAGTTTCAAATTATAAGATTATCACATTGATTATAGTTATATAGTTATGCCAGTCGTTTGCATTATTTAAACAAATATATTCTACTGCACATCCATTCTAAGGAATGGATGTGTAGTAGAATATACATCTATTCCTTCCAATAGTACATCGATTCTAAGGAATGGATGTGTAGTAGAAATTAAAAAAATATATGGGTCTACTGAATCACTGGAATCTATTTCCATTGAGGGAAAGATCTGGTAAACAAAGACCAATTTATTTACTTATCCTACACAGTCAGATAAAGTTTATGAATGGAAAATATCAGCGAAGTCTTCAGAAGAAATGATTTTCCCTATGATGAGTATTGAGCGGAAATTAGTTGCTATAAAAATGTCGAGAAAACCGGTTGGGACTGTTCAGATTTATGCGCCAGCATTACTCCATGTATGAGTGAAACCATGAGTAATTGTTTGTATCTATGTAAAAGGTTTATTTAATTTAATAAATAAATACTGTCTGATGTTTGTCTGAATATTTGTGTTCATCGTTGATTTTTTATTTGCTAATGCCCCTACGCTTTTTCCCAATTTGCGTTCGATGATATTATTCGATCGATGTATATAATCGATTTGAATAATTGAAATAACATCAACCATGTAGCCTAAGCTATTTATACTGGTTTATCGCTATAATAGTCAGATCTGGGCCTACTGTGGAAATCCCTACTTGTTTATCCTTATACTGGCCAAGTCGGGTCCTATTGTGGAAATCCCTACAGATTTATCCCCATAATGGCCAAGTCGGGGCCTATTGTGGAAATCCCTACAAGTTTATCCCGATAATCGCCAAGTCTGGGCCCATTGTGGAAATCCCTACTAGGGAAAGCACTAGGGAAGCCCTGAAAGGCCCTTATTTTTATTAGGGATGCCCTATCAGTTTTCCGCACGGGTTCTTTACTACCGGTGGCCGTGAAGATGTTTTCTATTTTTAATAGAGACCAAATATTGCGCATCCACAGTGGAAAACCGAGTATTCACTTTGATTCATCTCGATTCTACTTCTTCTGCGGATTCGATGTACGAGTTTAGCGATGCTACAGTTCGCGGGGAGGCGTTTCATCGGGTCATAAGCCGGGGCTTATCCTGCGAATTTAAATCACACGATTTTCGCTTCATTATTCATTCCGCGCGCTTTCTCATTTAAACGGAGGGTTCGAATAATCATTGGATTTTCGTTAAGCGTGGGACAATGCAATGATATTTTCTTTTTTGTTTTTTTTTTCGATTTTTTTTTCATCCAAGCGCGTATTCATATCGACTTCGAGTGTTGATTTTCTAATTGACTTTTTGTGTTAATTGACACAGCTCACAAGCCATCAAATGAACGTGGATTCGGCATGGTTCTTATTCTTCATACTCAATCCCTACTCTATCGATCGATCAGAACAATCAGCTTGATTCCAGCCTGGAAGCCGGTTCGAATGTGCAATTGTGACGCAAAAAAAAAAGTTTCGAGTACTCGCTCGTCCCCGTATACTTTTTTGTCCATTCTCCAATACAATTTTTCCGCTGTTCCATTTCACAGTGTCTTCTCGCTCTCTCGCTTCGCCATTACGTTCGATGTCTCTTTCGCTGTTTCACGATGACAACCGTCTTTTCTCCATCTCTCACGTCGTTACTCCTTCTCTCGCGATTTTTATTTCATCTTAAGAACTCGACTCACCGATCCGCCAGGACATTGCGTCCGATGGTTACGATTTTCATTCGCCTTGAGGAAGAAAAGAGCAAACCTAAGGAGAAGAGGAGCGAAAAAAACGGCTGCAGGATCTTTTCTTCGGCTTTTTCACGTTCCTCTCGATCTCCACTCGTGCTTGCCACGTTTCTCCTTCCGCATTATTCCTTTTTCTCTTCGCCGCAGGAGGCGGTGGCCTTCTCGAGAGTCAGCATACTCGAGCACCCCATCTCTTGCCGTTCCAGTGAACTATACCCACATACCTCTGCTACAATAAGCCCATACAGATATACTCGGGGAATATAAGGAGCATGAGGCGCATACTCGAGAGGTCGCGAGGATATAGTTAAAATGGAGCACTGACCGAAAACTTCAATATTCCGCTGCGACCGAAATAGTGGAAGACGCGGAGACGAGAAAACGAGAGAGAAAGAGCGAGAGAGAGAGAGAGAGAGAGAGAGAGAGAGAGAGAGAGAAAGTGGAACCGGAGAGATATCGGAAGATATCCCGGACTCGCATTCGAAACGTTGGATAAAAGGGATTCGAGGAATCAGAAAAGAAGAAAGAAAAAAGTCAGAGGAGAAAAGTGTC